>VWZO01013630.1:517-81736 GCA_013396975.1 Bucco capensis
GCATAGATTCTGGTAAAGGTCTCTGGATATGAAGAAAGAAGAACTTAGAGATTGTTGCTAAGGACTGTTAATAACTAACCAAAGGTATTGTCTTAAGACTTGGCTGAGCCTGCTAAATTGTTGTGAAACTAAGTACTGTGTGAAATTACCAAGACTATAGGAAAGATATAAAAGGAGATATCTAAGCTGAATAAATTGGCTTCTCTCGCTGATAACTTGGGGAGTCCATGTTGTTAATCGTCACAACTTAGTATTATTTTTCTGGACATAAAATTTCGGTTCTGCTGAAACCACCACCACAACTTTCTATTTGCCACAGCAGATAAAAAGTGACATGTCCAAACTTTCTGACTAAGCATAACAAACATCTTCATAAGATTCATATCTAAATCAGCATAACAAACATCTTCACAAGATTCATATCTAAATCTACCAAATCAATCAGCTATTGGCTGTTAGCAGTCAGGGGTACTAAGTTTTCAGCTACAAAATTTGACCAATGAGAAAATCCTTACACTGACTTTCTGACACAGCAGCTCCTGGGAAATAACTCCACACACTTCAGGAAAATAGCCTCCATCCACTTCATATTCCATCAGCAATGGTAATTCCACTAGTCCTGAATTATTACTTGTTCTTGCTTACCTGAACAAATCCAGAACCTGTGGTTCAGCAAGCATATTTACTCCAGATTGCTTCCCCATCCCACTTAGCCATAAATGTAAAGGAAACATAGAGCCAAATCCATCTTCCATCCTAAGGCTCATCCATGACTGATGCATTCATCAAGGAGACCAGTAACACCTCCCAGAACACCTCTATGTTTTGATAAGTATCTTGCAAAACATCATTGGAAAAACCACAGACAACACTACTAAGGAAAGGAATGTTATAGCATGAGCTACCTGCTCATAATACTAAATGGTTAATAATGCAAGTGCTCACCTGAAGCATCCAATAATTAACTGATCTAGTGATCAGTTGTGTTAGCACAATGAAGTGGAATGGAGACAGTTCTCTTTGGTACAGCTGAAATGCTGTATTTAAAGCAAAATACACCCCAATAGATGAATGATGACATGAGCTCAGCTCCCTATGGGTGGGTGAGTGGCGGTCTCTCATGTATTTGGGATTTTAACCAGCAATAATCCTAAAATAAAGCTTTACATGGTTCTGAAAGACCAATAGGAATCAATGAAATTAGCATAAAAATTCTGAATACCAGATTGCTGGCTATTTACTGACATTGATGGATTATGACTTTTAGTAGTGTTTGAAATCCTCATATTACCAAAATGTACTTTCTATTAGAGCATAGTTAGATGGTATATAACCACTCTGAATGAAACAAAAAATCAAGTCAAAACTGAGATGTCTTTCAGTTTTCACAGCAACTGGCAAAGCTACACTGTGGTCATTTGAAGCAGAGAGGCTGTGCGCTCTCCATCCATGCAGGTTTTCATAATCCAGGCTAGTTAAAGCCCTGAACAACCTGGTCTGACCTCACAGTTGACAACCAGAGATCCCTTCCAAATTGATTTATCCTATGACTCTATGAGCAACACAATTGCTTCATCTACTATTGGTAGATTACACTATATAGGTATAGTTTATTACTTGCTCTAACTTATTTTTCCACAAGTCTGTTATTTAACTCATTCCTAGCTTACTAAGTATGGTGCCAGACAGAAGGTAAATCTTTCTAGGTTAGCAACATTCATTCTAAAGTACTTAAAATGATCTTCACATTTCTTTGCTAATTAGCTCACATATTCCAGATTCTGATTCCAAGTGGTGAGTGTGGGAGATAAGGGAATCACCATCATTTATCAAAGGTTATGACTACATTCTAAGATAACTTGGCTTGTTCCTTTTAGAAGAAAGTTACTGCACCACTAAAAATTGATAGTGGTTTGCAAGAAGTATAAATAAGGAATAAATAATGGACTCTCCAATTTGAATTTTAGACTAGCAATAAATTATTGAGGAAAGCTGTATTCAGCAGAGTGCAGTGTCCAAAGACTTCTTGCTTTTTTATGTCATGGAATATGTTTGATTGTTACTTACTATTTTTTCAGACAATACATAATTCTGGAGATTCTGCCTCTACTGCTGAATTCTTATGCTAGACACCTCTTTAACTCCTCTGCCAAAATGGATATCCAGTCAATTTATCTCTTTAGTTTCTCTCTTAAAATTAATGTGTACCACCGAGGTGCCTCTTTGGTATCTACTGTAATTTTAATTTTATATTTAAACAACTATAAAGCATCAACAAGTTGTACTATGAGTGACTTCTAAAACACTATGCCATTCTAGATGTTTCAGCAAAACTAGGATAAGATTCTCAAGTTTGTAAAGATATGCTATTTTTTTAAGATGCATTTTTGAGCATTATGACCAAAATGATTATTAGTGTATGAAATATAGTGCTGCAAAATTTCAGAAAGCTCCTGAATTTTCTGTTTCCTGAATCACTGTATAAATTAATTTTACAATATTTGGCATTTAGGTTTAGCGTAAGAAAATATACCCCTCACCCTGTTAGAAAAAAAAACCACACTAGTATAGACAACCATTACAATTTCTGACTTTTTAATCAACAGTCACTGTAGCTATTTCTTAGGAATAATATCACTTAAATTATTCTTTCTATTTACTGCTACTTAACTGCTTTACATTGCTAAAAATAAAGGTCACTAAAATTATCTTGAAGCTTGACTTAGATTTCAGAACTAACCTGCAAGTTTTAAGACCTTTAACTATGTTGCATTTAATGTATTTAATAGATGTAAAAGCTCACAAGTGGTGATACAAAGGATAATTTACGCTTGCAATGCATTTTTGTCCAATTAATAGATTGCCTGTGTGTTGCATATTTTGCATGACAAAAGAGCAGAATATTAAACTGCCATTCATAATGAAAATGCACTTTGCAAATTAGAAGTGCCGAAACAGAAATTTTTCACCCTGTTTAGGAAATAAACAGTCCTTAACCAATTAAACTGCATTGTAATAATTCTATGATTTATTGCAAGTTGTTTAACTTTCAAAACTCGGGTAACCCATATTAAGGTCACAATCCATCATGTCTTGCTTGGAAAGCCAGCAAATAATGGCTGTTGTATTAGCTGCTTTTGATGATAGTATGAAAGAAGTATTAGCACTTGTCAACAAAACTGCTTACAACATAACATTAGCATGCATGGGCTGCTGTACCTATTTATTATTCTGGCAGCTTCATACATATTGTTACAAGCTTATAAAACATTTTGTCGGGTGGAAACCGAATGTACACTGTTTGGTTTTCTAATAGACTGGCAGCATAAATGTCTGGGCTGACTTAGTTTAGTTTAAGTGTAAATAGAGACACAAACTCTTCAACCTGTTCTCTTATTGATACTGAAAAGTGCTGAATTATTCAGCATCCAACTCTTCTGTTTGTGTCTATCACAGTTATCAATTACCCATCAGTCTTCTTGTCAAAACAGAATGGATTAATCTGGCTGAAAACAAGACAAATAAGTGGATACTATAACAGGGGTGCAGGGTTGCCAAACTGTCAAAGCGAAATCCAGGCAGTGACATTTGCCATCAAAAGTCAGATATGTGGCTTAAGTGAGCAAATGATTTCCCTTTATGAGCCAAGAATGCACTTAGCTTACCATAAGTAAGTTATTCTGCCTACTTTCCCTACTAATACCTTATCAGCAGTGATAGTCACAGCAATTTTACACTTATTGTTCATACATCATTATGGCCCAATGCTTTCCCCGTAAGGTGATTATTAAATGTATTTTATAAATTACAGTATCACAGTATCACAGTATGTCAGGGGTTGGAAGGGACCTAGAAAGGTCATCTAGTCCAACCCCCCTGACAGAGCAGGATCACCTAGACGAGATCACACAGGAATGTGTCCAGGCAGCTCTGGAATGTCTCCAGAGAAGAAGACTCCACAGCCCTCCTGGGCAGCCTGTTCCAGTGCTCCATCACTCTTGCTGTAAAGAAGTTCCTCCTCATGTTAATACTAAACCTCCTGTGGTCCAGCTTGCTCCCATTCCCTCTTGTCCTAACATTGGATAACATTGAGAAGAGCCTGGCCCCCTCCTCCTGACACTCNGAAGCTTGGTATCATCTTTATCAATTAGAAGAGAATTACTTGAGTACACTAAATTCTCAGTGGTTTGATCTACTGTTGATAAGAGATCAAGTAATTCTTTGAAGAGTAGGTTCATGGAATACAATCAACTTCTGTTAGCTTTAACCTTACATTCTCCTCCTGAGCTTTAAACTTTAATATCTCGTTTGTCAAACTCTTTAGGTCCATCTATTACACTTGAAAAAGCATACAGATGCATGCAATTTTGTTGGTACTTTTCAGATAAAATGCTAGTAATATGGCACCCAATTTGGGACAAAAGTTTGGCATCCATTGAGTCATGCCTTGGATTCCTATCAGAGATTTCTGGTTTGTTTGCATTCTTTTTTTCCTCCCTTCTGCAGGAATACTAGCAAAAGCTACTCTTCTAAATGATTGCAGCTAATCATCACTCACGTCTGGAGCTTTGCAATCATGGCAGCAGACATCAAGACCCTAGTGTAACTCAAGCTTTTCCATTATATAATGTAATAAAAGCTTCTATGTTTTATAGACTTCAGAAACTTATCTGCTACCCTATTTAAATTCCTACACAGACATCTATCTTTAAGCATTGTGTTCTGGACTTTAAAATGTGGATTAAAGTTGCTGGTATTTCCTGGTTTGTGTAAAAAATATCAAGAAATCAGATTATTCACAAAATCCTGGGCAAAACCTGCTGTGACTGTAAGACAAAAAAAAAAAAAAAGATATCCATGCATTCCAACACCAATTATTGTAATTCATAAAAAAGTTAAAATATGGTCAAGAGGACTATAAGGTTAATAAAATAACTTCTTTCTCTTGTTAAGTCTCCATTTTCAAGAAAGAGACAGAAGTTAGCATGGGTATTTTGCAATCATTCCCCAACATGCTTGATCCATTGCTCATCTCTGAATATTCACTAAAACTCCAAAGAAACCCATTATATGTCATATAATTTCAGTAAAGTAGTGGAATTTACCTGTTATCTATATGATAATCTTCAAATTTTTTTTTCATTTCTACTAAGCATGAGAAGCACACAGCTGGCTCTGTTAAGCACTTGATATTAAGCATCAGGATTTATTGACAGACACTTAACAGTCAAGAAAAGACTGCACTGGATCTGCTAGTTACAGAAGTTATTCAGACTGTATAATTCAGCATTGTGAGACATCTGCTCAGCTCTTTGACTTTTAATAACTCTAAGACTGTACTGTCAGAATTGATAAAGATATATATATTCTAATATTTCTTGTTCCTCTTTCAGAAAAGTGCTCATTGTGATCTGTGAATTTTTTGGGTGAAATTAGTGTCAGGTCCACATTTGATTTCACTCACTTGATCAGTTCTAAGTGAAACAGTGTAAAGAGATCTCAGACATCTTTCATAAAGGCTGTACCAGTCCCAACCAAGAAATAATATAAATCTACTTGTTACTTAAATTTTTGACAAAACCATTCTGTTCTCAAGCAAATTAAGGAATCATTTTTTCCCCGTGATTGGTGAGAGCAACTATTATTATAAAAGATACAAAATAATTTAAACAGAAAAAATTGGTTGCTTCATGTCAAAGGTTTTAGAAACTAGTGACAGAAATCAATCATTACAATGGAAAGAAAATTGCAGCAGAAACACTGCTTCTCCACTTTGGATATGTCAGAGAATAATTTTCTTTTTATTATGAGTTTCTCTGCCTAGATTTTTAGAACCAGTATACTTATTTGTTTGTCTAAAAAGATACTATGAATACTAGACCTAGCTGAGTGCTTGAAAAATGCCTAATGTTTTCACTCAATGTCCACTGGATTTCCAGAAAAAAGACAGCAAATGTTTTCTCACTACTTGTCATATGAGAAAATCAGCAGAATAATAATGCTGGAATTATCACTCTGTTGAAACATCAGCCAAGATTTAATGCCATGATTTAATGTCACTGCTCCTATAACTTTGTAAGGTGTTTTTCTGTGGTAAACATTTTTCAATTCTAATCTTACTTTGTTTTTCCCCAAAGAAAGGCACGCACCTGATTTGGCCAACAGGGTTCACTTTTCCTTTGAATACCTTTTCATAATAAGGATTGCTGCTCATGAAACATAATCTAGATGTTAATATCAAGCAACAAAACGGGTACATCTATTTGGCTTTTGTTCTTCAATTCAGGAAAAAATAGTTACATTAAGGGATGAATGTAAGTCTGTCACCATTGTGCTTCTGCTGTGCAAGCAGAAAAGGAAGAATTGTAGAACGAGCTGGGTTGGAAAGGAACTTTCAAGGTCATCTAGTCCAACGCCTCCACAATGAGCAGGGAAATTTTCAAGTAAAGCAGGTTGCTCAGAGTCCTGTGCAATCTGACCTGGAATGGTTTCAGGGATGGAGCATCTACCACCTCTCTGGGCAACCTGGGCCAGTGTCTCACCACCCCCACTTAAAAAATTTATTCCTAATCAAGAGGTCCCTTCAGTGGCAGCAACACTTGGACAAAAAGTGGCAGTCAAATAACCTGCCCTTAGGATCCAAGCTAGGGAATGAAGAGGTCTAACACAGCTGCAGAATGCTATGATCTGACCAAATCTCAAAACCTTCACGAAAACATGCAAGAGGTTGATATGTATCAAAGCAGTTGACACTAGACTAACATGCAAATACAACACATCTTGCTTGCTGGTTTTGCCACATACTGTCAAAATGCAAGGTAAGTTAAATGACACTTCATAACAGCCACAAAATTAAAAAGAACTACCTAAAATCCACCAGTACGTAATGAAGTAAAAATTGTGATTATCAAACTTTCTATTTAAATATTGCAAAATCCTCTTTTGATAGTTTCAGTAAGAATACACAAAAAAGAAAGAAGAGCATTTGTGCTGTTTATTTTGATGTTTTGGAGGAATTTTCTGAGCCTAAATACAAAATAAAACTTAAAAATGAGGCAATGTCAAAACTACCTGCATAACTAAAAAAGCTGGGATGCCTCTAAAGAACATTTTCAGAATTCTTACAATCTTTTATTATCTCCTTTTCAAAAACTAAGCAAAATTCAGCTGTGCAACAAGGGCAAATGTCGGGTCCTGCACTAGGGGAGTAATAACCCCATGGACCAGTACACGCTAGGAGCTGATCTGCTGAAAGCATCTCCACAAAGAAGCACCTGGGAGTGTTGGACAACAAGGTCACCATGAGCCAGCAACGTGCCCTCGTGACCACAAAGGCCAATGCTCTCTCTGGGTGCACTAAGTAGAGCGTGACCAGCAGGTCAAGGGAGATGTTTCCTTCCCCTCTACTCTGCCCTAGTCAGGACACATCCAGAGTACTGCGTCCAGTTCTGGGCTCCTCAGGTCAAGAGAGACAAGGAACTATTGGAGAGAGTGCAGCACAGGCTCCCAAGATGCTGAGGGCACTGGAATATGTCTGGGAGGAGCAAAGGCTGAGAGCCCTGGGGCTGGTTATCCTGGACAAGAGCAGAGCCAGATGGGATCTGTTCAGCTGTGAGCAATAGATAAAGGTTGGGGAGTAAGAGGATGGGGCCAAACTGTTCTCAGTGTCCAGTGACAGGACAAGGGGTGATAGGCACAAAATGGACCATATGGAGTTCCACCTGAATATGAGGAGAAACTTCTTTGCTGTGAGGGTGCCAGAGTTCTGGCCCAGGCTACCCAGAGAGGTTGTGGACTCTCCTTCTCTGGAGAGATTCCAAACCCACCTGGATGTGATCCTGGGCAGCTTGCTGTGTGTGACCCTACTTTAGCAGGAAGTTGGACCAGATGATCTCCAGAGGTCCCTTCCAACCCCCATTATGCTGGGACTGTGGCATTCTTTCCACTGATTAAGTTTTAGTTAAGAATTTGCCTCTCAATTTAATTATGTATAAAGTAAATTAAATTAATTATTATTAAGTAAATTAAATTAATTATGCATAAAGTAGCAGTGTTAATGTTGAATTTTTTTTAAAGTATTTTACAGTGGTCTGTGTACTACTTGAAGTTAATTTTGTGCATTTCAGTAACAAAAATCAACAATAAAATAGAAAATAATCACGAATCGGTATATTTGAATGGTGCTTTACCATAATTTACTCAGGGCACTTCTGCCAAATCTTCAGGCAGGCAATTCCTTTCTAAATCATTCATGAAAGGAGGACAAGGATGGGAACTCCTTTAATGAACAGGGCTTAGGCCAGATAAGTCCTAAAAATACTTACCACTAACTCTTCAAAGCTTGTATGGAAAGAAAATCCCAAGAAGGCTAGTCAAAGAACCCCTTCTCAGACCTTCAGCATGTTATGACAAAACCCAGACCCTGGCTAAGAAAATTACATTCATAATTGCAGTAGTAATGAAATACATGAACTCAAAATTACTTTTTAAAAATCAAACTAATAAATTGTCCTGGTTTGACTAGAAGAACTAAGAGTTTGTTAGGGTGAAAAGAACAATCTCTTTGAGAGGACCACCCAGATGCCCCCTCTCCCCAAACGGGGACAGCAAAATTAAAATAAAACACTGGGCCCACAAATAGTGAATTATAAGAATAGCTTTATCTATATTTAAATGCTATAACAATATGAAAAGAGAAATGATAGGGAAGTAAAAGTTTGTTAGTTGAGAATACTTCAGGCCTCCTTAAATTGTTAGGATTACACAGGTCCGGTAAATCAGACACAGGCCTTAAGGTCTATAAATCACCACTCCTTATCAGAAGCTCTCGCTCTTTGCCAAAAACAAATTCCTCGCTCCCACCCCGGGGAGGGGAGATAGGAGTTAATCCAGCCGGCCAAGAGATTAAAGCAATATATACTTATCGATTTATAACCCAACAACCAAAGGAGGTAGCCCGAAGCGTCAGGAAGAGAGCAAGGCAAAAACCCGGAAGAAAGATTTCTCTCCTCATCTCCTTATATAAACAAAAATACGTCATTTTTCACGTGAGAATCAGCTGTTCGTTGATTTGTCCCCCCGTAGGATGTTCCGGGTCACAGCCTTTGGCCCGCCCCCCCGGGGCACAGTTCCAACTTTCGTTTTTCTTATCAGTTTTTCTCAATAAACCCTTCAGGTCACAGCCTTTGGTCCCCTGGGGCACAGTTCCAGTTCTTATCATTTTTTTTCTCCATAAATTCTTCTTGCGGGCAAAGGAGGGGGGGAGGGGGTGAAGAAGACTAGCCAATCAGTTCCTTCCTCCCTCTTAAATGGAAAATGACGTACAAATATCAAAGGACTCCTTTCTCTTCAATTTTAGTCACCCGATGACATAACTGATCTCTGTCATAGCAAGCCAACCTATGTATTAGGGAAATGGCAGTAAGAAAAATTCCTCTTTCAATCCAGAATAAAGTCTACTTCAAGAAAGAGGACAAAAAAATTCTTGCTGGGTATTGGAACTTTTGGATTGTTTTCATCAGGAGCCCACACAGCTATTAATACCATGGTTTGCATTGAGTCAGAGTCACAAGTCTCTGGAGCCACATGTTCATCAAACTCATTATGATGGTCTGCTGTCTCCTACTCATGCTTTTGCCTTTGAATGCTTTATTTTGAGCTGTTTTCTTGGCCAAGAGGGGAAACAAATACTGGTCTTTCTAATTAGCACTAACTTTTTGAGAATGAAGTATCTGAGATAACATCACCGTTATGAGTAACATGCTTTCAGAACATACCTACGTGTACTTAGTAGTACAAGAACTGTCTACTTTAGATAACACTGTTGCTCTTATAATCATGGAAACATTCCACATTTCTCTCAAAATGTCACAAAGAGCTACTTAGAAAAACATAATTGAAATGAATAGCAAGTTAAAAATTATAATCATTGATCAAAATGAAAAACACTGATAACATTAACCATCATTAATGAGTGTAGATCTGACATGGAAATTCATCATTTCTATTGAAATCTTAATGGAAAATGTTAAGTAAAAGTAAAGTCCTTCACAGAAAGATTTTTTTTTTTAACTGAAATTTCTTCTAGAGTGAAGAACAGAACTAAAAAAAGAAATCTCATTTCTGTCTATTATTTTAATTAAATCCAAGTGTTTCATATTACGTCAGTTCAGCAATAATGTAAGCTCATCTGAGCAGCTCCTACACCTTAGATGGGCTGTGGATTGAATGCCTCATATCTCTCATTATTTCTTATGGGGAAGATTTTTATGCTGAACACAAATCTTTGGGTTAGTGGACAGGAGACTGAAGGGCAACAATGCTAAAAGGAACCAAATAAAAGATTTCAATTTAAGTCAAAATGGAACAGAAGCCATGCAAAGATCAGCTCAGACATACTCTATACTGAACTGTGCCTGGAGAAGCTTCAGAATCTTCTGGTTTGGAAACCAACCGTTTTATTTCTCAGTGTTGATAAAAATTGTCTAAATCAAGATTATCACAGATCAAAATGACTAAGGGTTGTAGTATTTTATGTGTGAGACCAGAAATAGATTTAATTTCTCAGCACCCCTGATTTTGATAAATCTACTGTTTGGAAACTCTGATTGCGGACCCTCCTATTTATTCTTGTTCAAAGACAACTCAAAATCTTATCCCTGGAAAGCATGATATTTTAGTGAAAATATAAACCAGTCTATACAAACGTTACAGACTCCTATGGGTCTTTTGGACCCATACAGGTTATGCTGCATTTTATACATTATGGTACTCATAGCTGAGAAAAGTTCTAAATACAACATTGAAATCTAGCAGTCTCATATCTTCTCACCATCGCTACCACATATTCATTCTTAGCAAGCAGGCACTGAAACAAATATGTAAAACTTCAAAATCTTTTACCCTATGTGAAATGAAGGTTTTCCTCAGTAGCTCATGTACAGTCACATTGAATTTAGTAATATGACATTTATAACTATTTATATATCAAACTTTCAAAATATAATAAAGATAGTTGATGATTTGATCTATCTACCTAATATTGATCAGTTTTTTCCTTATCTTAAATTTGTGCTTATCAAGGAGAGGGTAGCAAGTAAGAAGTAACACCTATTTATCCAAAAGCTAGGGTAGGTTTGTGCTGAAGCCAAGAAGTATGACAGATCACATAGTCATATTTGAACTAGATTTCAAGTAGATAGCATAAGTATCAACAAAATCAGAGTTATTCCAAACTGGACCTCAGCAAGAAATACAAAACCTACTGGAGAACCATAACCTGTTGGCTGCTGTGGCAATGCCACTATAAGTGACTACTCAAAGTAGCTTAAAATGGCTTAGAATATAGGTGGTATGCAACAATATTCTTAATTTGGAAGTAGAGAGATAAATTAACATAATTATATGTATGAAATTTATACAATAACTTGCATAAACTGCACATGGTTTACTGTTTTGGAGATGAGCAGAGAACAGATAGCAATGGGTATGGAAAGGGTACCGGGCACAGAAGATGGGCAGGGTGCAAAGCTCTCCTCTGTGCATGAAGATGTTTAAGAAGATGCATGAAAGAGGAGTTTCTTTTGCAAAAAATTTTTACAGAAAAGGAAAATCATAAAATTATAGACTCTCATGAGTTGGAAGGGAGCCAGAAGGACCAGTGAGTCCAACTCCTGTCTCTGTACAGGACAAACTCCAACAAAAACCTTTAAGGAAGGCACACAAAACCAAACATGGGATGCTGACAACCACAAAATACTTTTTCCAACCACATCTACTTAGAGAATGGTGCAAGGCTAATTTTATCTGCCCAGTGTGTGCCTTCTTTATCACTGTTAAAATGCATGGTTCTGAAGAGACAGGCTTTTTCTTCTTCCAAGACCTAACTTCCTTACTATAACCATTGTGTGGAAAGTAGCTTCAGGATAGTTTTGAGTTGTACGAAAATATATTTTACATTGGTCATGTATTTGCCATCTTCTCATTTCCCCTGAGTTCTTTCCTAATAGTGAAAAGAGAAGCTCTGATTATAACCTTTATACATCAGTTACCCACATATTCAAAGTCTGACTAAATACTGTTTTCAGGTACAATACAAACTTTCTAACCTCGCACCATTCTTTCTGACATCTCCCCAGTCTGTCACATCCATTGTGAGAGGGATATCCACCATGGGAAATAACACTTGAAATGAGACAGAGCTTCTCTAATGATACTTCTGCATTATTCTCTAGCCTATTCTTTTTACATCCCCTAATTTCTTTTTGACAGCAACCTCACTTTTAACAGAAATTTCCATTCTTCTTCTAAATTAATATTGCTAATACAGTAAGGTTTGGGGAAAGTATATGAATACTTCACATTTTTCTCCTCCTTTACTTTGCACTTTGTCTGACTCTGTACTGACTATTCATTTAACTTGGTCATAATTCTTCTCTGGACTTGGCTAACTTGAAAAAGAAAAGGAAAACAAAGACTAGATGCTCACAAACAAAACAAGACCAAAATCAATCTCTACAACATGAAGCAAATTTCAAACTTGTCATCCAAGACCTGAGTAACAAGTTTATTTGAAAGTGCCAGCAAAACCATTTTGTGATCAAAGGATCTTTCTGTGTTTGGAGATCTATAGCAGAAGAAACAGCTGCTAATGTCTATTTTAAGTGTAGAATGTAATTACTACTTTTGTGATTACTTCAGTGGTATGTAACTCACACATACATGCAATAGGACTAATCCTGGCAGCATCACTGGAACTAGGCCAGGCCCACCACCAATGTAAGGCACCATGCAGGATCCTTAGAATAGCTAACCACATTTCAGGGTACAATTTAAAGAGTAATCCATTTGGATTATCTCTTTCCCAGGTCCCCTTCTCAACAAGTGGCACAGTCTATTTAATGTGACATTAAAGTCTGAGGCCTCATTCTGTTGAAATTAAAACAAGACTTACTTCATTATTCCTAAAGGCAGCACGTATCAATACATATAGTTTTAAAAGCAACAGGATCTAGTGCCAAGAGGACTTAATCAGCTGGGTGCTGGCACTGGGTACCTCTAAAAACTTAATTAAAAAGTAATGAAAAAGCACATAGCTGGACATTTCCTGCCATTATTTTACAAAGTGTAATTCAAGTTATAATCTTCCTCAGTGGACTAGA
The DNA here is from genome assembly GCA_013396975.1 of Bucco capensis. Lineage (NCBI taxonomy): Eukaryota > Metazoa > Chordata > Aves > Piciformes > Bucconidae > Bucco > Bucco capensis. Next base: position 13,678 of record VWZO01013630.1, read on the forward strand.
ATGAACAATAATGAAGAGTCTGATTCATCTCAGCTGTTGATATTGAAGAATGATGAAGTGCAACTGTTAAAAGAAAAAAATGCCAGTTTTATTTGAGAAGATATCTGGAGGGGAAGCTGTATGAGGAATGGCTGAAGTCACTTGGTTTGTTCAGCCTGGAGAAGAGGAGACTAAGGTCTATAATCATAGAATCATAGNAGAGTCTATAACTTTCTCATGAGGGAAGCAGAGGGGCAGAAGCTGATTTCTTCTTTCTGGTGACCAGAGACCTGAGGGAATGGCATGGAGCTATGTGAGTGGAGGGTTAAGTTGGATATTAGGAAAAGGTTCTTCAACCATAGGGTCGTGGAGCATTGCAACTTGCTTACCAGGGCAGTAGTCATGGCACCAAACCTGATTGAATTCAAGAAGCATTTGGACAATGCTGTTAGATGTATGGTATGATTTTTGGATTTTTCCTGTGCAAAGACAGTAGCTGGACTTGATGATCTTTGTGGGTACCTTGCAACTTGGGACTTTCTATGATTTTATTCTCTTCATACAGTTGTAATTGCTGAAAGTGTCCTCTAAGACATTATGCATATCAGCTTTAACTAATTAAATAACACAAAACTGAAATAAACATAATTACAGAAAAGGTAGGAGATCTGCTTCCTCAGCGCTACTAGTAGGATAATTGTGTTTAATTGTGGATTCACTTACAGCCCATTTCAACACATAAAATCTCTCTCAATTAAAAAAAAATGTCAGTTGAAGAAAACAAACATTTTTCCTTCAGTTCTTTCAGTCTCTCATATTCTGCCTGCTTCAATAGTTTATTTGTACTAACTGTATGCCCATGAGTTTCCAGGTCCATTTAATAAACAGAATTAAGAAAATAAACGTAAGCACTAACTGCCTGAATAAATTCCAGATATTGAATGTGATATCCTGCATGAACTAAACGGGAACATATTTGCAATTTAAAATATAATTCATCATAATGAAAATGTGAAGTAGTAGTTCTGCCTTATTCAGTGTGGCAGGTTAGGGATCCCTGTGAAGCTACATCGAAGCAAAGAGTAGATTAATAATTTAATTTGTTTCAGAACTGTGCAAGTGGGGCACTGTGAGCTTTTATTCTGTAACCAGCTGCTGACCCTAATATGGATCAACCAATTAGACATCTCTATTTAATTGTTGGGTGACCCATCTAAAACTCACCAGGAATTTTCATTATAAACAAAACTCAATGGCCTGAAAGAATTCCAGTTTTCCCCCTGGTGGAGACAGCTGGTTTGATAGAGGCACACAAAGGAGCTCAGCAAACGAAAAATCTGCAAGATCATTTTAGGCTGTGTTCTGTGAAAGAACATCTTAATATAATGAGCCTTTTTTCGACATCCCTTGGCGAAGCATCAGCCCTCTCAGATAACCCCACACAAAGCAAATACCATTTGTCTGAAGTTACATTTGCTCCTTGTTATCACAACTTATGCCACTTAATTCATTATTCAATGAATTCACTTTCTTGTTTATTAGATGCAAGGTAGCCGCTCATCCCTAAAGGCCATGTATGCAAAAGACTGCTTGTAATCCTGTCACTTCAAACATCTCCAGGCTTTTACATTGCTGCAGGAATTAGGAAGAAAGAAGCAAACAATTTAGATTTATTCATGCTGATATTAAATCTGTATATGATAAAGGAAATGGGAGAAATATTACAGTGCTAACTTAAAATCTATTGATACAGATCAGCAGAATATGTTATTCCCTGTGTTTGTGAAAGCTAGCATATTCACTCCTGTAGTATAAAAAAAACCACTTATACCTTAGCATAAAAAAACACCCTAGACTGTTTCTTGTCTTTAAAAGATCCAATTAAAAATAAAGTATTTGTTTCTCACGCTCCTTCCTCCCACTAAAAGGCGTCTCAGACTCTCTCCTCAAGTGTATTTGATATATTCAGTCTACCATCACTACCAGAATTATCTGCTCAAGTGCTGAACGCCTGTAGTGAACATATTAAAATCAGCAATCCAATGCCACAGATATCAAATCCCAAAATGTTTTAAATTATCCTTTGTTAAATCATGGACTTTAAGGCATATTGCAGCTGATTTTGGTAACTCACTGAATGTGTGTTCGCCAATGTTTTTAAATGAGAATTTTGCTAATGACATATTTCATAGATTTAAGACCACAAAAGCAGAACTTCAACTCTGACTGCAGTAACACTCAACAAGATAAGTTTCAGTTTTACTTTGTAACCTTATGCTGTTAGAATCATTAAAATGCAAATGAATGACTGAATTAAACAGACTTTCAGTACACTCTTAGCACAATTAATATTGTATAAAATTATCTGCATAATTATACACACTAAGGTTTATATAAGGCACTGCAAAAAGCCACAAATAAGAAACTGGATGTAAAACTGGTAAGTGCTGGAGAACAGGCTTCCACACATGAAAGTATAACTGGTAGTTTACTGTTAGTACGCTGTGTGGCTGTAAATAGACTTGTATATTTCACAATTCATTTATTAAAGTATTTTAAAAATAGAATCCTTTTGTCAGTGTTACTATATCAGTCTCACAATGCACAATTATGTACTACTTACAAAAGTTCTCTGCAATTATTTTCTGGATATTATTATAATTTTAAAATTATAGTTAGTGACTTGGCATTGCAAAAACTGTAAAAGCAACAGCAAGAACTGAAAAATAAGCAACAACAAAAAAATCCATTGAAGGTATACAACTCAAAGTGTTTGAATGGCTGGAAATGAATTTTAAATACAGTCATTTATGGCTAAAGTTACTACAATAAAAACTGCTTTTTAAAAAATTCTCTTACACTTTTCTAAATATTCGTTTTATGGATTCTCACTTCAAAAACATGTGTTTCTTAGTAATCCTGCCCTTCATATAGAATACATGCACTATGACTGTCAGAATTCAGGAATTGATTCACCTGAATAATTAACCTTTTATTCCAGCAGTATGCAAGTACAAGATGTATATCTTTCATTCAATTTCAAAATAGGCAAGCATAGAAACCATCACAAAATGTAATGTAAACCCCAATTGTCTCCTCTACATCATGTAGCAGTGTCAGCAGCTGGACTGTGCAGGAATCTGTATTCACACTCACCTGACGTTCTGAAATAATTCTGAAACATTAGGAGTGAATAATAATGGATGGAAACTTTTCTGCTAATATACAGAGAGTCCTAACTTTATTCTTTATTGTGCAATGTTTGCATTTTCGCACATGGGAGATTTTAAAAGTCACCCAGTGATTTTTATAGCGCAACCGTATGCTAGATAAAGATATTTAAGCTGTCAGTATAAACTGCTTCTGTTTTCATTTTGCATTTAATTTCAATGCCAGACTCAAGGCATAAATTTTTCATCACCTGCAATGCTATGAATAAAAGATTAAAAAAAGAACTGAGAAGAAATTCTAACACATGCGGTGCATGCAGCACATTGTGCAGACACACTGTGCATAACTAGATGTTTAATTTCCATCACTTTTTCCTACATCAGGAACACTATTATTTGGGTTCATACATCATGCAGCTGATTTCCAACATTTCAACTCTGTGGAATTCAGATTTATCTAGCTCTGGACAATAATCCATTCAAGAGTCTTGAAATCTGGAGTTGATACACATACTGATAAATTCACATAGCACTTCCTTAACATTAAATAGAGTATGTCTCTTGCCATCTAGCGTTGGCAAGTTAAGTACTATTAAAATATTTCAACAGCATATATTCTTGCCTTATTCTTGAACTGGCAAATGAATTACTTTCTTCCTAAGCTCAAAGAAGTACAGATTACTAATAAGCAAATTTCAACTCCTCATTAAGACTCACTTCATATTTTAAGCCAAAATATTGGGAAATCCCAAGAGGTGAAGTTATGGGCTCATTCTGACAGAATTTTTTATTTAGCACTTAAATGTGTTTTTAGTAGCACTATGCAACTTTGGTTTTGTTTTATCAACACTCAGAGGCCTGTGCATGAAATTCTGTTCATCTCTCTCCAGCAGCTTCTGCTGGACAAAGAAATGTGCTCTGAAATACACCTTTCTGCACTAATGGTAACCTTTTATTTTTCGGGAAAATTTTTGAGATTCAGTCTTTGAGTTTCACCTAGCAGCAAACTCTCAGGTACACCATAGACTCAGCCCAGTTAAAAGTAAAAATATGTTTTACTTTTGGATGACCTCTGAAAATGTGGAACTGTATATTAATCACCATACACTGAAACTAATCTAAGGAAAATAAAAATTACACTGTATAGTACTTAATTTGAATTAAAAAAAAATTGTCAAAACGTTTTGTAAAAACTGTGGAAGATACTTTCAAACAGCGGTTAGTAGTACTTTGGCATCAGTAAGCACTGAGACATCTGTGCAAAGGCAATTCCTGTCACTGGACTTTTCAGACTGGGCTGAGCACTTTCAGTTGAAAAGCCACACTTAATGGATGGTAGCTGGATTAATGGGATTTATAGTTGCCATTACTGGTAGGGGTAAAATTCAGCTTTTTACTAGTTGCTTCTCTGACCTGTAGCAAAGTTGGGGCAAACCACGTCTAGTGAAGAACTTCTAGAAGGGCTATGCATAATAAGCTGTCCTAAACCATTTCTGATGCTTTTTAAAAATTCAGTAAGGGTTCAAACAGAGAAAAAAAGGTAGAAGATAAATATTGAACTATTTTTGCATTCATTAAAAAGTTGGTTGACTGCTGGAGAACTCCACTCATTACCATTATAGAATACTAGAATGGTTTGGGTTGTACAGCACCTTTCAAAGTCACTTGCAGTGAGCAGGGACAACTACAACTAGATCAGGTCCCAAATAACCTGACCTGGAATGGTTCCAGGGATAGGGCATCTAAGACCTCTCTGGGTAACCTGGGACAGGGTCTCACCACATGTTCAACTAGATCAAGTTGCTCAGGATACTCATTTTGCTCATTCTGTACTTTCTCTAAACAAATAAACTTACTTTCAGCCTTTCAGGTTGGCAAGGCACAAAAGCAAAATTACCTATTTATTTTTAATGGAGCAACAACACACTGGCAGTGACGTCCTTACTGGCAATTTCCTTCTCAGTTTCTGGCATCAGCTCTGCAAGGTACTAAGCCTTGATCCGTCAGATACCTTTACTTTACCTACTCAGCTTTACTTCACACTGGATGAGAGGTCATCACTTTTGAGGATCTGGGGTCTCTTTTAAACAAAATTATTGAATTACAGGCTGCAGTGACCTTACCACACAAGTCACCAGGTGATGGCCAAATGTGAAAATGTGGTCACTGGGATGGCTTTATGAATTTGGAGAGTTCCACACTTCTTGCATTTTTACATTGAATTTGTAAAGACAAGAAGATATGCAGTTATGTTACAATCTCATTTTATATCTGTATGTTATAAAATGCATGAGTAACCTGGACACAGTAACTATGAGCTTACATATCTATATATGAAGAGAAATACAAAAATACAAACACAGAAGTGTTGTATTTTAAACACTCTTTGAAGTGTAGGATTCAAGGAATGAAAGTAAGAGTAGAAAAAAGTATAAGGAGATTATAGAATCGATTCTGTAAAGAATATCTAAAATCATCTCCAGATCATTGCATCATTGTTTTATATCAAGAGTATATTGAAAATTAATCAGAAGTTAGAAGATGACACACCTTTTTCCATGTCACTGCCTTAGTGAAACAACTTTGATTTACCCTTTTGGACTGCAGTTTCTTTCCTGAATTCACCAAAAATACTGCAATTCAGAAATAGGACGGGGAAGAGGAGGTTAGAGCAAGGTCGGGGTTGGTCTCTTCTCCCAAGGAACAAGCTACAGGATGACAGGAAACAGCCTGAAGCAGCACCACGGGAGGTTTAGGTTGGACATTAGGAAACTTCTTCACTGAAAGGGTGTTTAAGCATTGGAAGAGGCTGCCTAGTGGTGGAATCACCATCTCAAGAGAGACTAAGAAGATGTGTAGAGGTGGTGCTGAGGGATATGGTTTAGTGGTGACCTCTGGCACGGCTGCGTTAACAGTTGGAATTGATTATCTTAAAGGTATCTATCTTCCAACTAAAATTATTCCATGAGTTATTCTATGATTATAACTAAATATTGAACACAGAACAATACAAATAGAACTAAATACAGACACCTGACTCCTCTAAGATGGAGTGATGTAAAAGTTTGCCATACTCTCTTGCTTGCCAGGGAGGTTGTTTTCATGTTGCTTATACAACATTCAGGTCTGGAATTTCTAAATATGAAATTGGAGAAGTTTGAAATTTTAGCCATCTTCTGAGTATTGCTGTGTAAGGGTTGATTTTAGATGAAGATATTACAGATTTATCTGTTTACTAGTGTTATATTGGATATTAATGTGCAAATAATTACCCATTATCACATAATTATGGCATAAGCACTTCATTCTAGAACTGTACAATATAATAAATTTACAGACAGTGCTTTACTGTATTCACACACAGAACTGTTGGAGATCTGCCTTCCAAGTTTCTAGGATAAGTGGGATGAATTTAAGAGCTAAACTGTGATCTTGTTATGAAGTAAAGCCACAGAGCTTCACAACATTTATCCTTTAGAAACAAATGCTTACATTGCACTTCTTTAGTTTACATTAAATTTTAGTTTTTACTTGTTTTTAGCACAAGTTCAGAAGAGTTCCAAGCTTTGCTAGTAATTTCATCACAACAATTCAATTTCTAAAGTTCCACCTTATGTCATTGCTAAGTTTTATTTAAAACCAATACATAGTGATAGTTTATCATACATTTTAATATATAATTAATACTAATTTAAATTGGTAACATAAAAGTGCAACTCAAAGGGCTAAAAAGTTGAAATACATAATTTTTTTCAGTGTTCTGAATCTGCTTGCCTACCTACAACTCAAAGAATTTCTTTCTTTCATAATACAGTGTAATATGGTTACATGTGCATTGAAATTCATCTTGTTAGAATGGTAGTAATATATCCCACCAGGACTACTGTTCCTAGTAGCAATTTAAAATAATTATTGTGAGACTTGATGCTAGACATCAGGTTTGCAATAGAATTACAATGAGGGAAGTGTATTAGAGACAAAACATTGCTGCAAGAAAACTTCATAATGGCACAATTTGGAACTAAGCCTCAATTTTACAGTAATAGATTCTCTTTATGATGGCACAAAGGAGTAAATGCACTTAGCAAATTTAAATCTATTATTAATCACACTTTGTGGATTGCAGTGCAGAAAGGAGAAAAAGAAATTAGCTCTTTAAGTATGTTTCTTATATAAAACAACTTCTACTATGAAGAACATTTTACAAATATCTCCTTGTTACAGCTCAGAAATACAGCAAGTCTCCATAACTGCAGAGAGCTAGAGAGGCTCTAAATCTTTCTAAAATAGTTTCGTATGTCTTCATTTCAGATTAGAAGTTACCCAAGGCTCCATATCACCAAAACACTTTAATTTCCAGAAACAAAATACCCAACAATAGAGCCAAAATAAATTTCCTATTCATGTTTGCATACTCCAATCACTTTTCTTAGTGGAGGGGGGGATTTGTACTATCCTTGCTTTAATTACATCACTGTTAAAGCAAAGCAAGTTATGCAAATTTAAGTATATACAGACTGGTTCACACTTTTACAGACCACTGAATGCTTTCAAAAATACAATTCAAAGAAACTAATGAAAAATAATCCAATATGGATTTTAGGAAGTTGTCATACAGCAACAGAAAAGCACATTTCTTATGCCATCACTGTGAAAGGCACTACTTTTTATAGCCTGCATTGTAATTTTACATCCAACTGAAAAATAACACATACATTTGCTGCCTCTTTTATTCTAGGTATCACATCTTTAATAAAAATTGATATCAACATATTAGACTGGCAGATGCAGGGTTGTGGGTTGTTGGAGGATTTTTTTCTTTGCTGTTACTCATCCTTTCACTAAACAGAAATCTAGCATAGACAGTTCAGATGAAAATAAAACTTGTAATTCCAGCATAAAGCAATGCAATGCAGGTATCTACCAGAACACCATCATATGAAAGTGAATAGTCATTGTAAATGTTTTTTTTAAACAACACATTCAGAGTTAATTGGACATATATTTTACAGTTAACAAATAAATATTTTAAAATGAACATTTATTATGTTTTATTAATGTATATCTATCATCTTTGTGAAAGATTTTTATATTCATCTTTATTTTACCTTGACCATTTAAACTCTGTCTAAAATTCCTTATAGGCAAAGCATCTTCTGATCTATAACCATTTCAGTTCCATGCACACCCCAGCCATTGCCAGACAACAAACACATGCCCACACTGCAGCTTGCAAAGGATAGAGAGTTTCCAAAGCTATTTTTAGGCGAACTAACATGAATACCAGAAGCACTCTGCTCTCAGCAGCACAAGCTTCATCTGGGCTAATTTACTCTGCCTCAGTAGGAAAAATTAGCTGCTGAAGAGCTCCAGACTGCTGAAGTTCCTGCTACCTAGGGCATCTTGTTTATTTGTTTATGATGTCCCTGTACTCTTTGCTATGTTGCAGTCTGTAGCACAGACATGGCTGGAGAATTCAGTGAAACAAAAATAAAAAATGGTTCCATGTCAATGGCTTAATGTGAATGAACACACATTGCCCCCTATTTCTCCCATCCTTTTCCTGAGGATGTTGCACATTTATTCAACCAGATGATCATAATCAGGCCTGCAGAAGATTACATACCATAACATTATGAATCAAAAGTTTAATTAGTCAAAACAGCTTTAAAAAACAGAAGAGCTAAGGACAAGTAAGCCCTACTCTTTTTTCTACTTCCATCTACAGACGAAGACACCACTTAAAGGGAAGATGGGACCAATGAAACTACCTGATATTTACCTAGAAGAGGTGGTATAGTATTACTTATTTCTATAATTATTTGCCAAATCTTGATCTAGTTCATTCTACCAAGGAGAAAAGAAACAATTTTCTTTTTTATTAAAAGTAAAATCTTAAACTAAAAAGAAAATGTAACTCATGCACATCTGCAAATTTAACAGCAACCACATAAATAAAAGGAGGAAAAAAAATCATAAATTAACATTATCTTTAGATAAACACATCATTTTGTGGGATCTGATTCAAAATGTTAATGTTTTTTGTTGTCCTTATGCCTTTCAGAGCCCAACTAAGTTTAAAACAAACTACAAATCCAAAATTATTTGGGGATGTTAGAAATTCCAAAAGATATCTCTTCACTGTCTTTTCCTTTCTTATACCACATTGTCAATGTGAAATGACCATCTTCTTAACAAAACCAAACACTTCCTATAAATACCCATTTATAATTCCTACCAAAAAAACCCCACCCAAAAATAACCAAACTGAAAATTTCTTAAAAACCTCACAAATGGGCAGAACTACACACTCTGATTTCTCATGATAGTGAGATAATACATATCTGACACAACCTGTTAAAAAAAAACTCGTAGTACTCTGGGTGTTAGTAAAAACAGTTCCATATTTCTATTCTCAGGGACTCCAACAAGAATACTGCTATATTCCTATTTATTGTCTTTGCCTGGTCCGCACACAGTCATTAGGCAATGATAATGCATCTCCGCAATTACAGAACCATGCCTTATGGCTAGAACATAAGAGGGTCTGCAGTCTTGCAAAATTCTTTACATCATTAAAAAGTCCAGCCCCAAAGCACCCTTAAAAACTGCAGAGTTGACCACAGCTGGCACATGATGTTTCAAAGTCAGCCTGTAGTCAAGGATTACACCCATGCTGTGTGTCCCACTGACTCCATGAAGCATCTCTTCATCAAAGGCATCAAAGAATGGCATTTCTCACACACTTTCATTCTTCTCTGAAATATTCTGCCTAATGATCAGGGGTCACCAAACTAAAATACTTATTTGAGAGAAAACCAAAACCTGTCAGCTTCTCAGGATAATTTATGAATTACATAGTTATAAAAAAACAACAACAAAAAAACCCCCCAGAAAATAAAATACATTGCGGTAGCAGTTCCCAAGATTGATGAAAACAATTCTGAGACTATGCAACTTTAAAGCCCAACAATGCTCTCTTGAATAATAGAGCAGAAAAATGTTCCCATAGCATTCACCTGACAAAATCCATTAAAACAAGAGTATAGCCTTAGGAGACCATCTTACACAAATTCAAGACTACCACTGCAATCACACACTTTTAGGAGGATGCTCTGAAATCCCATTTTTTTGGTCTTTTGATGCTGTACTGTTTTCAAAACAAGAAAATCAGAATTTTTTCTGTTTATACAATAGCTACTGCAGGATGGGAGTAGCTGCAATGACTATGTCTTCTGAACTAGACACACGGCCATCCACAATGTGTAAAAGGAAAAAGTTTAAGTTAAACCTGGTTTAATAATTTATGTAAGCTTAGCATATGTTGGTTCCACTTGAAATCTCCAACACTGGTTCAATGACAGCACAAATTTCTTTTCCATAATTAAATAATCTTGGGGCAAGTCCAAATTATGTGAAGCAGAGAACCCCACAGAGCAATTTCTGCAGCAAATGTCAGAGGTATTAGAGTCTCTATCACTTAGACAAAGGGGTATAATTTATGCAGATTATCAATTTCTAACTGGACTAAGAGCAGGACATTTTTTGTCTCATGTTACCAGTCTCCAGTTCTTACTGTAAGAGTGCATCTGTGTCCTTCCCACAGCACCATGAACCAGGGTATACGGCACGACAAGGAGGATGTGTCACACTAAGTAACGCTCCTATATATATATATGAAAGTTGAAAGGGGAAATAGTGTAAAGCTTGTTTAAACAATCTTCATATTTTCAAGCCCACAATGAAGAAAGAGGAGAGATTAGTTTTGCCCCTAAATGAACAAGAGTGAAGAACAGATGGATCCACGGAGAATTACTGGGTACTTATTCAGTATTACCAAGTGACTTTATTCTGAAGTCAAAAAAGATGTGATACTGTAACAGCTGTAAATGCAGGTTATTTTGCCATCCTGAACAGATGAATGAAAAGGCACACAATGACTCCAGCTTAAAACTTTAAAAGGAAAATCACTGAGTAGTTGTCATGAAGTTCAGGATCACAAGATATCTGACACTAATAAATCAGTAAAATTTGAAAACGATATTGCATGAACAAAGCAATTATAATTGGGGAAAAAAGAACATACAAACTAAATATTCTATACAGGCCTATTGTTCCATGGGCTTAAATGAAGCACTATCTCTGTAGCCAAAAAGATGTTTTCCATAAAATCAGATTGTCTTTCAATGTCTCCCTTCAATGAGGTAAAGAAATCACATCCCACCGGCTTTTGCTGAACACAGACTCTTTGCCATGGTGGATCACTAGCCTCTTCCCTTCTGACAGTTAAAAAAAATTTCTAAAATATTCCTGTTATGTGTTCTTGCATCTCTTATGCTATGTAACTTGTACATAACAACACCCCTAAATATATCTACTGTATTCCTCCTACTCTCATCTTCAGCACTGTGTTCTGCTTATTCTTCTGCACCGTCTTTTTCATCTCTGCTGCTATGACTGTCTTCTCACATGCCCATTCTGCTACTCAGTGCTTTTATTCTGTATCTATAGCATGTATCTGTAATGTCTTGTCTCTTCATTTCTTCCCTTCTTTCTTTCACAAACTCTAAGTTTTAAAACCTTATTACTCTCATTTCTCTGTTCTCCTCTGAGCCCTAGTAGTCTGTTTTGACCAGTGCCACAAAAAAGCCCCCTTGCCTATTTTGTGTCTTCTTTCCAATTGTCTCTTTGCTACCTTCTCCTGAATGTCATGTTATTATCTCAGAATTCAGGTAAAAAAAAAAACAAAAAACTTTCTACTCCCTGTAGGAAACCTCTCTCCATTTTAAACATCATCATTCTGTCAGCTGGGTGACTACTCAGATTTATTACCCCAGCATCCTCTAAATAATTCTTGTTATTTCACTGTTTTTCATCCAGACTGGTACCTGCTCCTGACATATGCCATTTACACCATCACCAAATCTTTCTCTTCCATGTCCATGACTGAAAAAAAGTACAAATTTTAGTACACGTCTCACTGTAAGAAGACTCATGCAGTGATGTTCCCGCTGGTGACAGTGCCAGTTTCCTGCATAGATCCAGTGATGTAAATTTTTTACATCAATGGCACCTTCCAAATGACTGTGTTACTAGTTCTCTTAACCCTCAGGGTAAATTCCTTCTGCCTCTCCACTCTCTCTCAGATTTGAGGCCACAAAACAGTGCTTCCTCCCATTCAGCTACCCTTCTTTAATCCCAATTCATGGGCTATCAAGTTGCATATCAACACTGTAATAGCATCAGTAGTGTGTTAGCCCCTAGGCTAATCCCTTTCTTACCACATGAGTAAGAAAGCTACATGTAAGCCCTTTTAATGATTTCTAAAATGATTTTAAAACTCAGTTATTTGCAGAGCACTCTCTGAACTTGACTGTAAGTGCCAGATGGGGACAGTCTTTCAGTAGCCTTTTGTTTTCTTGTCTGTAAATTGTCATGTTTGTTTCTTGATAAATGAGCAGTTAGCTAGAAACAAGAACAGCAAAAGAAGTCAAACTTCAGGTGGTTACAATTGAGAAGGCAAAAGCAATGTTTTGTGGGATAAAACTTTAGAATACATCTATTTTTATGGATATTGCAGGTAGAGAGTGTGGTAGGGATACTGAGAAACCAGGTTACCTGGGATATTGGCTCAGTCTACTTAAAAAAACCAAACACATTTGGTCTTGACTGCAGCTGTCTGAAGATAGATCCTCTAATGATTGAAATTCAAGACACAAATGGAAAAAACTTAGTATTGGAGCAGTGTTGCTGACTGCCTGACCGGAACTAGTGACACTGCCCATGAAATGCCGAGGGAGAGCAGACAGCAAGGATGCTGCGATAATGGGAGACTCAGGCTACTCTATCCTGCTCTGGATTGGAAAAATATCACATTGTGACCTGATGACTAAATTTGTAGACATGGTCAGCAATTGATTGATGGAGCAGTTTGTTTAGTGGCCCATGAGAGAAGAAACAACCTTTGACTTTTCAGCAGAGTGGCAGGCTTTATTTGAAATGCTGTTGTCAAAACCACACTTTATAACAGCAGCCGCAATACACTGGAATTCAAGCTACTTGGGCAAACCCCCAAAACACTGTGCAACTGTGCCTCACCTCAAAAAGCTGTGCTCAGCTTCAGCAATGCTGTAGGTCTGCTGCATATGAAGACAAGATTTATGCCCCCAAGAAAGGCACTTAAGAGCGTTAAATCCATATAGGCAATGGAAAGACAAGCGACATGTTAGAATTATTATATTAGAATTATTTTTGTTAGAAGACTTTTCAGATCATGATGTCCAACTGTTAACGCAGAAATGCCAAGTCACCACTAAACCATGCCCCCTGGCACCACATCTACATGTCTTTTAACCCCCTCTAAAGACAATGATTCCACCACTGCCCTGGACAGCCTCTTCAATGCTTAACCACTTTCAGAGAAGAAAAGTTTTCTAATGTCCAAGTCAAACCTTCCCTGGTGCAACTTGAGGGTGTTTCTTCTTATCCTTTTGCTTTGCTTGTTCCTTGAGAGAAGAGACCAACCACTATTTCACTTTCAGGGAGCTGTAGAGAGTGACACAGTCTCCCCTGAGCCTCCTTTTCTCCAGACTAAACAAACCCTGTTCTCTCTGCTGTTCTCTCACAACTCTTGTGCTCTAGATTCTTCACTAGCTTTGTTGCCCTTCTTCAGACACAAAAATATGCATTGCTGCAGATGCTTAAAGTTTGTGTGGACTCAAGTGGAGAATGGACAAGTTTATGGAAGAGAAATCCTTCATTATGTATTAAAGACACTTCCTCTGTTTAAAGGAAGTCTGAATCAAAGTTGTCAGAAACAGAGCTTTATCCTGGTGTATTCTGTTATTTCTATTGGATTTCCAAAAGCATGCAGTCCTTGAACAATTTTCATTGTAGTAATGAAGGAGAAAGATGAAAAAACAGACTTAGTTTTTAAAAAGTCTGCTCATTCAGTAAACTATAAATGACTTTATATCTTCAATTTTCACAGCAGAAACATGTCGCTAAGTTTATTATGCAATATTCAGGATGGCGTCTACTAATGTCTTCTTTATTTTAATACATGGAGAGGTATTCATACCATCTACTTTGGCTGCTTTCGGCATCTAATTTAGATTGAGTCAGAATACCTAAAATTAATGCCATCTACATATAAAGGAGCAGAAGTAAGTGTTTTCAGATGGACCTAAATTAAATGCATAAAAACAGAAACCATAAATCCCTCCCTCCCTTTCTACTTTACCTAGTATTTGCTACATATTACTATGGTCAGACAGGAGAAAAAAAAAATTGAGTGCTTCCCACATATGTAACTACTCAATTATAAGGAAAAAAATTCTTACAGTCAAGTATTGGCATTTTTTAATGCTTTCTGTTGACATTTCCATTACAGACCTATCTCAAGGCTAAACCAATTCCGACAATGGCATTTTGTAAGAGAAATAAATTGCACTTTTGTAATTCTTTCACTTCCAATATATTTCCTCATAAGCTAACTAAATTAGCAGAGCACTTAAACATCAGTTTAAACAAAATCTTTTCCTTAAAAAACACAAACCAAACCCCATCTTTCATATTGCCTTCTCTTTTTCAGTAACTTCACGCACAGAAAAATCTGCACCCTCCAGGTTGTTCTGAGGCACATGAATAGCATCATTTACATGACTGGTATCACATGAAATTACAGAAATGATGCTCCACTTGGCATCTGCCAAGATTTTAGCTTAAAACAAAGTGCACCTTCTCCCACATAGTGTCCTGATTAAACAAATTAACTATGGTGCTGACTGCAAATGTACACACTAGAGTGCAGAAAACGAACAGATACAATGGCCAAGTCTGTATTTAATTTTAATTAAATTTCATTCTGTAGCTCAATTAATCCACAACTCCAAATGTCAGCAGGACTTAGGCAAATGGAATGACATCTGCTGCACTGCACAGTGACTATAAAACCTTCACTGTATGCTAGAGCTTTGGAAATGTACCAGGAAAAAAATTAATGAAATGCTCTTATTAGATACGTATCAATGTGTAGAAGTCTAAAAGATACTTGAAAGCAAACTTGAGAAGGTTTATTTCACAACTGTAGCTAATAATACTGTCTCTCTAGAACAGGATACAGTGTTGTACATTGATAATGATTTATTTATCATGGAATTGTGTCATTTTAAAGTGATCTACTATGAGAGATCCCACAGCATACTGTACGACTAAAAAAAATTGTATCATAGACATTCCACACTATTGTTAATATTATAAATATGTATCTGCATAGAAGTGTTATCCAGAATCTTCTGCTCATGCTTGAGAGCTGTAGGAAGACATTATCTCTGTCATGGAGAAATCGATGCACACTTTTAACAGCAGTAAGGTATTTCAATGGTAATCTGAAATCTAAATATGTTTACAGTGCCAGCCAGGTGGACTAGGAGAGGATTTGAGGAACCTGAGGAAAGGAAAAAGAAGAGACTAACAGTGAAAGTAATTTCACAGAGTTTCTGAGTCACATCACCATACTGATGATACCCTGATACTCTTTCATTTCTTGTTATTGCTCTTTTTCATTCTAAAAGAATGTCCTCATCTTAGCCATCATTTCTGATTGATTCTTACTACAAATGACAGACAAAGCAGGCCTTCTTAAAAATGCACAACCAAGGGGAAAAAAAAAAAAAAGAAAAAATGAAGGGAAAAGCCTGTGTTTATTTCACAGTACCTTATGCATAAAAATGTATTAAGATGTCTAACTTTTCCAAATACTGTCCATAGCTTTGTTCAAAAAAATATAAAACAAAGCTGAACTGCATGACAGTGGCTGTTCTGTCGTAAGATCGTGGTTCTGCAAATATTTGAGTCAGACACTGTGCGTACAAGACAGAGGCTGTCATTTATTTTTCAGTTTAATGATCTCCATAATTGTTTCCTCTTCCTATTGATAACCAAGTCATTGAACATGCTAAAATCTTCCATGATTTTTCCTAAAAGAAATATCATTACAAGACCTTCCAGAATTAATTGTGTTTTCTGCAGCTCTTGCATATTTCAGGTGGTTGTAGAATTATCAACTGAAGTAAGGAATATACAAAATCATGTATTGAAATTTGAACTTTATTCTTCAAACACCTATTCTTATTCAGGTGAGTAGATTAAATGACTTTAATCGGAGTGCTTTCCTATAAGAATGAGAAAAATTAAAAAAGAATATATACAGGTAATTTCCAGGACTTAATTCCTATCAAAGAGTCCAATTATTTCTATTCCTTTTTCCCCCATAAATGTTGAGCTTATTTTATGCCAAATACATTCAAGATATGTATTTAAATTTTAATCATTGCACTAATCAAATGTAAATATGATTATATTAAATTATGATCATTACAATTATATAATTAACTGAAGCACGCTCTGAAGTACTTTAATTCATTTTTTCTTTCCTTTAACATTGCTTTCTCAAAGACTACTCCCATGTTTAAAGAAAACATTTCCCTAAAATATGAACCTGCCTTAGAGGCAACTGTATCTGTTGGTATCATTCAACTTTACAACAACAAATTTAGGATATCCATCTAACAGAATAGCTTAGAATGATCTAACATTTTCAAATGACAGCTTCACAGAATTTTATATATTAACAATAAATGACTGCATTTTTATGACTAAAAGCACAGGTATTATCTTTCAACAGTGTAAAGAAAAATCTTAGCAATAAGTTATTAATATATACTTTAACATAAACAATATATTCTTAAAAGTATAAATCTATGTAAAGTTTTTAACTACAGCTATTTCATCCTCAAAGTTACACAGTTTCATAATACTTGAAATAATAATTTCATAATTTCATAATACATACATTTCACAGTTCCCTCTATGGTATACAAAACAGATGAATCCCAACACCATTGAAGTCAATGGCAAAAGAGCTACTCAGGTCAAAGATTTAGACTCGACCCCAGATCTCGTAAGTTTAACTTCCAGATCTGTGTCAGTATAACTCTGACTGTAAACCACAGAATCATAGAATGGCCCAAGTTGGAAGGGACCTTAAAGGTCATCTAGCTCCAACCCCCCTTCCATAGGCAGGGAGCCACACTCTAGACCAGGATACCTAGGGTCACATCCAACCTAGCCTTGAACATTGCCAGGGATGTGGTATCCACAACCTCTCTGGACAACTTCCAGTGCCTCACCACCCTCTGAGTAAAGAATTCTACTCCCTCATCTCCACTGACATTAGTGATTCGATTGTTGAACTAACCATGCTGGTTTCTTTTTCAGAAGGAAATTACATGATTACATAGGGCACACATCCGAGCCTGAGAAAAGCACCAGCTTTTAGGTAGAGCATGGCATACAGTCAAAGCAAGGATATCACTGACAGGCTCTCCTCAATGTCATCCAATGTTAGGACAAGAGGGAATGGGAGCAAGCTGGACCACAGGAGGTTTGGTATTAACCTAGGGGAAAACTTCTTTACAGTAAGGGTGATGGAGCACTGGAACAGGCTGCCCAGGAGGGCTGTGGAGTCTCCTTCTCCGGAGACATTCAAGAGCTGCCTGGACGCATTCCTGTGTGACCTCGTCTACATGATCCTGCTCTGGCAGGGGGGTTGGACTAGATGATCTTTCTAGGTCCCTTCTAACCCCTAACATTCCATGATTCTATGATTTGGAAAGCGAAAGCACACACTTTGTTATGTGATTGTGTATTCTGTATTTTTCTTTCCACTGTGGCTTTCCTGTCATGCTCCAGTCAATTTTATCCCTAGTATTAGTTTTTTTCCATGTAAGTTTTTGAGAGTATTGTTTTCCCCTTTTTCTCTTTTCAGGGTTTTCTGTTAATCTTTTGACTTCTTGCTTCTAATTATATCTGCAACCATCTCTTTTCAAAGTTCTATTTCAAAATTGACTTAGTCTCCTCGGAAGCTTTTTGTTAGTGCTCTCTTAAAAAATCACTCCGTTGTTAGCAAGTCTAAGGAAAATTTCACCATAAATTTAAAAGATGAGAAATTTTCTAAAGGTCCTGTTCATAACTCAAAATTAGGAAAGCTTACTGAAAACAAAAGAAAACAAGTGTAATAGAAATATCTCCCACTGTCTTCCAAGGAAGGTCAGCTGCTAGCTTCCCTGAATACCCAGAAGTTCTCCAGTTTGAGCACCTTAGTGTCACTGCATGCTTGCATCCAACTGCGATCCAACCTTTTCTCCCCATTATATATCTTATTACCATAGAATCATAGAATTGTTAAGGTTGGAAAAGACCTTTAAGATCATCAAGCTCAACCATTAACCAGCTCTGCCAGGCCACCATTAACCCATGTCCCTCAGCACCACATCTGCATTTAAGATTGTCCAGGGATCGTGCCTCCACCACCTCCCTGGGCAGCCTGTGTCAGGGCTTGATAACCCTTCCTGTAAAGCCATTTTTCCTAATATCCAACCTAAACCCCACCTGGCACAACTTGAGGCTGTTTCCTCTTATCCTACCACTTGTGACTGATTCCACCTCACTCCAACATCCTTTCAGGTAATTCATTTGCTCATCATAGAGTGGTTTGGTTTGGAAGGGACCTTAAAGATCATTCAGTTCCAGCATCTCTGTCATGGGCAGGGACACATTCCACTACAACAGTTTGCTCAAAGCCCCATCCAACCTGGTCTTGAACACTTGCAGGGATGGAAGTGCTTGTTCCTTGGGAGAAGAGACTAACCCACACCTTGCTCCAACCTCCTTTCAGGGAGTTGTAGAGAGCAAGAAGGTGTCCCTTGAGCCTACTTTTCTCCAGACTAAACAATCCCAGTTCCCTCAGCTGCTCCTCACAAGACCTGTGCTGTAGGCCCCTCACCACCTATCCATATGTCTTTCCAGAACTAAACACTGCCTTCTATAAAAATATAATGCTCAGGAAGGCTGATTTTATGGTGCTCTGAATGTTTCCCGAACTGAAAATCAATATTCATGCAAAACCCAAGTGCATTACTGAAAAAGCAGCTACGACAGTCAATAAAATTATTCAGCCTCCTCTATGACAGTCAGCAAGATTGCTGAGCAGTATTATGCACCAAGTTCACATTCAGGAGTATCACAAACTGATATGCAGACAGATAAAATGAAAACCTAATTTTCAGTTTCAGACTCACCATGGGGCTGCCATCATACATTTTCCCAAACACTTTTACAGTGAAAAACTGAAACTACGCACTATGTGAAAACTGAACTAAGCTGTTCAAAAAAGTTCAAAGATATATGTCTGATTTTGACTCTGCAAGTTCTCAACAGCCAATAGGGTCATGTTAGTCAAGACCTCTAAGAGGCACAGAAAAGCAGAATGAAAAAAAATGAAATTATATTTTAGTTTTCGCAGGAACTGAAGCCAAATAAAACTTGTCCAAGTCACTCTGAACTGCATAATAGTTTTCATGAAGATGATAGCACCACTTTGGCCAGCAAAAGCCTCACAGCCTAACCATCAACTTAGGCAGATTTGCTTCAGAGCTGTCAAATCTGAGAAGTTCTGCTCTTCATTTTAAGCCCTAGTGTACCACAGTACCCCAAAATAGATCTAATTCTCTAAGTTTTTAATATTGCTAATAAAGATTCTTCACTCTGACTGCAAAATGATAATTTCTTTGAGAACATGATGACCACAGTGGTCACACAGGGACATCTCCACCGACAAGACCAAAACCAAGCATAGGAAAGATGGAATGGGAGGCAACCTGGAAGGAGACAGGGTGCTTTGCGTCATGGGGTGGGTGAGAAAAGCCTGAACCAGAGCACACCAAGGCAAATCCCAAACAGAAATCACTAATGCAATGGAGAAGATGTAGCAGGTTTTAGCAGTAGATATTTGGAATCAACATTTCATTCAGAAGTTTCAAACCCATACATTTTCCACAAATGTGATAAAGTTATATTGATGTTACATTACCTTGAGTTTATTTGTGAACAGGTTTTACTACTTTAATAGCTTTATTAGTGTTATTTTCCTCCTTGCCTCTATTAAACAGTAGTTTTGTAACGTTTCTTAGCTCTATAGACACAAAAGTTTTTTGTTATTTTAAAGCCAAATTGCATTCTTCATTTTCCCAGTTTCTGCATCTTGCAGGCTCTGCTAATGTTACTCTTTTCTCCTCATCCAGAAATCATCTTGCTTTCTAATTTGCAAGAAGAACATCATATTCAAGTGAATTTTCACAGTGCAGTCATGCAAAGAGCTACAGTTCAAAAGCAAAACATTTGGTCTTTGGATAACAGATAACTTTTTTGACAGCTGTCCTTCTTTAAATATATGTGTGTGTATATATGTGTGTATGCATACATATATAGTTTCTAGTCAGTAGAAAGCTATTCAACAGTCATATCCAATGTCTTAAAATAGTAGTAAAATGAAAGTGAGTCAAAAGCTTCATCAGTATGAAGGAAACTGAAACACCAGTAATACATGGGGCAGAGTGAACTGATGCCAAAAAAAAAGGTGTTAAATTCTGGTTGCCTCTATGACTTTTATCAGTGTTTCTCAGCTTTCTTTTCTGCTGTTCACTTTGAGCCTTCCGCTCTGTTTTTAAGCAAGCCTTTTATCATTATATCTGCTTAATTTTATAGCCTGGGTCTCCTATGTGCATCAGAATAGAGTTATCTATTTGCACTCGTAGTAGATTGTTACACAGTTTAGCTCAATAAATGAACGTGAAGATGTTAAATTGTTTTGTGCCATGTTGTTTTATTCATGAGAAATCACTTATTCACAATTCACATAGTGTAACAACATTAACAGACACAGTATCTACAGACTATCTAGAAGCATGTACAGGCTGCTATAAATTCCTTGTACAGAGCTCAAAATGTGAGGGAAAACACGAGATGAAAAAACAATGCAAAAGCAAGGAATAAAGAAAAGACAGTCTGATCACTCTAGCTAGCATTTTGGTCTTTTTAAGTAAAATATCTCCTTTGATATGTTAGAGCTGTGACCTATACAAAATCCTGCCATATTAAGATCTCTGGCCCAATTGCATGAAAGCTTCTTCCTATGAAGAGGGTAATGTAAAAGGATTGATGCAATAAACCCATTTTTACGCACAGCTTCCAAGGACAAAGAACTTCTTCTAAAACCTCTGTGACCCCAATTCTTCTATCAAGGTCAAGCAGGCAGACCTGTCCCATCCCAACAGAGAATTTGCTGGGTTACGAGGCTGCTCTAGACGCACATATTGGTCAACGTGAATCTGGCTAATAGAGAAGAGTCCTCTCCAGTACAAAGGTTCACATACTGGACTATTTTGCCTATTTTTTTTCTGAGAATCTGGTTTTTTTTTAACATGACCGTAAGTGTTAACACTTATTCAAACTTTTAGCTGTTGCCTAACTATGCAGAGGAAGCACAAGAGATTGTAAAATGCTCATCGCACTTCTGTGTAACTCCAGTGACCTTAGAAGAAAATGTTCTATGAAGAACAAGTAGTTTGCATTAGAGAACCTATCACTTGTCTTTATTCATAGGTGTAATAATAAAAAATTAATTGTATCAAACCTTTAGTTTGGGTCTGGGTTTGTTAGAAAGATTGTTCAGGCAGTGCACCTCTGCAGACAAAATAAATTCAAATGAATATGTCTGTAATATACTCCTTGAGTTGTGCTGGTTAT
This sequence comes from Bucco capensis, assembly GCA_013396975.1. Classification (NCBI taxonomy): domain Eukaryota; kingdom Metazoa; phylum Chordata; class Aves; order Piciformes; family Bucconidae; genus Bucco; species Bucco capensis. Next base: position 35,475 of record VWZO01013630.1, read on the forward strand.
GCTACACAGCGTTCACATGTTCTTTTACGTTAAAAAGCAAGACTTGCTGAAAAACTTAAGGACTTACTAAACTACCACAAATTCTTCCTAAACAATCACTATTGAGGTTTGGTTATGTATCATACACTATCAACATGTCAACTTCTTGCTGACAACAACTGTGAACTAAAAACCTTACTTTTCTTAAATCTTTTTACTAAACTAAAACAGACATGAGAACATACTTCCTGAGGACTGTTTGTGGCACTACACATAAGGATATCATCAAAACAAACTCACCTCAAAATTAACAAAATAACTACAAAAATATAATCTCGCCCTAGGAGAATGAGTCTTGAATTCAAGAATAAAAGTACACTACAGTAATAGAAATTACACAGGAAAAATCTGGTTCTGTTAAAATTGTGTGCTCAATGTGACAAAGAATGTCTCAACTGTAAATACATAAGTTTTATTAAAATAACAAAAATAAAATCAAGCAATTTTTTAAAGTATTTCCAAACCTTGTTTTAATAGTACTGTGAAATCAATACCATTAAACATCACATTTCATAAACCACATTTAAATGTCTGAGGTATAAAGGTTCTTACTCATTTATACCTTATTAGGTGCTTCCCTTTCTTCCATAACACTGTTCATCTGGCTTACACTTCATGCTCAAGTCATGCAGATTGGAGCTGACTCTCAATTACACAAAGTCTTTCTCCAAAGATGACAGTCCAAATACAGTAGAGATAAAATACATCAAGGTGTAAAATAGGTCCGTTCAGCCCCACTGCCACTTCATCACAAAATGATATAACTCACTGATGCCTCTGCCTAGCCTAANAGGGTGTTAAGTCCCTGTCAAGGTTTGATTTTAACATGGGGTATTGATGACAGTACATCAATTCAGGCATCATGTCCAGAATTAGACTATATTAATTATCACTTGAGTGCAGTATGCATGAAAGTGCTGCTTCATTGACTAAAAGGATTTGACTGAATAAAAATCCATTTCTCATCTGGTTGCTTATGGATAAAGATATTTTTTTCTCTTTGCCATGGATTGTTCTTTATTAAATATGATATTTATAAGATTGAATAGACTGTCTCATTCAACAGCAGATGTGAATATTTTTAAACAAAGAATATTAAATCCATTGTTTGTTTGACAACTGCTTAACAATGTATCAAAGTTTACAGGTTAGACATTACATAGCTAAACGCAAAGAGTACGCATAATGCATATAGAATATGTATACGTATGTGATCAAAACAGTATTTTAAAACAAGGATTAAGAAAAAAATTAAATTGTGCAATGATATGTAAGTGAAAAAAAATCCCTATAATTTCATTTCCACTTAGTAAGAAAGAGCATTTTAATGTTGGGAGCTGTTCCTGATTTTTCATTTAATAAAAAATTGGAAGTTCAATATCAGTGAAAAAACTGTCAGTATAACCTAGTTACCCAGAAAAATTCTACTTTATGGACCTTGCTATGTAAGCTATGAGTTGTCTGCAGAGTAACTGGGAGTAGATATGAACTTCCAAGTGTAAATATCCTCAGAGATAGGTAAAATAGTATATGGTAATGTAATTACACTCAAAGATCTACCTCTTTATTTTTATTTTTTTTAAATTATCATTTTCATCACCCAGAAAAATGACTTTTCAGTCCTCAATTTGTGTTAGGTGTTCTATGCCTTGTGTGTTTGCATGACCATAACGAAGGGCCAAAAATCATCACCACATGGAGGCCATTGCACAGACATTGCTCTTAGTATCTAAACATTCTCTAGTGCACCAGAAACTTTTCACCATCCAGCTGTACTGAGAGATGATACAGTGAGAAATAGAAGCTAAAACAGTTGGACTTACTTTAACTGTCAGTATGAGCTGTTGATATGTAATAGAATTAGAACTATGAATATTTTTATTAGTTATGTTAATTAGTTATGCAACTCGTATCTATCTACTGATCCATCTATATCTATATTTAGAGTTTTCCTTAGAAATTTCTAGCAGAAGAGAACTGTATCATTTTTAAAGAGGAAATGGAAGTAACTAATTCTTGAATTAGAAAGTATCAATAAAGTCTGGATAGACTCCCCAGTCAACAGCATGATAAAAATACAGAAATCAAGAAAGATACATACTCAACATTTTAGATCTTGCTTAGTCACAGCACTCAACTACAATCAGAGATCAGGTTTAGCTAGTTTTAAAGAATCACAAGGATTACAAATTACAGCAAATCACAGAGGTATACTAAATTATACCTTACCTTATGTTACAAAAAGCAATGAGTTTCAGTAATGATAACTTTCACTTAAATGGATAAGCTAGAAGATGACGATGCTCATTAAGAAGATATCAGAAAAGGCATTAACAAACCCCAAAGATCTTCTCATCAGCTAGGTGATAATACCTTGTATTGCCATTGCGGATGATGCACACACGTTTTGCTTGTAAACCAGGTACATTTTATGAAGAATAAAAAACTTCAAACAATGGACCCTGTGGGAACAACAGTCAGTGCTCTTCTCTGGTAGGAAGGGGAACTCACCCCATTTTACATTCTTATCCTTCAGGACACAGGCAGCAGCATGCTTGCTCTTCTCTAACAGGCTGTGATCAGTTCTTCTGTTCACACAATCCTTTCCTAGAAGCCTCTTGCTTATGTCATACTTACTACCTTTGCCTGAGATCACACTCTGGATTCCCCTGAAGGACTTCCAGACTATGAGTGAACCTGAGGAATATTGAGCATGGTTAAGTGTCCTAATAGCTGCAGGAAGGATGACACCATCCAGGAACTTAAAAAACTGCCAGAGGTAAAAAAAAGAAATACTGTTTTCTTCCAAAAGAAAGTAAAAAAATAAAACACATAAATGTGTAGTGCAACTTCTGAACACCTGAAACACTAAAAAGGCAATATTGCTTTCCGTTATGGAGAAGCATGGCATGGCAAAACAGGAGATTGTGCTTACACTTGTTCTGCCTTCTCCATTGGATGCTCCCCAGTCAAAAAATTCACTGTCGATTAGAATCCAAACATGGTGGGTGTTGGCAGGGGCCTCTGGAGATCATCCAGTCTAAACCCCCTGCTAAAACAGGGTCACCCACAGCACGTTGCCCAGGATCACATCCTGGTGGGTTTTCCAGAGAAGTAGATTCCACAACCTCTCTGGGCAACCTGGGCCAGCATACCAGCACTCTCACAGCAATGAAATTTTTCCTCCTGTTCAGATGGAACCTCCTGGGTTCCAATTTGTGCCCTGTTGCCCCTTGTCCTCTCACTGGGCACCACTGAGCAGAGTCTGACTCCATCCTCTTACCCCCCCACCCTTTAGATACTGATAAGCATTGGTAAGATCCCTTCTCAGTCTGCTGTTCTCCAGGCTCAACAGTCTCAGAGCTCTTGGCCTTTCCTCCTCCCAGGGATGCTTCTGTTCCCTCAACATCTTGGTAGCTTCTGCTGGACTCTCTCCAGTAGTTCCTTATCTCTCTTGACGTGAGAAACCTGGACTCAGGACTCCAGATGTGGCCTGGCTAGGGCAGAGTAGAGGGGGAGAAGAACCTCTCTTGCCCTGCTAGCCACACTTTCTTAATGCTCCTCAGGACACAGGCCTTCTTGGCCAGAAGAGGACATTATTGGCTTGCAGTGAACTTGCTGTACACCAGCACTCCCAGCTTCTTCTCCTCAGAGCTGCTTTCCAGCAGCTAACCGGTACTGGTCCATGAAGCTATTCCTCTGCGAGTGCACGACTACACCTGCCCTACTTGAAATTCATGAGGTTCCTCTCTGCCCAACTCTCCAGCTGACAGGCCTGTAGTATGCAGTCTGTTCCCTTCCTCTCCTCCACCTCGTTTGGTCTGCACACATACCAAATTCTTTTACTCCTCGGCCTTACTACTCCTGCACATTAAGGGCCAACTGCTTGATCCTCACTTTAGAACAGCATCCTCAGAGGAGTATGATGTGAATGAACGGCACCATTCATTCAAGTCAGAAGAGAGCCAGAGAGCTTACTGTACAAAACCCAGGCTGGCTGACAACAGAACACTGCAAAGGTTATGCAAAATGAGGGAGGCTACAAGGCAGGAATGAATGAAGGGAAGCTGCATGCTGAATGGGTGACTCACCACACCTACACCCATCAGTGAGGTACTTTCAAGTATCTTAGAAACATCCTCAGAAAAACATCATTATGCCAATGGTTAAACTCCATCAAACCCTAGGAAACTACACAGATTATTTTAATACTTTAAAATGTTATTACGGGCATTATTTTAAAATACTTTTCTTGATTAAATACCAACTGCAATCTGCTACCTCAGAAAAACTGCCAATAGAGCTCCACGCTTATTTGGATGACTCAGTGATCAAATTAAATCACATTATCTTTGATCTTCTGGTTACAGTGATGTAATCAAGAAACTTTTGATCTGGGAGTAACATCTTTTAGCTTGCAGCTGTCTTCTATGAATATTTGCTACACATCCATCTTTGTATGTATAATACAGTCATTGCTTCCTGCTGAGAAGTAACACGTTTTCATATCTTTCATGAAGTAAAAGGGGCTTGATACTCAACTAACATTTCTACAGAGGCTGTGGGAAGAAGACAGACAATATGGTTTGCAGTAAGAAACAGAAGTAAACAACCATCAGGACAGGCTAAGAGAAAACATATTCCGATTTCTTCAAAATGTCTGAACCCTGCACCATTACAGCTGCAGAAACACTGGAGAAACAAGAAGAGGATCAAACCGGGAGCATCACAATTCATTCCCACAGAACCCTGCTCTAGAAATGAATCTGAATCTGTGATCTAAATGCACCAGAATGTTGGGGGCGCATACAAGATTATGTACTTGAGATGTTTATCATAGAAGGTTCTGTGTTGGAAGGAACCTTTGAAGGTCATCTAGTCCAACCCCCATCATCTAGATCATATTACATATACTAATATTGTTATTAATATTGCTATTAATTACACAAAATACAACTGAAGAATGGTTTGCCAGGTATACGATGAAAGGGAAAATGTGCCGGGAGTATCCCATCTGCAGCAAACATCAGATTAGCAAGGAAAAGGAGAGGTGAGACAGTCCGCATAATTACATTTTCTTCTGACTTGTTTGCCTTGATGCCAAAGATCTCGCCTCTCACTTTCCAACATCTTTGCACTATGGATGAACATTTGAATTCAGTGAATCTATATTGGTGTAGAAGAGTTTGTGGGAGGGTCAATACAGAAAAATGTAAGACATTGATTAGCCCACTCAAACAAAAACTACTGGCACAGATATGGGTCTTCTGTCCACAGTATACTGCCCATCAGCTTCACAGCAAGTTTCCTTTCTCATTGCTGATTTCAGTGGAGGCTATTGGAACATTTTATCAGGATTCAAGACAGCCTCAGCCACCATAAAGTACTTCTGCAAGCAGGTTAAAAATAACAGTTTGCAGACACCTGTTCCTCTGACATTTCAGATGTGATTGGTATAGCCTAACAATGTAAAACCTGAAGAACAATTAAATGATCTGAAACCTACTCGGTAAGGCATTAGGACACTTACTCATTTCTTTACTGGGTAATGAGAGGAGGACGGGATGCAGTCCTTTTCTCAATGGCTGTGTTGAAGCTTTGCTAAAGTCCAATATTACTTTTTATCAGTCTCCATTGCATCTGGCAAGGTCTAGATCAAGGAGTTATGCAGCTTGCACCAGAGCCAAGCATCCACCATTCTGTTCTAAGCAGAACAGTAAAAGAGTATTGAGAAAGGCTTCTCAAAGAAATTGTTTTCCTATGACTTAACATTTTTACCATTCCATGCACTCATTCTTCAGGTAATTTTGTGCAACAAAAGGGTTTCAGCCCAGTATTTGTAATCTCACTGGTGTCTTTGTGCTTTACATGTGAGTAATTGTATTGGGTTTTGGCTGAGATGGAGTTAATGTTCCCATACAGTTTTCAGAAACGCTGTGCCTCGGATTGAAGACAACCTGTGATGTTGTGACTGCTGCAAGGCTGGCATAGCACCAAGGCGATGGGGTGGATAACATCCTGGGAGGGGACATAATCGAGACAGCTGACTCAAACTGACCAAAGGGCTATTCCATACCATATGACATCAGCTCAGGGATAAAGGGCAGAGCGGGGGGAAGGAAGGGGGTGGGAAGAAGACGTCTGCCCCCCAAGCAACCACTACGCGTTCCGGAGCCCTGCTTCCCGGGAAAGGGCCAGACATCGCCTGTTATGGGAAGTAGAGACTAAAGCTCAACTTTGCTTTGATTTGCTTCACGTGCGTGACCTTGCCTTTCTTTATTTTGCTTATTAAACTGCCTTTACTAAAACCCATGGACTGTTTCCATTCGTTCTCTCCCTCTTGTCGTGCTGTAGGAGGTGTGGGACGAGAACGTGATAGAGAATCTTGGTGGGTACCTGGCGCTCGGCCCAGGTCAACCCACCACAGTAATAAGTATGAATTGTGAGTACTGAACACATTACTTATGGAAAAAAAGCTTTCCTTTCTGTTTTAAAAAATGAAGGAATTCCAGAATGAAAGTTTGGCAAAAATGCACTGAGATTATACTGATTCATGTTAACTCTTGCTGACCATTAGCCTTCCCCTTCTCAAACAAACTGACAAGCTTGCTGAAAAGCTAAAAAAATTGGATCTAATTAATAATGTTATAGGCTCAGTATAAATGGGACAGGCTATGGAGCTGATAGTGGCACTGCTGTGTAATATTCCCCAAAGGTGGACAAGGTTTGACTTTCATTTTAATCTTGGAATGACTCCACAGCATTACCACTATTGCCATCATTCATAATACTATTGACTATAAATTATGGCTATCCCTCTTAAAGAACATGCATGAATTTCCAGCTAACTTCCTAAAAATGGAGGAAGTCATGCCTCAATGTGCTTTCCTTTATTACCAGACAATATACTAAGTCCCACAACTTTCTGTTTCTTTTCACTTTTGCATGTATCCATTGAATGACCTGGAAGAAATATCACAGAAGGAAGGAAGGACCAGCAGCATATTGATGATACTACATTGCTACTTATCCATTACCACCTACAGCTATATCAATATCACCTGCCAGCCAGTCAATGGATGAAATCAGATCAGAAATAAAGAGAGAGCGAGCTGTATGAAGGGGAAAGAAGAGCATGACAGATAGCAGAGACAAAGCATTTCAAAGGATTCACAATGAATATAGTTTCCTTTTCTTTCAGGGCAACATTCGTAATAGTGGTCAATTCAGTTCATAGATTGTAAGTACTCTTGGATTTTTCCTTGACACTAAGTTTCATCCATTACTAATGCCTTCTGTTTCCTGTTGCTAGGAAACTTCTCCCAATCCTGGTGGGTGATCATAAGATCATAGGAAAATTCAGGTTAGAAATGACTTTAGGAGGTCTTTAGTCCAATGCCCTGCTCAAAGAAGGGTCAGCTGTGAGGTCAGACCCAGTTTATCCAAAAATGGCTGAATGAGTGATTTCCTAGCCTCATTACATCTACTTCTTGGCTGGACCATATGCAATAATTGGACTCAACTTTTTCATTCTAAAAACTGGCTAGTATAGTGCATTTTTCCTTAATAAGATGTGCATCCTTAGCATTATGGTTCTTAGCTGGTGTATTCTTAACTCTGAACATCTCCACTTGCCACAATGGCTTCCCCTAGAGCCTAAGTGATGTTCAAAGTCTGTTTAGATATTAAGAAGATGTCAGCAGCTTACCTAAAAGACTGACTAAAGCTGGACAGTAGTCCTCTGACCTAAAGAAACTCTCACAAAAGGGAAAAAAGCTTTCTTGGGGTTAGTCCGAGACTACAAAATGCTTTCTGACAGGAGCTACAGACCATCAGAAATCATATCACTCCAAGTAGCCACTTCTGCAATAACCGTGTTGTTACAATTTATATGTATACTTCTATATGTAACAAACATGATCTAAATTTATTGGTATCTTGCTCCATAATAAAAAAATCCACAAGAACTTTATAAATATTGAGGTATTCCACTGAACACACATTTCCATTTGTAAAGGAATGAGAGAAGAAACACACTTGCTAGCTTCATAGATTGATACAGTACTAAAATGTTCTACTTCGGGCTTCAAAGCCCTGATCTTTGGCTTGTAGATATGCTGAAGATAGACAGACAGACAGACAGAACTTGACTCTTATTTACTTCCAGACAAAAGCCTAAAATTCACAGGCAGTAAAGATTCCATAACTGAAACTTAGAAAAATGTTGGCAGAAATAAGGTAAATTTCCACAAGAAAGTATCAGATAATGACGATATTTGGAAATAGGGTATATGGAACAGAAATGCACACTAAAATATTACCTTTGCTCTACACTGGAGTCACTCAGTGAAAGAAAAATTGCTTTTGTGAAGAGCTAAAATATGACTTTGTACCCTAAAATGTACAGCCTTAATGCTTTCTTTCTGTATTTTGTTTTTGCTGTCATGATGTTCTAGATAAGGAGAAAAATATTGTGAAAAATAAAGGAAATCCTCAAGCACTGAAAATGCATGTAGTGTGATATATAGAGCCAGATCTAATCTAAATGCTACCTGTACAACTGATTTATTCACATATTGAATAAGGCTACTTGCATATCTCCTTCAGCATTTTTCATAAATTTGATGTAATTAGCTGGCATGAATGACAATGACAATGGATTTTTATTGATACTTCTATTTTTATGTATCCATAAAATTTATAGACTCTTTTGCAAAAAGAGCCATGTAGATTGCCACACAGACTTAGTAATATTTAAGTGTACTTCCAACATTATTAAGCATTTTTGTTACCATTTCATTATGATCTTCTTCATTCAGGAAAAATTTAGTTTATTTCAACATCTGCAGTCTATTACTAGATCTTCTCTTGTCTTAAATTCATTGGCTAGCTCCATTCTGTTTTAAGGTAGTTGGTGTCTACTTACATCAACATTTTTATTTCCAATTATGATAACTAATCTCAGGAATATAATCTAAATTGTGGATTGTGATGGGGTACAGGATTATAAACACTAGGAATAAATGAAATACCGGCTAAGTATTTTGCAACTTAGTATGAAGGGAGAACTCAGAATACCTAAAACTGGATTTGATGTCAACCATGGCTTTTTAATGTGCTGTGAATGATAAAATGACAAGTATCATAAGAAATAACGTAACACATCCCTTTTAAATTTTCATTTCTCCTCATTATCATAACCCACCCACCTCAAACTGATATTGAGCTAATGATGAGATTGTGGATATTCCTTGCTGTGAAGAAGTAAGTCCTTTTATAAAGATGTGGTAAGGGTCTCAGAAGTTTTGTTGAGTGATAACATTTCATGAAAATTAAGAATATGTATGTTATCTTCCCATTTTTTTCCTATAAATCTACAATAAATTAACTCTAATTTATTTTGCAGTACTATAGGTACACTACTGATTCTTCTAGTTGCCTAATTTTCACTAATTGTGTATATCTGTTGTCTCTTCAGAGTGAGAACACAGATTGACTGTATGACTTTGTTACAGTTTATTTAACTGTGTCACTTTTCACAGAATTCATTTTGGTTTTAGACATGACTCAGTGATCTCAATGAATATGTAGTTTTAAAGAAATTACATACTAAAATTTTACTACTGGCTTATCCAAATTCCTACACTGAAATATCATATTTCTACTGAATTTATGCAATCTCACCTTCAGAATGCACTCTTTTGGGGTTTTGTTTGGTTGGTTGTTGGTTCAACTCAAGGAAAAAAATAATCTAGGACTCTTCCAAGGAAACAAGTTGAACTGAGTATTTTTACTGGGTCACAACTTCATTTTGGCATGGAAACAGACTGGACTGCTTTAATCGGCAGCTGGAAAACCTGACTCACTCATATTGGCATGCTGCCAGAGTATTAAAAACAAAAAAAAAAAAAACAAGACAAAAAGGAGTAAAAAAGTCCTTGTTTGGGAACTGGTGAGAAGGAGTGCATTCCTGTTTCTCTGTCAATGACAAACTCCCATCTTCCACCTCTTCATTATCTGTTCAGTTGAAGCTAGTGGAAAGGCATCTTTAACTAACTGATGATGCTAATATTGCATAACGTTTACAGGCCTCATTCAGAATTGTGACTTTATTGTTCCATCCTGACAGAATAAATTAATGGTAAAATTTTACCTTAGTGCAACCATTTTTACAGTATTTTACAGTATTACACCAGCTACAAATAAGGACAGATTTTACCCTCCAGAAGATGTTAGTATTTTACTGAAGCCTAATCATGAGTTAGCAGAGAGCTCAAAAAAACAAAAGGACATTTTACCTACATTGCTTGTATGCTGATAGCTACAGGTAGCAGTATTACAAGTATAACAAGTCTTAAATAAAGTTATTTTATTGTATGTATGAGGTCTTTCAACAGACTCAGTTTTCTCCTACTTCTAGCTCTTGGCTAAGAGTATTGTGCTGGGCTGGTCACACATTTTTCCTGAGTTACTTCACACCATTCTGTCCTTATCATTCTGTCCAGCAGTGAAGTTTTTATCTTCTGGATGCTGTTGGGTCCAGGATTCCAGCTAGGTATGTGGGACTAGAAGCTCACGTCTCAGGAAGGGTTCAGATCTGCTACTAATACACAAGCCAGATTCCTTAAGAGTTTAGTGCTGCTACCTAACCATGAGTATCAATATTAACTAAGTAGTAAAACACTACTTGAATGTAGTGTTTGGCAGAGAAAAGCACTTCAATGAGAAAATGCAACTCAAACTTCCAAATAATTGTTTCAGAAACTCTAAGAAATAGGATGATATATCAAATTGCATTTTGGCAAGGATGTATGAAAAGAGTTTAAAATTCAGAGCAGAGGTTAACAGGTTTTGGGGAGATCCTTACTGCTGTAATAACTACCCACTGTTTAAGAAAATAACCCTTTAGGTTCTGCAATCCTATGTGAACTTTCAGGAAGAATGGTATCTATTAATGGCTTCAACTATTGGAAATAAAGAGCAAATCAACACTTTGGTCCTTTGGCCTGTTTATCTCTATTTGGCTTTCCTACTGAAGGTGACTAATAAGACCCAATCCCATCTAGGATTCACTCAGAGCACAGAACTGGGATATTCAGCTCATACATATCCCTTCACACAGATTCTATTGCAAAGTGGAAGCATCATGTGGAGCAGCATGAAAAGTCTGGATGACAGGTGTTGAGTGATTAAATATCTCCAGCTGGAAAGTCCGCAGGATCCTGAGCTAACATGTGCTAGGAAAGACAAATGACTGCCTTTATTGTAGATTAATTTATAAGACATGCTTTGTTTATAATAGAATTTCTTTGTGAGCCTGTATTTCTTCAGATTTGGATTGCAGTCTAGAGAACGCTAACTGGTGGTGCTAGTAGAATGCTAGTTTTCTGCTTTATCTGAAAAACAGGAGAAAAGACCTTTCATGGGTTTGGATGTGAGCAAGGAGCAGGGAGTATTTTGTTCTTGGCTAGCCCTCCCAGAAACTCAGGAAGAGTCTGTTGAGACTATTAACCTGCTCTCCCTGAGATTTAAAAAACCTAGAGGGGAATGGTGCTACACAGCACTTAGCAGCTATCACACTGTACGCATTGGGGGAGCTGCTAAATTGCTAGGGCAGGGAACAGCAGCTAATTCATTCAGCATATCCAACCAAGGCTGACATGTCCAGAGGAGAGCTACCAAGTTTGTGAGGGGTTTAGAGAACAAGCCATATGAGGAGAGGCTGAGGGAGCTGGGCATGTTTAGTTTGGAGAAGAGGAGGCTGGGGGGGGACCACACTGCCCTCTATAACTATCTGAAAGGAGGTTATAGAGAGCTGGGGGTTGGCCTCTTCTCCTTAGTAACTAATGACAGAACCAGAGGGAATGGTCTGAGGTTGTGTCAGGGTGGGGTTAGATTGGATATTAGGAAGAAATTCTTTACAGAAAGAGTGGTGAAGCACTGGAACAGCCTTCCCAGGGAGGTGGTTGAGTCACCATCCCTGCAGGTGTTTAAGAAATGTGTAGATGCAGGACACGCTCTAGTGAGGGCAGGCGTTGTGTGGTTTGTCGTTTTTTGTTGTTGTTAGGTTGGACTCTGTGATCTGAGAGGTCATTTCCAGCCATGAATATTCTGTGTGACATTAAGGAGAATGCAAGACAACTGTGTGTGTCCCCTTGCTAACAAAGAACCCAAATCTTATGTATTTCTGTTTAAAAAACACAAGATTTCCCAATATATTAGCAACACATTTGCAATATAACTTCTATTACGACAAACATTTTTGCCTGAAAAATTAATTTGAAGTATCAAAACACAGAATTTGAAGAGCCACGGATGGCTCCCTGAAGAAAGTCAATTACTCCTGGTCACAAGCACAGGCCAGTAAGCTTCCAAACCTGGGTCATAATCTTGAACCTCACAATGGTTGGATCACAGTTAATGTACTAGAAAATCTATCACAGCTTCCTCTGAAGACACTCTAACGAGATACTGTGAGACACAAGATATTGGTGCCAAGCACACAACTTATGATTCAGTAAAGGAAGTCCCATGTGGTATGGTCAGCTAGGTTGTCCCATACTGTACTATACACCTCCTGCTAATAGGTTTCACCTTCAGATTGTGGAGGAATTTGGCTTTGTTTTAGCCTCAATTTGCGTGTTTCACTCTCTAAAGTGAAAACACTTGCCAACTAGCACCAAAGAATTTCACAGAGTTTTAGGAGGATTTGTAAATTAGTATTTGTTAACTGTTGTACCTCCTCTAACGGAAGATGCAAACAAAAAGAATATATTTTTGTCATTGTTGTTGTTCAATTCTTGCAGAATGTAAGTTCTCAAGACCTTGCTTGGCAACCTGGAGAATGTACCATTTCCACCCTGATCTACCAGAAGGATTTCTGACATTGCTTCAGTTTTAAACTTCTGCTTTGAGATTCTTATGGCTACAGTGGACAGGCTTTCTCAAGACCTTTCAGCTCTGTTCTTATGCTAATCAACAGTAAAACTTGCACTTTGCTCATCAACTGAATAAAACATTTAATTGTACTTATCAAAGGACATAAAAGTTATTTTGATGGTAATTTAACACTTCTATACAGCTATGGGTGGGTCCTCATTGTAATCTAGCAAAGTAATGGCAATTATCTAGATGTCCTAGAACTAGCTTTAAACTGTCTTTCCTGGAAAGTGGTAAAAGCAATTACGAGTAGCAGAGGTTTCAACAGAATCCTCTTGGGACTTTAGATGAGCATACAAAAAGTTTTTCTAAAGATCTACAGCTATACTGCTTAAACAATTAAAAAGTTAACACAATCCCAAACATACACTTGTTTTAATTCTTTAAGTATCTTAAAAAACTCAGTGTGTGTATTAAAAGACACAGAGGCTGCTTGCGTTTTCTTTTCTTTTTTTTTTTTACGAAAACATAAAAAAATTTGGAGTAGCAAGGGTGACCTCCAGTGTGCAATAAGTTTATGTCATTACATCTTACATGTAACAAAATACTTTCTTGGCCTACCATCAGTTTTGATCATCCTACTAAACCAAATATTTACTATATTTCTTGTGCAAAACACAGAAATCCAAAACACTGCCTTCTGCTTTGAACTGTGATTTTCAGAAAACATTCTGAGCTTCTCTGTATTATAGACAACACCACTGAAAAATAACTGGCTAATCAGAAAAATCAGAAAACTTGCTGCTTGCTCCCATTCAAATGCAGATGATCACAGCCTGAATTTTTCTTCTAGAATAGAGCAATTAAAATTTATAAATGTATTCCAGAAGCTTTTGTACTTTAAGAACACAAGAACATTACAGATTAATAGTGCAAATACTGTGTACAAAATACCTCAGCTCACAGTTCCACTCATATTTCATTTCACTACAAATCTGTGCAAATTCAAAAATCACAGAATCATTAAGGTTGGAAAAAACTTCTAAGACCAAGAAGCCAAAACTATCGTAAGAACTTTTGCAAAAGATACAGACTTGTATTTTAGTAAGCTAACCATTTGGTACAATAGCTAATAAACTCCACAAAAAAACCTATACTGAGTATCATCTATTCAAGAAAAAAAGTATAGCCCATGTTCCAAAAGGTAAATTCATTATATTGACAAGTTGTGTCAGATGGATATCTTTGAATGAAACCTTTAATCAGTGGGTGTCTTTAAATGAAAACCTAACAGATATCATTGCAATGAATTCAGAACTCAGAACATTATTTTTTACATTTCTTTTTTACTTCCATCATCAGTACACAACTTACCTTTTGGTGATTAATTTTGAAATAGTTTTTCTAATAAACTAGAGAGCATGTTTTAGCTAACTGCAAGCACACAAAAGATCTAATTATAGGTGCCTAGTGGTGTTACTGTCTGTTAATGTAAGTGTCATTCAGGGTCTGTCAGTGTTTCCATTATACATCCCTACTTTCAGAGGGTTATAATGTGAATGTTAAAATTTGCTTCAGGCTGATTCCTGGCATATTGTGCAAGGTATCAGGTTAGAAGTGTGGGGATTTTCCCTTTTAAAATATTTTTTTTAAAATTATCAAGTTTAGACATTTTAATCCATACCTACAGAAAAGGAAAGAGCTAGTAGGAGCATACGCTTTTCCGAATGGCAGTAATATAAAAGCAGCTTATTGTTTTAGAAACTTGAATGCTGTATACCGATTATCCAAACGCAGAAGAAAGACCACCATTGCAGCATTTAAGTCAAATCATTTCACTTGCCTTCTTTATTCAACTAATCACACTATAGACAAAGAACCTACTTTCATGATTGAGGACACAGAGTTGGCCTTATGGTTTCATTCATCAGCAGAGTACGTATTTGTACATAGTCTTGGAAAATCTCTACTTTCTAATTCTTCCTTTGGACTTCTTGCACACTCTCATATGAAGTATCTTTACACATTGCCAGGAGTACTTAAATACCATATACCATTATACTGTAAACCCTATACTTTACAATGCTTATAATGAGGATTACCATGAAGTCACAAACTTTGACTTTCTCTACACTAGAAAAGCAGTGTGTCAGAGATTCAAGATGTTGGTAATAGCACACAACTATCCCAACCTAACATAAAAAATGCACATTATCCTCAGTGCATTCTAAATGCGAGATGGACAGAGCAAATGGCAAACTGGTCACACAAGGAGCCAGTGCAGGCTGGTTCAGTGTTCTGTGAAGTCCTCTCCCAGTTTATTGCATCTTATCACACAGAAAGACCTTCAATCTCAGTAAGAGTAAAAGGAACATTCATTCAGTATGTTGTAGTAACATCAGGAAAGATTTAAAGAAACGAATTTTTTTCTTTCATAGATGGACAGACCTATTAGCATTTTCATTATGAAATGATAAACTCATAATTTTATTTTTTTTATAAATCGATGCTTTTCTGAGGCCAATTAGAGCAAAAAGATATTAAAACAACTAAACATATTGCTAAAGGAATGTAGTTTTCTTACATATTTCTTATTGCAATACCTATTCGCAACAGGGACTGTCATGTTTTTGAGGCAAGGCACCTGTTTATCTTTCACAAAAATGGGATTTGAACTTGATGGAGGCCTCAGTCTCTCTAAATGTTCCAAAACAATGGAATAATCAACAAAATGCAAGCACTTGTAATTAGATTGTGGTTTTGGCACCTGAGTGTTATTTATTTGTTAATTAGGGTAGAGAATGCAAGAAAAACACACTTTTCTAGTGCCTTTACAAGTTAGATGTTGTTCGACCTACAGTTTCTTGAAGTGTTTGTCACCACAAAAATGCTACAAACCGAAAGGCACAGGAACATAATATTCTACTATGAACTTGGATAGTGGTTGCTTTGTTTTCATTTTACTAGTTTCTTTAATTTAACGGTGGATACATTTCTATATATGTTCACAACATGAAACAAAAAAGCCCTGAATTCAGCCTGTCACAGGTTTAGGTGGTATCAAGGCCTAGTTCAAGTTATCTTATGAGTAATAGTTTTAAGGTTAGGGATTCTTAATTTGGTTACATTGTAAACTGCAAACTTCTTGATCCACTATAATTAAAACATGTAAAAATAAAAGAAAAATCAAAAGGTTGCTCAAAAACTTAGCTGGAGTACTAGAAAAAGATTTCCTATCAACAAGTCTAAACGATCACATCAAATGTAGTCATACTACGTACATGCGTATACCAGTGTACAAATACCTACAGCAATTTCTGTGTGCCCACCTTTCAAATATTTCTTCCTTTTAAATTTTTTTTCCTGAACTACGGTTGCGTCTACTCACCAACTTTAATGCAGGGTTTTAGCAATCTGCAGGTTTTTTAAGTGAAGACCTTCCCCCTGCCCTCTCTTCGTGTATCAGACCATTTTAATTCACTCACCAGGAAATTCTCAGAGGGGCTGGTATATGTGGTAACATAGGAGCCAATATCTCAGCTATCAGTTTTCATACAGCCTGGCTGGACCTTTACATTACTGCTGCCCCACATTTATTGTTCTTTCATTGCAGCTGTCAGCATCGCCTGACAGCATATTATGGAGTACATGGCCACGAAGTCAGTATCAATCAGGCCATGATCATGCAGGTAAAAGTAGCAGACTATTGATAATAGGCCTTAAATCAGATCATCATGGCTTAAGTATCAGATTCTTAAAAGCTGGTAGCCTTGCGGGACTTCCTTCTCCCTTCCATCTGCTATGAAACAAAATAACTTACCTAACACCTCCAAACTTCATAGGACTGTGCACATAACAACACTAAAAATAAGTGACAAAGCCCCACCATATTCAGCAAGTCAAGGTGAGACTTAGCAGAGATTTGCACCAACTGCCTTCTGAGCTGTGTACAGCAGAAACTGTACACAATACCTGCCATTACTCTAATGCTGGTTTTTTTCTCCCCCCCGCCCCGCTCCCCTGTAACAGCAGTTTTGTTGTGCCTTGAAACTCTCTCACTTCAAAAGCACTTCAACTTGATATGGCCATTTAACAAGGAAAATGGGAGAACGTGTATAGTTTAGCGGCATTCTTCACCAAACTGAAAGCACCATGTTAAAAACAAAAGGATCTAATTTGTCCTAGACATAAATAATAAAACAAAACAAGCATCGCATGCAAATTCAGTAACATAAAATTTTAGGTGATAAACAGAATGGAGCCTGGCTTCTTGTTTAGTATTCCTTAGTTATCACCATAATTGCTGCATGTCTGTCATCACCCGTAAAAGAAAAAAGTGTCTCTCTCAGCTGCTCCCCTGCTTGTTTTGTTCACTGTATTCTTGTAAAGTGGGAGAAAATAAGTGTCATTTAATGAATAGTGCTATTCTTTGTCTGACAGCTTCATATCTGCTAGGTGTAGGAGGCCTAGTACTTTCCTTTTCTGATAATGTTTTTGACAGTGTGCTAAATTCCTCCCCCAAAAGGCTGGCATATATATTCTGCTAAAAGAAGCTACATCTATCCTGAATGGTTGCCCTCTTTTAACCTGCTTCAGCTTCTGTTCTTACATTAATTGAGCTGATCAGATTGAGCATATGAATTTGTCTTTGATGTATTTGTATGTTTAGTTGACGCTGCTCGCGCTCCCATTGGCAGCGGGCAGAGCTCTCAGACAAATAGGGCTGTTGCCATAGTAACAAGCAATAGCTAGGGATCTCTTGAAAAATATTTTTATTTCAAAATTCAAACTGGAAAATTCTCACTGGATACGGTTCTTGGTTCTAAACGTGTCATATCTAATGATGAATGCAATTAGGAATCCCACCAGTGTTTTAAATAATAAATTAGGCTAATTTTCTAGGCCTGGCATGATGACATACAAATACTAAAAAGGAGTCTCTCTTTTTTTTTTTTATCCATGACAAAAGACTTATTAATGACTTTTGTTCTTAGGATTTCAAAATTAATTAAATGGTGGAACAGTGATATAGCTGCCTATGTGCTGAAGATGAGAAGCCTAGAGGTAAAATTTTTTGGTTTGTTTTTTTTTAAGTACTTCAAGCTGCTTCGATACTTGGTTATTCCATGAAGAAGCAGGTGAAGAAATCATTCTACAAATGCTATAGCAGTTGGTAAATCTCAAAGGATGAAAAAATGCCCATAGCCATTTTTAATTACTGAGCACGAAAAAAGGAGAGATGTTGAACATAAGTTTTGTAGGCTCTTACAATCTGAGAATGCCAGGATTTCAGCTCCTACTAAAAACTCATTTGAAGTACAACGAAACAACAAAAATACCTAACAGTTAAAAAAAAAAAAAAGTAGTGCTGCTGATGAGTAGGCTATGATGGCTTGTAATTAAAATATATCTTTTGCATTAATCTGTCTACTATTATTTCCCCTGCAAATTAGCTTCCTCTTGTTGGCTTTTAAGATACTGCCTGTCAATATGTAGTAATAGAGTTTCAGAGTTCTGCTTTAACATATAATTATACCACATTGAAATCCATTGATATTATCATCTTTTATGGTACTTCCAATTAGACTTGTTCCATCTTGAGAGGTCAATCCCTTGTATCTCAGCATTCAGGAAAATTCCGTTAAATGTTAAAATTTGACAGTTCCCTGAGAAATGAGGTTATGTTTTAAGTGCTTCACTTGAAATCTATGGTATATCTGCAGTTGTTGTAAGGGGAGGATAGTTTCAAAAAGTCTCAGAGTCATAATCACACAGAATGAGTCACAATGTTGTGAAGAAAAAAGTAAAAAACCTATTCCACTGTATTAATTCTGTCAGTCTCATGTATAGAGTTAAGTCCTCAGGATGCTGCTTATTGGGCAGAGAAAGCAAGGCAAAAAAAAGCTTCCCATATTTTATGAATTGTCACTCTTCCCTCCTCTGCTTATTTTACACTTAAGGAAATTTGTACATTTTAAATGTGTTCTATGATATCAAGGAAAATTTTTGCAATACATCGAATGTTAAAAGAAAAAAATAATTCTATAACACTTTGAGAGGAAATCATGCCCTTGCTGAAATTTTGTTGTCTTCATTAGACTCACCCTTTCCGTCTGGGAATAACTCCTATTAAATCAAGGGAAAATAAAGCCCCAGGTCATTGTGAAAGTCTGTTTAAGAGCAAAGCATAGCAATGCTTCACCAGTTTGTTGTCTTCTCATGGTGAGATTACAACATTAGGCTCTGGATCTGTTTCAGATAATGCATTTTCAGTTCTTAAGACAGATTCCTAACATAGCTATGTATTATTTTATTGCCTTAAAATGAGACATAAATGACATTATAAATCACTTTGTTTCAATTTAATAAAGTGGTGCTTGTTTTAGAAATTTCTAGCATTATACATTCGATTATGGCCAATTTAATGTTTTTAATTCTATATACAGAAGTAGCTAGTCTGCTGATAAGTTCTTAATTACAGATTCTGTATTTTTAATAAAATAGGAGCTGTTTTATTTCAGCCAAAAAACATTTTGTACAACATCATGCGGCATGAGGCAACAGCTGATGTGGCTATCACTCCAAGCATCACTTACCAGGGAGAACCCAGTAAGACTAATTTCTAGTCAATGTAAACTTTAATAACAGTTAACAAAGTGGAGGAAGAAAATGTAATTTATTTTATCTTCATTACTAGCATTCATCAAATTGCAGGGTATAGCCATCTGATTGGATAGCAATCAGAGCCATCACTAGGCTGGAGGCAGCCTTGATGCTGACCAGAGAGATGTGTGGACTTGTGTGTCACAGGACTGGGGCACATATGCCACCAGGTGATGCACATCCCCTTTTGCCTTTATTAGAAACATAACTTAAAAATCTGCTTTTGAAATCAGGTAGATTTATCTTGCCATGGTACAAAATTCAGCAGTAACATTATTAGCACATGAGACTGGATCTGAAAAGGAACATGAAGTTGTAATTCATTTCATGAATATGGGATTGTATATGTATTTTTTAAGTCTGAATCGCATACTCCTCCTTTAGAAGAAAACGAATCTCTCAGTAGGGGAAGAAATACCTTACGGCAGTCAAAAAGAACTGTTCAAAAATACATTATGCTATTACCAGCAATAGTTCATTATACTTGAAAGGTATTTCAAAACAGGATGGAAGATAAGGGACTGATTCTGTATCAATGAAATCAATATAGAACCTACAAAAAATATATAGATGCTTAATTAATTAAGGCTATTCATAAACCAAAAATATTTGTTTTAATCTAGCAGATACGAAAATACTTAAATCATAATAAAAGTCAAAATAAAACCAGAATGTATACAACACAGGATTGGATGCTTTGAAAAAAATGAAAGGCACTGTGGTGATGATCCTATTTTCTGGGCTTAATTTCTCTGATTTTATATTGGTGTTTTGTTTAAATCAGTTCCATGTTGAACTTTCCAAAGGAAGAAATTCCATAACTATTAAAAATAGTAGAAGATATTACTGTAATAGTACCTGTGAACTACTCACCACGAAATACAACTACATAATTATGATAAAAGCACTGCCATTTACTTCTTTCCAAAATGATTTTGCAAATATTAGAACATGTTTTAAAAGTTGCTATAACTTTTTCCTTTAGCATGACCTTGCACTAAAACTACACAGCCTATCCTGTTTTCAGTAAAATAATCTAATCCAAAGATTAATGGATTTAGTGAGAGAGACTTTGGACAAGAGCTGGGGTGATGATCTTGTTACAATGGAATAAAAGATCCATTCACTATTAAAATGAATTCCAATCAATAGTCAGTACTATAATCAAAACAAATGGAAAGAATTTCCCTTTACAAAGACTAATCAGTGGAGAACTTAAATACATAACTGAATTAATCTCACCTAAACAACCTTTCAGAATTCACAGAGTCAGGAAAGAAATTAAATGACACTGAGTGCAGATTGCTGACAACACAGGTCTGTTTAAAGCCCTTTTTAAACAGGATTGGGTTTAAAAAGTGAAAATGAAAGTTCACAGGGTAAGATGAGTATTGTGCATGGCTGAAGTTATTCCAACAAGCCAATGATTTCTACTGCTGCATAGGGGAAAATCAATAAATTACTTAATAAATTCTTTGTGGTCAAATGAAAAAGATTCTGGATTGTAATATTTATCAGAAGACCAGAGAACTACAGGATGCAGCATCCTTAGACAATGAGGGTGTTAGCTGCTAATTCGGGTGGAATAAAAGTTTTTTCTCAATACACATTTATATTCACTTACAATGTTTAAAAATGGGGAAAAAACTAAGAAGAGCCTTCCAAGTCTGCTTAACCCACATTTGAACTTGGATGTTGTTGCTCATTCCAAGAACAGTTAAAAGTATACTGCAATGATGAAACAGAAGGGAGAGGCATCACAGAAAATTCTTGGAATTAAAAATATATGTCATTGTGTGGTATTTTCAGTTCACTGCAATTACATTTCCTACAACCTAACTAAAACATACTTAACTTTTTTAGGATAACTTTCTTCATTTTCTTATGGCAAAAAATTGGTGTACCTCAGTCAGCTCCAAATACTTCTCTTAAACCCCAAAATAGGGTTGAGAACCCCAACTCTGCAACACTTCTTTTTCATATGATTAAATGCACAGAAGTCACATGCCTGAACTTTAATCCAGAAAAATATATTAACTTGGTATCAATGCAATTAAATATATGTTTTAGGTTAACCACCTGTTTAACAGCTTTTTGGAACTGTTGTCTTACTCAAGCTCTCAGCACAGGGGTAACTAAGCTTTTCCATACTATTTCCTAAACTTTTATACATTTGATGATATGAATTCATATAAACTGCAACAATGTTTCAAAATCTAACATCTATAAATAGGTCAAGATCCACACAATAATTATAAAATATACTGAATAACAAATACATGGCTTTATCTTTACATCAAGCATTTACGTCCTTGGAAATGCTTAAAAGCCAATGGGAATTTTCATTCTGGTAAGACTATGCAACAGTCTCTATAGTGTATAGGCACACTTTGCACTCCAGCTGTAGCAATAAAATTACTGAAACTGTAATTCTCTTAATATTTAAATAATATATTAAAATTTAATTTCCAGCACCTGGAAGAATCTGTTTATGTGCCAGCAAATGAGGTAGTTGGGCCTGGAGCTCCTATACATATGGGACTCAAAAACAACCTATCACAAATAATTACTAAGCTAGAGCAGCTGTACTCACCACACTCGTCATTTAAAAACCAGGTCAAAGTTGCCTCAATTCTTTTTTCCATTTCCAAGGATTTTTGCAAACCAATTCTATAGTCATTATCTTTGCGCCTTTTTTTTTTTTTAACCCATTAAAATTATTTTTATGGCTAATTATCACAAGGGAAATACCAGATAGTTTAGATTTCCCCATATTTCAGTCATTAGATGTAGGATGTATGAGAGATAGTAAAAACATGCCATGTTTGCTTTCCAATACATCTTTCAAAATTTTAATAGGACTATGACCAAACACTCTAATATGCAAATGAATTTACTGATACAGCACATACAGGCATTACATGCATAGAGACAAGAGGTACTGGAGCACAATTCACCACACACAGAGAAAAAAAACATATATGCATCAGTTTTAAAAACAAAATGTTATCTGGCTTACAAAAAAGAAAAAAAGATGGTTTCTATCGTAGGTTTTCATTTAATTTTGTTGGCAGTTTTCAGGTGGAAAGCAAGTATTTCTTTTAAAAGTATTTTCCAAATTATGTGCTTTCAAGACACACTTTGTTTTCAGCCAATTTCAAGAAGTTGCTTTCTAACAACCACTACCAACTTCACAATCGCTTGTAAAGAAATGGCCTATATGCCATCTTTTTTATCTCCTAAGTTTTCAGAATTTATTTAGAATAATATAATCTTAAATCGCATTTTTCACCACTTACATGTCTGTACTGAAGCTGAGAATTTTAAGACATTCAGGAAAAATCAGTTAGAATTCTGTGTGTCTTTTTAAAATATTCTAACCTACATACCTATACATAAAAATAAAAAGACCCACAATGAAAACCATATATTTTATAATGACATACATAAGAAATAAAACACATTAAACTTCATGGGGAGAGAACCAAGTGTTCATACACTATTACCTTCAATCACTTGAATGCAAGTCATTTATACCACCACTATTGCTAACAAGGCATCCAATTTACTAAACAATGAATATTGAAATTACGTTTAAAAGGTACAAATGACTGTCCAAAGAATGACACTGAAAAATATTAAGTAACAGCTCTACCTCAAGATAAGCCTCACAATTAAAGAGTTTTAATGAAGAGAGCCTTCAAAGGCTAAATCAGGAGGCATTGATTAGATTGCCTCTAACTTTGTGTTTTGACACCTTCGTCTTTCATGGCATTATATTGTCTCTGTGCATCTTACAAAGCAAGCATTTTACTAAGCCCACACATGAACAGGAGACAGCAGTGCTTATAAAAGAGACTGTCAAGGGTGTGAGCCAAAATGGGTCTCATTTGGATTTCAAGTGAAGAAAACTCATAATGCATTTCATTACAATGTATGTGAACCTCTGAAAAGAACGATGGATTGGGATTCTCATCCTTATTAATTTATTGAAATGGATTCAGTTTCTTTCTTGTATATCAAGAGGGACCATGTGTTTCAAGCAAGGTAACAATATTATAGTACCAAATAACCAAATATACTATGATGCAGTATGTCCTTCTGTCAGATAAAGAGGATGCAATTTTCTTGATAATTGGGATTTGAGTTCAGAAATAAATCCTACAATAGCTCAGCAACAAATAAATATTCTTTGTTACTATCAGGTTTAAAGATAAGATCAGGAAGCTATGCAACATAGGGATGGATTCAGCCTTTGTTACCACAGCAGGTTTTTACCATTTGAAATCCTGTGCCTCCCCACCACAGCCACAGTGTCATTCAAGTATTGACTTTTTATTTGAGGAATTGCGTGTGTGATGTAATCAGGATAACACCTATATAAGTCATATTTTATTAAAAGATAGCAGAACAGGATGGAGAGAAAAAAACACAACATTGCAAAAAATTGTAATACATTCCAGATCAGCTTAGCTCTAGAAAGATGCCATAGCTATCATATCACCAATTATTGTGTTCATAGAAAGAAAGTTTATATAGATGCTTATTTGGTTTTGCCCCATTCAACTTTGATAGTAAACACTATAATGTGCCATTCAAAACTGTAAATCCTGATTTTCCACAAAGAACAGGATACAAATTCCTTATCTTTGCTAAATAATTTTACTAATATAACAGTATTAAAATAAGACATATGTTCTCATTGTTCTTAACACCATTAACCTTTAGAAATGATTGATTGTGCTACACCAATAACATTCAGTGAGTTCAAAGCTCATCTATTTTTTATGGAAATCTTACAACCTGCTAGTTAAATTAAAGGTTAAATATACATAAAGTCTTAGAACAAAACACAAAAAGTCTTCCATATGTATGTAGCTCACAAGCAGAGTATACAAACATGTATAAATCCAGCTCCATTTAAAAACCCTTGACCAAAAAACCCTTTCAGTTTTCACACAAAAGCTTCAAAGCTAAGAGCTGAAGAATTTGTTATCTGTGCAATATTACACAACTATGTCTATTAAGTTAGGAACTCTCTATTAAGTTAAGAACTCCACTGACATCACAATTATAAAAGACAAATGTCATCGAAATCATAATCAGAGATAAAGATGTGCTTGCTTCCACACATCAGTTCTCAACAAGCATTTTACTTGACATTAGAAGAAAGTCCAGGGCCTATTTAACTTGTTTAATATCAATTATGTACATATATACCTGCATATCACTAAATTAATTTTTTTATGTATAACATGAAGGACCAGAAATGTATGTTAAGTATAAATACACACCTGCATATAAATCCAACTAATATTTTTAGCATCTTCAATATTTGAATAAATGTAATTTATATATTTAGATGTTATATGTTTATGTGGTGCATATACATACACCCAAGAACAGGGAAATTAGCACGAATTGTACAAACCAAATTCAAATCCACCCGTAGCAATAAAGATTGCACATTTCCACATAAAACACACATACACACACTTTTATTTTTTTAAGAACAATCATAATTGAATTAGAATGATGCATGTTCCATATTTTATCTTGACAGCTTCTGTATACTCAGGCAGAGCCCATTAAAAGCAAGCATACAGCAGGTTACTTGTTGAATAATGTATTTCAAGTACTTAAAATTACTAGGGATTTGACTAAGATCTGCACATGAATACATATTTTGGACTTAATTTTCTGTTCTGGCATTTCTTCAGCTGCATATACTTTAAATTCTACAATGAACTCAGTTAATATTAGGCTTTTCCAGGACATAACAAAGGTAATAACACTATCTTTACAATATAAACTTTATGACATTATGAATAAAACTGACAAGTGTAAAATTTGATCCATAAACTAAGTGATATACTTATGTTAATTTACCTTTTAAAAGATATTATGAGTTGCTTAGTTTTTTTGACAGGGCTTCCATTCATGCTGAAGACATGTTGAAAAACACTGTATTTTCTCTCAATAAGGAAAATCATTTTATCCACTATCATTCTCATTCTGTCTCAATAAAAAAATCAATCATCAAATACTTGTTTCCAGGTGGTACTTGTTAAACTTCCAATTTATGCATACTGTTCAACTCAGTTCAAATCCTTCCAAGAATACTTGTTATTCTAATTTTTTTTGTAGCATTCAACTTTCAAAAGAACAAGAAGAACATAAAACTATATACATATTGTAATAATTTTACATTTAGAAGTTTGTGACTTGATGATGTTCAGAACCTTCATTTTTATAAGAAAAATAAAAAATAAATAAAAAAAAAAACCTAAATCTTTTATGTGGTTTTCAAAGTAATAAAGGTCTGATTGATCCCACTGACTAAGGCAATTGCATCGGTTGTCTAAATGGTAGTAACATCAATGTCAGATATGTGGTTATCTTTTCATCTTGGCCTATTCTCAAATGTAAAAATCAAATGTTTGAAGGACATTTCACTGACCTGTTATGGCCTCTGCAACTCTCACACACAATACTACTGTTCCTCATATAAGTGCCACATTTTGGATAAAAAAACACTTCATCAATGATGCCTTTGCGACATCTGGCGGTCCTTATTATACATAAACCTTAGGGTTATTTCTTTGTTGGGTGCTGCTGGTTGACGTTGGGTACTCCTGGTATATTATTTTTATTCCATTTATTTACTTATTTGCAAATAAATATGTGGAACTGGAGTCCAAAAGGCTTTGATACCCCCTAGCGGGGGGACAAAAGCGATCCAGCCTGCGAAAACACAACAAGGTCTACCATGAATCCATATGGAGCAAAAGGTCACAAATCTTGAGATGCGGTGACATCATGACAATAAGACACTTTTGAGACAGAAGCTGGCTCATTTTGAATATAAAAAGGACACTGATCAAATTCTCCCACGCATTTAAAACCATGGGGAAAAATAAGCATGCAGAGACCTCGATGTAGATGCTTAACAGAGGAGAGTTAAAGCATACCTTTACTTTTCACAATTATAAGATGCCACTGAGAACCTGACAGGTCTGATGCAGAAGATATAAAAGCTTTGTTTTTATGTTATTATCAGATGCTGAGAAAATGCCATTAAAAGAAAAAAAACAACGAAACAACACGCAGTTCACAGGGTGCATACTCCCTACAAGAGTCCAGCTCTTCTAAAATTAATTCAGCTATACCAAAGCTTGCTCTAGATGTTTCAGTCTTATTATTTACCATTTCAATAAATGATGAGAGAAGTATTTTAAGCAACAGAAAAATTACCTTCCTTTCCTCAACCCTCTTCCTAAGGTATTTCGGTGCAGTAGCAAAAACTCATTCTAATTTCTATATATATTAGCCAAAGGAAAATTTGACATCAGCTTTGTGAAACCATGACTTTGCTAATTCTCAATTCAGTGAGAGTTAAAACTCTATTTTTCACTTGTTCTAACAATTAGTATTCCAAAACAATAGATACAACAACCAAATGATTAAATGTATATAACTAATTTTTTTCTTTGCAAACGAACAACAGAATTTTTTTACCAGACTAAAGCAAAGCACTTCAAAATATATTCCTTCAGATATGGAGTATCAGTTCTTTAAATTCTATATTGCTGCCTTATGGTAAATCTTCACATATACACTTTACACAGAGCATCATGTATGAACACGTTTGTCCTCATATGAGCACATATTCTTGATTGTCACACACTGTATAATTTCTAATAAAACGTAACTAAAATTGAAAAAATCATCTCTCAAAGCTGCTCTTGTGACTGACTAGATTTCATGAATAGTCTAATAGTATAGTTCACTATTGTCTTATTTTACAGAATGAAAGACTACTGCATCCTCAGAATATCTAGTAAGCCCCTATAACAGCTATCATTCAACTTTTAATTAAAAGTTCTACAGCCTGTATTTTCAGTGTACTTACATGGGCAAGGTACAGACCCACATGCTGTGGGGCAGGCAAACAGTTGTTTGCAGACCACAGATACTGATGGCCAAAGAAATACTGCTAATTCCAACTAGTCTCCTTCTAAAGCTCCAGAACTGCAAACATGCAATCCAGACTTACATGTTGAATTCCAGTTATTGAATTCAAAAACAACTCATTAGGTTAAGGATATGAATAAGCTGTTCCAGGATTATTTTTTAGCATGGAATAAAAAGACTTATCACTCACTAATCCCCATGTAGAAAAATTCTGCATGTGACAGCAAAGATAGGTTAAAAAGAGAAAACCAAATTCGGCAAAGTTAACAAAACAGGGTAGAAAATGTCATGACAAGGCCATCATGAAAAGAAAGAGTGCTCTCCTAATCACTGTAAATGAGACTGTTAACAAAACAAGAAAACTACATTTAGGACTGGTAGCAGCTGCAGAGTCAGCAATGTAAAATTCAGGAGCAATATAAAAATAGAACTGAAAAACAAAGTGACCATCACTCCACATTCAACAAACATGCATAGATACTCGGAAAAGAAAAAGCGAGACATTCCATCTCACTTCTACCCTGATTCAAAAGATCCCACAGAATTATAATTGAACGGTTCATATTTCTGGGAGATGGAATACTCACCTATTAACTACATAGAATAGATTGATTATCGGAACATACAGTGATAAATCTAACCATTCCAGTTAAAAGTATATGGCACACCTATGGAACACACAGGTCTCTAGAGCTACCACACAAATCCAGGTTTACCAAGAAGCACACTGATTATCCAACAGAATCAGAACAAGAAGACAATTTCACTATGAATACTAGTTAGAATGACTTGAGGTATTTTTATATAAAATGGTCCAATAACGTAGTAAACAGTTTGGAAACACAATTCCAACACTTTCAGGGATTAATTTTTTGAAGAAACAGTTGCACAGAAAAAAAAAAAAAAGGTAAAGTTGTTAATGTAATTAAATACAAGAGGCTGAAATAAAAATGATAACAGCTGATAAGTAAGCAATGGAGGCTGTACTATAATCCAATTCTATATTCTGCAAGAGGAAAAAACACATCACTCTTAATTTCAGTAGATGATACTGGGTATCATCAAAAGACTGAAGGTCAGAAGACTTTAAACTGAAAACCTAAAAACAGTAATTTATCAAGGCCAGAGGGAACACACATGAGGTTCTGAGAATTATAAGAACAAAGTAACTCTTAGAGGTACACAGAGTAGTAAGATCTGATTTATTCTGAAATAAGAAATGTTTGGGTTTGGGGATTTTCCTTGGGGTTTTGTGGGGGTTTTTTTGTTTCTTTTAAATAGGGATGAAAAAACACTTGCAAAACCAAAATAAATTGATGGAAGAATTAAAAGATTGTGGTATAAGTAGTATTGGAAAGGAAAGGAAACTCAATCTTCACTGACCTAATCATCAATAAAGTAAATAACAAACTGACAACCTTTATACTAAAAGCATTAGAACATCTCCTTCATGTAAAATAAAGCATAGTTGTAATACCTCAAAATCTGTTAATTTTCTACCAGAAATATTTGCCAATAATGAAGACACTATGAAAACTATGAAAGCCTCAGTACACAAACCTTGTTCTAGGCTCACTGCCTTTCCTGGTGGAAAGTAAGAAAGAAAAGAAGTTCCTTTTGCCAGCTGACCATCATGGAATCTTTCTTGCTCCAGAAGTCATAGCCTGAAGCTGTTTGACTCAGGCCAGTCAGTATCAAAACCATTCTGGTTTAGGTGTGATTTTGGAAAACGATCTTTGAGTCTAACTTCAAAATATCTGAATGTCACAGATCACTCTGATCAGTATGACAATTTGGGACTGAAGTTTATATAGACAGAGGTCAATGATCTCTTTGTGACACACAGAAGACAAGTGTCCAGAGAACTGCTGCTGTACCTGTAACCTACATTCACTCCTTGTGACATTGTTAGGCAGATATTGGCAAAAGTGAATAGAACTATTTATTCTCTGTAAGTCTTACACATCCAATTTTGAGAGAGCAATTAATTTTAGCAATTGGAATTACTCTTTTTCCTGGTGAGGTCTTACATTTGGAATCCCATAAAATGCCCAGTCTGTTACTGCTAAACTTCAAGGCACACATGGAAATTTTTTTAGAAGGTTACAAAAAGAGGACAGATATTTACTGTTGGCACTGGCTACTTACATTTGACAGACATATGATCACGTGTCTTGCACCTGTAATGCTTCAACTAATGTTGAGTAGAGTTCGGACTGGATCTAAGAAAAGGAGCCTAGCCTTGCCCTGAGTCATATGTGTGATTTATGCTGAGTAGGGAGCTGCTGCTTGTTTCTCTGAAATCACATTTGGAAGTTCTAGAAGGGGAGAGGTTGCAAACACTTTTCAGCTTTTGGCTATAATCATCAGAATCATAACATCCTTTAGGTTGGAAGGAACCTTTCAAGGGCATCTAGTCCAACCCCTCTGAAGTCAGCAGGGACATCTGCAACCAGATTAGGTTGCTCAGAATTCCAAACGACTTGACTTGAAATGGTTGCAGGGATGAGGCTTCTACAACCATTCTCGGCAACCAGTGCCAGTGTCCCACCATCCTCACCATAAAAAATATCTTCCTTATCTCTCAACTACATCCACCTCATTCAGTTTAAAGCCAGCACCTCTTCTGTCACAAAGAGCCCTACTGAAACATCTGTCTCCCTCTTTCTTACAGGCTCCCTTTCAGTTACTCAAAGGCTGCAGTAAGTTCTCCCTGGAGCCTTCTCTTCTCCAGGATGAACAAACCCAACACTCCCAGCCTGTCCTCACAGCAGGGGGGTTCCAGCCCCTTGGATCATTGCTGTGACCTCCTGTGGACCCTCCCAGCAGGTAAGGTCTCACCAGGAAAATGATGCAGCAAGCATCAATTCACTTAATGAACAGTGTAGATGCTAATGAGATGTTCTGTGATCATCATGGAAGCCCCTTGGTTTAAGGTGCTGATGATCTAGCAAAAGCGATACTTAACTGGTGTTGGAAGAACTACTTTTCCCTCTGCAAATTGCACTTGCTTCATTGCAGCAGTGACATGCTGCAAAACATGCTCTTTTCTCAATACAAACAAACAAAAAAAAGCAGAATTAAGGAACAACTACCAGATTGATTCCTGTACATGGAGCAATCAACAGTCTCTGATAACCAGCATGCAAAGAGTCAACAAGGCACCAAGGACTTATAAAACTCTATTACTGTATTAATGGAAAGTCATCTCATATTTGAAATTGTGGATTATTTCTTTTAAAACAGAATGCCTGCAATACTGCCATATATTTATTGTCCAAATTCATGTATTTACTACTCAAACATCACTTTTTTTTGCTAAAATTTTGAAAAAATGTATAAAAATTTCTTATGCAACAATTCTGTGATTCTGCGACTATTTTTCCACTGAGTTTCACAAGAGAACATCCAATTGTCTATGCATTCATTTGAGACTACTAAGTACAATAATGCTAGTTCTATAGCATGATCTGTCACTCCGTATGAAACAATAGAGTGCAATGTTGAAAATATGAGAAAAATGAAAGATAAATTTATTTTTTAAGAGGACCTACTACTTAACATTTTTAAAGCTTTCTTTTGTACTTGAAAGACAATAAGAAAGCCTTTGATTTTCTATATACCATTTACAGAGGTTTAACTATATATCACGTAAATGCTCTCAGTTTTTATCCAAATGTGCTGTTAAATTACCCATGTAATTATCCCAAGAGAAATCATTATACTTTTTTATTGTTAATTTCATTAACACTTTAGTGGGAAGAGTGTGGTTGTATTTAAATTCAGCTGTCACGGTCTTTATTAGTACAATTAAAGGGATCATTTCTGTATTATTCCAGAAGGTGAGGCTTTTTGCGGGGTTGTTTAATTACAGAGTGAAAGCAACAACAGAAAGTTAATGGGCAAAAATACAGGCAATATTCTATGGTCAAACTTGAAACAAAATACAATTCTCCCTTGATCCCAACAGTAAAATTTGTTTTAAAAAACACTGTCATTAAAATGAAATTACAACAGTTCTTTCTAAAATGGGTGACATGACATGACAGCTGTGTATACTTTAACAAGCTCTCCAATAACAAGCAGTAGCACTTCACTGAGTAATCAGATAAAATCTGTTACAGATATATCTTGAAGACAGGTATATTCAAATATCTACTCACGGAGCCTTGTAAAGGCAAGGCAGATATCACTGTTGATATACTACTATTATAATACCTTATTACTTCAATAAATGCAGCATCATTGCTTCCTCGCCTTTCGCCTGCAGTACAGTGCTGCTGAGCCAGCAGGCATTATACTTACATACAGTTCCATTGATTTAAAGTGAATAACACCAAAATAACTTTGCAACTGGCAATCTAGGCATAAAAAAAAGGTGGAAAATATGGTTTGCAAATTAAAATTTCTAGCTATGAAATTAAAAACTAAGATGTGCAAAAGAGGGCAAGAGAAGATCAAATTTCCTCATCCCAGAAGAAGGGGGGACACTGTTCTCATCTACTTCAGATATTAAAGAAGACTTTTCATTATCTTGAGCATCCATATTTGGAAAAAAGATGAGAATTAGGGAGATTAAAGAATTAGCAAATAAAAAAATCCAAGCAAACTCATATTCATTGCTCTATGAGAGAGTAAAATTAATTTTTATCTACAGGGAGTATATCAATTTAAGGATGATCTGGGGGAAAAAAAAAATTAATGGGGAGGTGTAAGACCTCTGACTAGGCTCTCCTTCATTCCAGGAGATCCACAGAGTTTAAGGAAGAATGATGTGGAAAAATTGTATGGAGATTTCATTCTTTGGCTTCTTATTATGGGTTTTTCCCATTAGTGCATGTAAAAAATCCAGTTCAGTTGATTAAATAACAAAACCTTATAAATCATTTCACTTTAAACATTTTATGACTCTCTGCCTACATTGCAGCAGTACAGCATAACTGAATCTTTGTTCCAGATAATTTTTGTACTAGAGGAAAGGATTGGACTATCAGGAGGAAAATGGGCATTCATTCATACACGGAAAATCCCTGTACTCATTTTCTGTTAAAGCTTTTGTGCATATTTTATGTACACAAAAATTTATCACGTTAGAACAATTTACACTTATCTTGCAATCAAAACTGTGTGTCCATTTAAATGAACTTGTTATTATATTAAAATAGCAAAAAGACAAAAATGGTATCAGGTTTTTCTTTTGTTTCCTAAACTGTATAGTAATCCTGGGAAAAACAAATAAATATTTGTTTAGGAATAAAACCAACAATAACAAAAAATAGATCGGGACCATGTTTTTCAGCTAAAATGGGAAGACAAAAATTTCAGAATGTTTATAGACGTGCCTAGTTTAGTAGTTTCATGTGCTGGATGTGACTTTCACAGTCTGTTGCAGTTTGCAGGAAAGCCATCACACCTGTGACTTGGTGGTTGATTAATGAGTCTTTCAACTCATCGCTACCATCTGAAGAAGGGCCGTGGCCTTTCTAAGCTTCACTGGTTTATTCGCCTTCAACTGTAGCCCTACCAAGGTATCTTCTATAAAGAAAATCACACCTGGTTAAGGCTAATGAAAACCTCAATATGTCATTTTCTAGACAAGTCAAAAAGCATGTAAAACTAGACAAAAGATGTATTCAAGCAACATGAATGCAGTTTTGTCATAACCTGTCAATCTAAAGACTAACATAAAAAAGATTTCTTCAATGACATTTCCCAGTGTCAACTATTAGAATGACAATCTTGAATTCCCTTTTTGCTACATGATGCAGGCTGCATAATGGTTTCCCTCTCTTCATAAAGACTAACGGGAGTTAGTTCCCAGAAAGAGGTTTACAGAGGAAAAAAACCCCAAACAAACAATAAAACCCCAAACGAAAAGAGTTTTTGAGGGCCAGAATCATCAGTTAGCATCAAAAACCATCAAATCACAGCGCCTAGGCAGATGTTAAACTGACTGTTCACATCACAGTGCATATTAAAAGCACATATGAAACTGCCCAATTCTGATTTAACTTCAAAACTGGATAGTGAACTGTAAAACTTTCAAGGCCAGTTTAGCTTTGACAAGAAAAGGAAGAGGCAAGAAGGTCTTTGGGACTTGTCATCCTTTCTTAAGCAATTAGCTGTTGAGCCAGGCTGTGCCAGGCAGGACAGAGGAACTTCATGCAAGAAAGCCACATGAGAAAGCCAATAACCTCTGGGAAAGCTGTAACTCAGAGAGAGCAGCTGCAGCTACGAAGGTCTGTTATCTCCACAGCAGCAGCCACCAGCCCTTACAACATGTTTTGTGGTAGCAACAGCAAATGTTTCAAGGTCAAAAGAAAGTATACAGTTGTTTCTCTTCTCATTCGAAGGAAAACCTAATCGGCTACCATGTCCTAAGAAGACTGCAAGGTAATTCAAATTAGCCAAGCAATTAAGTGTAACTAAAAAGGAACCATCTCCCCTTTGTTGCCACCTAGGGCCATGCACATCAACAGTTCCCAACTATATGGTAACTGTGTATCTTAAAATGTAGCCAAAAGAACAAGATTCTACTCTTGGCTTTGATACAGACTAATTTTGCAGTGTAGAAGAAACCTTAAAGGTGACTTGCAGGACCAGTTTCCATCTTTAACTTTGATATTAATACTTCTCCCTCTACCTTAAAGGGGATTTGCATGTCTCAATTCATTACAGCTTGTGAAGAAACTGAGATCTCTGTATAGAAACTGAATTACTTTGCACTATTAGACTTTGCTGAAAATGCCTTATCTAAAAAAAGCAGAAGGAAGATACAACAGGTTGGTGGGCAAAACAGACTTTCAGCTTGTTGGCTTGTGTCCTGTAGCCTCTTCCTTTGTAGGTGCAGCAAGAAAGCCTATGAGATGAGTATCAAAGTCAGTGTGTAGAGTTAAGTAATGTGTGCATTAATACACATCTAGAGCCTTTGTGCACACTTATGATCACTATACCTATTGGGAATGAAAACCTGCATCAGAAAGGCTGAGAAAGAGGCAGAAGAAGGGATAAGAAGACAAACGTGATTGTCTACTTAAGAATCCTTAGTGATTCTTAAGGATGTGAGACAAGAGTTGAAAGGAAGGCCAATTATTTGCAGATGAAAGGAAGTATCTATTTTTAAGGGAAGTCAGCCAGGCCATGGGATGCCGATCACCAGGTTAATTAGATAGTGACATAAAATGTCAGTGTCACACTTCCAAATAACAATTTGTGGTTGCAGTATACAGAAATAAACTAGTTACAAAGAAAAGATACATACTTTCAAAGAAATGTGAATCTTAACAATAACTGCATATATGCATTATTAATACTAGCACATTGCATTTACTTACCATTTTTTCTATCAAAGGATATAAAAATGTGGACAAATGCCACCTAATTTTTAATGGAGAAACCAAGATACAGAGGGACATTATTAAAAGAATGGGGTTACAGTTTTTAATGCAAAAAAGGTACCCCCAATACTTTTTCCTTTTTTTTTTTTTTTTCCTTTTTTTAGAGGCCAGGTTTGAGCAATGTAAACAGCACCATATTAGAATGAAACCTTACTTAAACAATTTATACTTGTTACTTCAAAGAGAGCTGATATATACATAGTTCCATAACCTGTACAGGAAAAGGCCTCCTCATAAAGGACCTCCAAGAATTAAAAAGGAGTTCACATTAGCTAAGGTTAACTGGGATATGGCAGTCCCTTTCTTTATAGCATCTTTCGTTGGAGATTGTTGTTGGAGAATATTGTTTTATTCATAGGATTCATCAATGTGTCTGCAGGAGAGAGAGAGACTTGCTAACAACCAGAATAGTCTAAAGTGTACTGCATATGGGAAATCTCACCTTTAGCCTCACTTACTTGTGAAATTCATGCTACAGCTGTATACATAATAGTAGCTGGAATGGCGTTCAAACGGTGTGTAACACAGGGTGCTGTCTTTCCTCTTCCTTACCCATCTACATTTTTCCACCAATGCTTTAAACTACCAGGTAGGGAACCCAGCCTACTTGTGACAGATCCTTTAAGGTCATGTTACAGCTTCATTAGCTATGTCAGAAGAGGATAAGCAGATGGAGGATAATCCTTATGTTGACAGATCTGACATATACCTTGTTATTGACCAACTCATTTATGGAAAAGAGTTCTCGCTTATCCAGAAAGGTCAAAAAATCAGATTTTCCTCAAAATCCCAGCAGCTTTTTTTTTTTTTTCTCTGACACAACTAGCATTAAGGTCTAAACCTGATTCTGCGATCAACAGACAGACATGCAATAACGAATTAATACCGTTCATCTTCCTTTTCTAACACAGGAACAACGGGATGCTATATTGCATAGCTTCCCATACATTTTAGGAACCCTGCTCTCCAGAGCACTATAAGGGCATCCATTACCATCTTACCAAGCAGGTGGTGTTTACTGCAGTATTAATGGCATTCCAGCTCTTCTCCAACACATCATTAATGGTTGACTTGTAGCCTCAAAACCAATATGGATTTGCAATACCCAGCAATTTGGATACAAAAGGTCTAGGAGGACCGGCAATTTAGAAGAAAGACTAACACAACCAAAAGTTCACTAGACATAACAGTGGCATCCTCTGCCATCGAGATACGATCTTTATCTTGCCATCATGCCAGTAACTGCTCTTCCACCATTTGTTTCTTCCATGATGAAAAGTACTACAGAACTTCCTACCTTTTCATACCCTGCATGCTTTCACTCATTTCTCAGGCTTTTGCAGAGTTCCATTAAAAACAACAACAAAAAGTCTTTCACAGACAACAAAGCACACGCAGTTTGCTGACATTCTTTTCAATTTCAAAACTACATAATACATTTTTCCATGTGTTGATAAACTGGATTTTAAAAGAACATTTTCTGGATATCTAGATAATCAACAACATAATGAATATAAACATTTTCTATAAATAGTTCACCATATGGCTATCATTCTCAGCAGATGGTGTCTGTGTATCCACTAGAATATACAAGAGCTATGCAGATTCTGCCCTGCAATCATTCAAAATCCTAAACATGATTTTTTTTACTTAATTTTGGTTTTATTAAGCTTAATCAACGGCAAAACAATATTTTATCACCTAACTCCAGTATGGGGAGCAAATGCCACAGCTATATTGCAAAAGGCAAATAGAGAGTCCTCAAACAATACAATCAAAAGGATTTCAAAAAAAGACGGGGGACACTAGGTACAAGATCAGCTTTGACAGCATAAAGGGATCTTCTCAATCTTAGGGAACATCTTAGTCTTTACCTCCCTAAAAAGCAGTTTCAGTTGAAACAGCCCAGTAGTTTGTTGGACAGATTGCAGTCTGGACTATGTTAAGAAAAATTCTGGAGTCTGAAGAATGTGAGAATTTGTGTATATTTTGCAGCAGATGTTACTAGAAAGCCTACATATTTTATCTAGTTTTAGTAGAAAAACTTATTTTTTATATTTTCCTCAAAGCCAATACACAATTCCATGTTTTCTCCTCTGCTTTGAGAAGCTGCTGAACAGTTGAGAATATTTATCAAAGGAACACATCACTGGAAGTAAACCACTTGGTCTATCCTGTTTCAACTTAAAACTACTTAAGCTCACATCACTGTGCAAACACTTTCTGGAGAACTGTTCTCGAGCTAGTTTATGTTGGAAATCATCTTCTGATTTCCAGTCTAGACCATTTTCATGGCATTTCTTATCCATTTGAACAAGTACTTGTTCTAACTTGTATTTTTCTAAACTGGTACTGTTTCTCACTGATGAATTTACGGTAAACCAAACATATTCTCCTCTCAGTTAAGTTGTTATGCTTCCTGTTTTTACAGTTTTGTACCTGATTATCACCGGCTTTGCCAGTCAAGAGTTTCCAGAGTGCTACTGCTCGTATGTGCATCCTCACATAATTCCAACCAAACTACTACTTATTGCCCTGCAGTGGCACCAGTGCTATGTGAAACCACAGAGAGAATCCTGTATGCTCCTCCTTGTAACACCAAAATTACTGCAATACTGAATAACAGCTTCATGTGGTACAAAAGTGTCTTGTTTCTCACAGCTATAGCAAGTGGAATGTAGTTACTCTCTACAATAATGTACACAACACACCTGAAACTCATGTAGAACAGCAGAGGGAAGGTCACATCTCAAAATCCAGCAAAATGTTAATATAACTACGTACAAGTGCTGAGATACTTCTCTGAGAAAAGAAATGATCAGAAAGTATTTAACTTCTACATCAGTAAAGAGAAGAGTACATAAACAAGAAGGGTAATGTATGGCACTGTGCTTTGGACTTGTGCCTCAGTGTTGATAACAAAACAGTTTTTT
Organism: Bucco capensis; assembly: GCA_013396975.1. Lineage (NCBI taxonomy): Eukaryota > Metazoa > Chordata > Aves > Piciformes > Bucconidae > Bucco > Bucco capensis. Next base: position 73,360 of record VWZO01013630.1, read on the forward strand.
GGCTACAGCTGGGCAGCACCTGCACAATGCCAAGACCTTTTACTTTTGCTGTTCTGCTCTCCTACCAAAGTGTACAGGGAGTGTACAAGAGGATGGGAGAGGACAGAGCTGAGATATCTGACTCCAACTGACCAAAGGGATGTTCCATGGGATGTAAATGTCGTGCTCACCAATAAAAGGAAGGGAGGATGTTTGTGATTACGGCGTTTGCCTGGCCAAGCAACCACTAGGCATGCTGGAGCCCTGCCTTCCAGGAAGAAGTTGGACACCTGCCTACCCATGGGAAGCACTGAATGGATTCCTTGTTTTCCTTACCTTGTGCACACAGCTTCATTTCACTTACTAAACTGTCTTTATCTCAAACCGTAAGATTTCTAGCTTTTACCCTTCCAGTTCTCTCCCCCATCCTGCTGTGGAAGTAGTGAGTGACCAGCTGTATGGACACTTAGCTGCTGGCCAGGGCTAACTCACCACAGTCACTAAACTATGTTTCAGTCTAATAACATGAACAAGATGGTGGCCAGACAGTTAGAAAGAAGAGATCATAGTTGATACAACAAACTGCAGAAACAGTTCAAACATGCTGACTTGACCAGAAAACAGTTTTCCTTTAAGAGTAGGACAGTGATTAAAAGTTGAGACAGACATGAGCTAAAGAATAACTAAAAGCATATGGTCTTCCTGTCCTAGGATATGTATTAAAGGTAAGGAACTCACATTTGGTACTGAAGTATCTAAGGATGTGCAAGTGAGTGCCAAAATTTGAAAAAGCAGCATGTGTCTGTGTAAGTATGCAGGACATTATGCAAAATCTGGGTAAATGAAATGCTATAAATTAACCAAATGATAACAGGTTTCTTATTAAAAGATATAATTTCAACTATTATTGAAAACTGTGTTCTAACTTTTATTCTTGCAGCTGAAACTATATGTAAAAATGAAAGAATCAGAAATAAAACTGTAAGGGAAAGGAATCCATCTATATATCGCTTTTCTTGCTATAAGGAAACTCCTTTACGCTTTCTACAGTTACCAGCTGTAAATAGGAATGGACATTAATTTTTCCGTGTTACTTCTTACTGCCCAACTTTATTAGAATTTTCGCGATAGCATTCTGTATTTTATAACCTTCAAATGAAATAATATTAACCATGCATATCTTTTGTCTGAAAAAAATTCCTAAGCACTTTTACTTTGAGGATTAGATTCACATGCTCATGTGGAGCCAACGAGTACTATACAACGGTTCATTCCCTTTTTAACCAGTCCTAAAAGCCTTTTACTTTCCCCTAACCACCAGTCAATTAATTTGCCTACCACTTGCTGGCTCTGGGACAATGCTCCCATAACCCCCTCCCACCTAACTCAGTCATTAACTAGGTTAGGGGAGCATTTCCCTTGTAAGTGAGTCCCCTAAGCATTTTTACTTTTCTTCTACCAAAGGAAGAGCAGAACATACTTACTTTAGTTCTTTATGCAACAGTTGGTATTTCTCTTTAAAGAAAGTAAAGAGACACCAATATCACTGTGAACAGGTAAAAATATTTTTGCCTGCACAGAAGTAACTGAAAATGGAAAGCTCTAGCATGTATTAAAAAAAAGGAGTAATTAAAGCATTATGGCACTCCATAAACTAATGGTTCTGTCTCTTTTCAAGTGCTGCCCTTAATTTTGTTTAACTCATTTCAGAAGGCAAATAGTACAAACAAAATGGGTCCATCACTAACAAGAGGTCAAAATAATCACACAACCATTCAGCTTGAACCTTAACTCCTGGCACAAGTAAGGCTGAGATTTATGCAATTTTAGGAGGGATCATGAAGAATCCTGGGATAGGGCTCACTTGGCTCATTGCAAAGCTTACTTGAGTAGCCACGAGAACAGCTAGAACTGGCCTAGCCAGCTGGAAAACATGAGCAGACATACTTTAGCTATACTAAAAATTAAGTCATGTAAAGACAAGCTGTGTTGCAGATGCTGTTAGCTATGGCTGATATTGGATTAGCAATTCTGCTTAATGATCACCATGGTTTTAAACGATCTGTTGGTCTGTAAAGTGGAGTAGTTTAAATAATAAATCCTTGAGCTAATCATTAATGGCTTGCATAATGTCACTTCTAGATGAGAATTTCCATATCATGTAGAAGGGCAATGAATGGAGACATTTTCAAATTAGGAAGGATGACAACAATTAGGGCACTTATTAAATTAAAAAACAAAAGATGCAACAATAGATGTAAAGGTATGAAATACAGAGGACAGAGAAGGCATAGACATGACATTTTTCTAAACTACATAAAGAGATCAAAATAAAAATGAAATATTTCAAGATATCATAGAAGATGAAGTGTCCACAGAAAATGTTCCCTCTGTAAATCACAGCAGCCCTCTCTGCTCCCTTTGGCTTGTATTGACGACATCAACATGAAGTGAAGCTCAAGAACCAGCTTGAGACTAAGTCTTGCTATTAGAATCTCTTTCAAAAGGGCAAACTACTTCATTTTTAATGAAGGACAAGTGTTAGCAATCAGCAGGAGAACTACCAAAGAAAAAAAATTAGCACTGAATTGTCTCTGCCATTTAACATAAAAATGACACTACTGGTACAGACCAAAAAGTCCATGAAGTCCCATATTCTGTCTGGTAGCAGGTAACAGAAGACATCTAGAGAAGAACTGAATGGCAGATCTTCACCAGCATCAGTTTTTGTGCAATTGCATTAAAATGTTGAAAAATATCAATTTGGGAAGGGAAAGAATTAATCACAGTAAAATTCAGAAAGAAGACTATATATAGACTGTACAAATATTTTATATATGAAATGAAGGAAGAATTAAATCTTTAAGACTAACTGCTAATGACAAATTAAAAACACAGCATAAAAACCATAGACATTTCTGACATGCAAATTCACACACTTTGGAAAGTGTCACTCTAACTTTTTAAGTAGAGAAACAGTTCATTTTAAAAGATGAATGATATGATCATATTAGCTATCATCAGGAAGATCCAGAACTAAGAAGGGAATGTTGAACTTCTTAGCTTGCAGCATCTAAGTTCTCCACTTTTCACAAGGGTATAAGTGGGAAGCATTTTAGAAAAATACCCACTTTTTTCAACCTACTATCTTCTGAATTTAACAAATTTCTGTTTCTCAAATTAACAAGTATCAGTTATGCTTTAAATATATCTGCTTATCAATTAAGCAGTTAAAGTTTACAACTAAAAATTCTTAAAATATTACAGCAAGTTCCATTTGTTAAAAAGTATTAAGGAAACTCTTTGTATTTCTGGCTACACTTGTCACACTTCTGACTGAATTAAAGATTCATTGTAAACTTGAGTTCTGTGCTATACAGGTGAAATCTCCTTGAGCAGTTTAGGTTAGCAAAAGTTACTCATTTATTTTTAAAGCACTTATTAGAGGCAACTAACAACATATATTTGGGACTCAGACAGACAGAACACATTACATTCCTCAAAACAGGAACTGAAAACCATCCTTGTAAGGATCAAATACACTAGACAGTAAGTATCACCATTCTAAAGTTGCATATTAAAAAATAAACATTTTACAAATTTAACCATTAAATCTTTCTATAGTGACTACTATGGAGTAAAAAAGACAAGAGGGAAGTGCAATTATTTGCCAAAATCCCATTACCTATGTGCCAGTAGCAGCCTGAAGGTCATCTGATTCAGTCCCAAATAACTTGGCAGCAAGTTTGACCAATCCCAGTTCCATTCGGTAATGGTTGACTGTTGATACATGGCAAGAAGCTATTGTTAGTTATTAATCAGTGTTAATATGATCAGTAAATTAAAGTTCCAGCTGTGACATACTAACCAAGAAGGAGGGGGGTCTAGAACAAGGACTTAGACAGATGATATCAATCATGTCCACAGAAGAAGGTTCTTATTCCAATAAGACAGCAATTTATAAATCCACTTGGGGATGTAGCCATTATTTACAAAAAGATAAATCAATTTTTTGAAGCGTTATTCTTCCAACTGCTAATGGCATTCTGCCCAACCACTTTGAGAGCTTGACTCTTTGTCTGAAAAGGACAATAACTGGCAACTTTTTATGCAACAGCAATTTACATTTTCTGCTGTCAGCAAAAAGTTTGTCATTAAAGTCTTGGTAGGGCCAGAATTCAAGTGGCAACCTGTATTGTAATTAGAGTAATGGTTTACTTGTTTATTGTTTTGTAAGGCACTTCAGTCACCAGATGGTTATTATAAACAGCAGTAAGTCCAGACAATATGAACAAGTATAAATCTATGATGCTTATTTCATAAATAAAAGCAATCTACAACAACAGTGGGCAGACAAAAGACCAAATATAACATTCTCATGTTTACAAAACAGTAACTCCTGTTGCATAATGGTCAAGTAGTGACTACAACATTATTGGGAGGAAATAATTTTAAAATTACAATTGTAATGCTAAAATAGCACTGAGTAGTTAAAAAAAAATAGAGAAAATCAAAAGAATGGAAATAAACCTAAACAAGAAGAGTAAATATATTTTGCAGTGCATCCTTTTCTTCTTACAGAGAACACTTGGTTCTCCTGGGAGAGCAGAACGAGTGCAATCCCTCCCCTTCCCTCCATCTTTATTTTATTCTCTTCCTTCTTTTCTCCCTGGCCCTCACCTTTTTCACGCACTTAAAAGTAATGTAGAAAAATAAAGGTAAAATACAGTGTATGAAAGGAAGACAAAGGTAGCTGAAGAAAGAATAATATAGTGTGAAAGTCGAAAGGGAATGAAGAAGCAAGAGCAAATATCTAATAAACAAAAAATAAGGGAAAAATAGTCAACTGAGAGACAGTGGGAGTAGAAGAACACAAGGGAGAAAACAGGCAACTGTTCTATGCTCTACACTGAATTAAAAATAAATAAATATGGAGGAAGTACTTGTAAAATCAAGAGGGATAAAAGGAGAAGCTAAGCTGCCCATAGGAACAGTCATAAAAACAAACAGGAAAATTTATAAGTATACCAGATAAAAATTCAGTCCAACAGACTGATCAGTTCTGTGGAAAAAAGAAATAAATACTGAAAAAAGTCACGTCAGGAAAGGAAAAAAATCATTTCTTTCATTTTTCTTCATTGAGGACTTGCACAGCCTAGACTTGACTTAATCTTATTAGACAATAGAGGAGCAGCAGCACCGGCAGAGACTGAGTTGTCAGGACAAATTGATAAAATCAAGAGCAACAAGTTACTAGGACCAGATGGTGATTATTCAAGATTTTTACAGGAATGTAAGAATGAAGTGGCTGAATTTTTAACAGAAATGACACATTTCCTAGAATCAGCTACTGAACTAGGGGTTTGGTAGGTAAGAAATTTACATATCATTAATAAAGATGCTAGAGTTGATCTCAAAATAGCAGTTTGGTGCCCTTGGTTTCAGGAGCAGTAAAATTCACAGAAATTACGACTAAATGTCTTGCTAAATTTAACATGGTAGGGACAAATTAGCAAAGCTTCAGAAGAGAAAAGCCAACCACCCCAATATACTGCAATTTTTACATATACCAACAAACAATACATGGAATGTTTACAACAAATTATCTTTTAGGAAGCTTTTGAGATAATTTAAGAAGTCCCTTACTGAGGAAGATGAGAGTATAATAATATATATAGTAGACAGTGCAGACTTGCTTTTATATTGTTACATATTATTATCAATTTAATATTTTATATACTGTAATATAACACAAACATTCTCTGTTTAGAGCTGAACCATCTCTCCGGTCTCACAAGCAGCATTACCATACTTATTCCATTTGGCACTTCTGACAGAAAAGTTTTAAAAAGCAATATATAATTAACTCACTGACAGAAAGTATTGTAAGACCAGTAGCTTGTTGGGTCTTAAAATCTATAAAAGGATAAAATGTTAGTTGTTGTATTAAAAACATATCTAGTTAAAATAAATTTAAAGAAAATACAGAAACTAATAATGGATTATAAACTCCTAAGCTTCATGACAGTTGCCAAACAGTAAGATATTAATTTAAGAAATATATACTGTGAGGAGAATAATTGTTCCTTGCATGCACTCTGGCATCTTCTACAGGCACTACTAATAGTCTTCATAGGATACCAGACATTGAGCTATACAGATCATTATTTTATAAACAGACCGTCCCACACCACTAAATAAACATGCAATTTTATAGTAAAGGGAACTAAATTATTTAATAATATTATTAAGCTAAGGAAGTAAGGTTGTTTTTGTCAACATCAGGGCTGGCACACAATTCTTTAAGGTCCATGATCTACTTTTTTTTCTTTTAATTTTAAGGTACTTTTCCACGTTCAGGTACTAAGATCGTACACCAGAAGTTTACAAAATCCAAAACTGTTTAGTATGAAGTATCCCTTGTCATCTGTTGATTAATAGAGCACTGTAAACCTGTCATGTAGCAGAAGAATTGTGCCCTGAGTTGTCACTACTTGAAGGTCTTATTCTACCATACTATTAATGAATTGAGAATTCAGGCATGATAAACTATTTTATGCATTTCAAATTGGAGTAAGTGATTCTGTAGCCCCTTAAATTCTACCAATTTAAGATACACATATAGGGACTAGTGGAAGAAAAAAGAGATACTTTTAAAGCATGCTTTAGAGCGAGAAGCCTTGTGAAATTGGTATTAATCTCGTTTCTCAGGATATTAAGGAAATAAAAATCTAAAAAAAACCCCCATAATAGACATATACAGTACAGCAATACAACTGGTGAATAAACCCATAATACTCAGAACTGGGAAAGGAAATTCCACTACTGAAAGAGGATATCTTTCTAACATAAGTCTGTAAAGTTAATTTCATGCCATTGAAAACAAACAAACAAACAAAGGAAATGATAATTCCTTTTAAAATATTTGAATCTGAGGGGTAGAATCAAAACTGCAGAAGATGGATTAGGGAGACTTGAAAAACAATGGTGTAAGAGTATTTAAGTGTCCAAGTGCTATCAGAAACTGCATTCCATGTTGTATGATGAATTGGTCATGTGGCACTCTGGTAGAGATTCAGGCAACTAGATCTACCTTCTTTAACTGTCACATTATCAGGAAACTAATTTTCATAAGTAAATGATAATTCTCTACATGTCACTGACATGGCTTAATGAAAAACAGATAAATGGATGCTTTCCCCCCACCCCCCACTTACTCTCACAGTTCTGTTAAATCTCTGTATTTCCAAAGAATCCTTTACTGTTCAATATTTCTGTGAAAGACTCCTCAGGAAGATTCTAAATGCGCACTTGGAGTTTTGCCATGATTTGTCTAAGGACTAAGACTAGCCCTATGTACCATTAGAGATGTAACAAATGTCATTGCTACTAATGGGCTTTCCTCCACTATGCTCAACTAGCACAGAAAGACTAAGTAAATGCAAATTGCTCTTATATGCAATAATTCAGATAAAAGAAATGGACAATAATGGCATTTTGAACATCATGATATTGTAGAGGGTGTGCTCATTAGACTCCTGAGTAATAATATTCTTTTGCACTTCATCAAATGTGAATGCACGCAATTAATTCCCTTTTCCTAATTTCTGTCTCTGTCATTACAATGATCATAATAAGATGGACAAGTAAAGATTACTCTATAACCAAGGTTTTAGATTTTTCACAAACCTGATTGAACACTTGAGCACAAGACTGTTGGTACACCTGGAAAGGGTTGAAGACAGGCTGCTCTTCTTTGCCCTTCAGTGTCAGAGGCAGGTGTTCACTGGAGGTACCACCATCTTCAGAAGAATTCTCAGAAGAAAGCTGTTCTTTCAAGTATTCCTTTTAGAAGAAAAAACAACCACAGAACACTGTAGGCCACCTCACTTTCTACATGAAATTTGTCTAAATTTCAAGCACAACTTCATAAGCACTTTTTTGTGCTCTATAGAAGTTCCTCATATTAAAGGAAGGAATAAGTAATCCCTTACAAAACAGGTCACTTTTTAAGAGTTACACCATTTTACCTCCAACAAATAACCTCCATCAATATCCATCCAACTGAAGCAAATCAGAATAATGTAAGACATAAGTCTAATAATAAGATATACATTGTAAGTCATAAGTCTATGGGGCCAGATGGCATTCACCCAAGAGTACTTAAGGAGCTGGCAAAGGAACTCACCAAGCCTCTCTCCATTATTTTTCAACAGTCCTGGTCAACAGGAGAGGTACCAGATGACTGGAGGGTGGCTAATGTGACACCTATCTACAAGAAAGGCTGGAAGGAAGATCCAGGCAACTATAGGCCTGTCAGCCTGACTTCTGTACCAGGAAAGATCATGGAGAGGATCATCTTGAGTGAGCTCTCACAGCAATTGCAGGGCAGCCAAGG
>VWZO01013630.1:81828-95823 GCA_013396975.1 Bucco capensis
AGGTTATCGTGCCCTTGTACTCGGCACTTGTGAGGCCTCATCTGGAGTACTGTGTTCAGTTCTGGGCCCCTCATTATAGGAAGGACATTGAGATGCTGGAGCGTGTCCAGAGGAGAGCTACCAAGCTTGTGAGGGGTTTAAAGGACAAGCCACATGAGGAGAGGCTGAGGGAGCTGGGCATGTTTAGTTTAGAGAAGAGGAGGCTGAGGGGGAACCTCATTGCCCTCTACAACTACCTGGAATAGCCTTCCCAGCGAGGTGTTAAGTCACCATCCCTGGAGATGTTTAAGAAATGTGTAGATGTGGTGCTCCAGGACATGCTCTAGTGAGGGCAGGGGTTGTGTGGTTTGTTTTTGTTTGGTGGTTTTTTGTTTGTTTGTTTCGGTGGTTTTTTGGTGTTTTTTTGGGGTGGGGTGGGTTTTGTTGTTGGACTCGGTGATCTGAGAGGTCATTTCCAGACATGAATGTTCTGTGATCTTTCTTAGTAAGATGAAATTTTCATCAAATTATGTGTATCAGTTCTCACATAACATATAGATATGTTAGATAGATGTGGAAATGAAAACCAAGTATTTTCTGTGAGCTATTTCAATGTAAGATAGGTATCATATGATTTATTTTATATGATAAACTTTATGTGAGTATTTAAAATAATTTTTGGACAGCTTTAAACAGTTACTGCATGACTACAAATTAATTGTTTGATGAACATGACGAAACCAGTTGTTTAAGCACAGGAAATAAATATTCTCCCACTCTGATACAATTTTCAACTGTTTAAGCATTCAAAGACCAAAAGTCATTTATGATTTATATGGCAATTTCAGAAACTATAACATAACAGACACATGATTGTTTTGGCCACAATCCTTTTTGTTTTCTCTTCTTAAACTACTATGTAAATAAATCATCACTGCATACCAATAAAGTGTTTTGATTAAATAGAACATTTTATGATGAGCTGGATAATGAAACACTTACAGATCCATTTGCTGGAAGGACTACTGTGATTAAACAGTTTATTGTTATTAAAATGAAGTCCATAACGATAGGATTGCCATAACATTGATCAAGTACTCAAGGTGAGTCTTCATTAAGATGCGTGGATGAAAATGCCCCTGCTACTTTGCAGTACTAATAAGATTACGAGATTTTTTCAGGCACAGGTGAGGGAACATGTAACCTACCTGCCAAGACACTTTTTGCTCCTCAGTGGGTCTTTATAAAAGAATAATTTCATCATCAGTATAAATCCAACTGTGGTCTGGCCTGAAAGGCACAAGTTCCCTCCCAAACCACACAGGCTGTAGCTGTTTCTCCCTTGTGTTGGCACTAGCATATGTTGTGAAATCAGCCAGAAAAAAGAAAGGTTTCAGCCAGATAAACAAGCCACATGATTTCTAGTACCAGTACAAAGGCAGGGCCTTTGGAGTGGGAAAGCACAAGGGCAAGGGGAAGAGCAGCAATTGTCTCGTCTCTCTCTGCCAGTAGCAGCCACTTGTCAGGATGGCCTAAAACAATGAAGAAATCATCTAATTCTATTTAATTTAAAAAAAAGTCTCAGAGCTGTTTTGTTTTGTTTTTTGTTGGTTGTTTTTTTTTCAATCAGACAACAGTGTATGTACCCTAGATGTGAAAAGGCACCCTATATTTCACAGAATTGTTTTGATTGGAAGAGACCTTTAAGATCATCAAGTCGAAACGTTAATCCAGCACTGTCAGGTCACCACTATGTCCCTCCAGGGATGATGACTCCACCACTGCCCTGGGCAGCCTGGGACAGGCCTTGACAACATTTTGGGGGAAGAAATTTTTCCTAAATATTACCTATATTTTCTCAGCCTACAAAACACCTATTCCCCCCCATTCTTTCATGACTTCATGCCATAACATTGAAAAGTCATGGTGAAGGGAGATATTTCAAAGCAATTCTATACGTTCACCATTTTTTCATAAACGTACTGCCTTCCATGCATATGTTTAGACAGCTCTAAAGTAACCCAGAACCTCCAAGTGTCATAGAGCCAGCAGAAGTAGATTCTGTTGTTTTTTCAGCAGAGATACTGGAAATCACTGTGGATGTTCGTTTGAACATTTTTTTGGTGGCATACAGCTCTCCTCCCAGTACAGGTGTTTTGCTGTCTTTGGATACTGTGGATTTATGTTTCGAAAAAGAGACTTAACAATGGTGAAGTCATTACTCTATCAACTCCTTTAGTGCAAAACATATTGTAGATCTTGAAAGGGTTATGATTCAAAAATATGAAAATAGATAGAAATGAAATCATGTTTGTACAACGTGAATTCTATCCTCACGAAGGAGGATGGGCATGAAACCAAGAAGACATATTATTATTGAGCCTGACAGCTCAGGAGAGTTGCTTTTTTTTTGACAGCCATTAGTTAAAAATGCTTTTAAAAATTATTATTCTTTTTGATAAATACATGAAAGACTGTAGGCTGGTTTGAGTTCTACAGTATCTATTATAGATTTTATAAAATCTTAGCTCTATTTCCAAATACCGCTTCCAAGAATCTGTATCACTTTTTACCTGCTTTTCTAAAGAAAATTATTGAGGACAACAATTTTCTGTCTCATAATTATATTCTCCGTTCATATGCAATTATCAAGCAGAGCAGCATAAAGATCTCCAAACTAATTTTAAGAACATGATCCCTTGATAGTCCAAGGAGTCTCCAAACAAAAGGATGGACCTTTGAACAGACAATCAAGTCTATTTCTTGGTAGTCAGGCACATTAAACGTAATCTAGATAATTAAAAATAACATTGAAAAGTGCATTATCATAATACCATTCTAGGCATTAAAAACTACTGTTTTGCAGTAGTTTCAGAGCCAAATTGAAATAACATGGTTAAATCCTCCTGTAGTCAAGCTGGCCAGGATTTTCTTTTTTTTTAAACCCAAACAAACAAAAAGACAGTTTTGTCCACTGAGAAATGTTCTATATTTAACAAAGCTCTTACTAGCTGCAGAAATACAAAGAGAGACACCTGGGATATGGCAAATCAGACTGAAGTCACTCTTCCACCTAATTCTCTCAGCCTCTTACCTCTTGTTGGAACTGCTCCACTTTGTATGAATAACTGAATACTCACAGGAGACAGATCTTGGATCAGAGTTTCAGGAACCCATTATGGCCATTCTACCCCTTCAGCTAGAGTATGATTCTATTTTTGACCCAAGCAGAGACAGAATGGATTTTTACTGCAATTGCTACAAGATGAAACAACTGCAATAGGGGAAAAAGGACAGAGTTTCATGCTGGTATCTAATGGTTTAGGGAGTTAGTTTAGGTTTGGGAGATGCAGATCCAATTCCCTGGTCTACACCAGGCAGGATAAAGATTCAAGCCTGTATAACCTGTCCCCTCAGTGACTACCGTAACTATGGGATTATATTCTATTTTTGGAGGTCTTGTTCATCATCTTTTCCTCACTCTGCTATACTTAAGAGTAATCCTGAATGTGCTCCAGGTGAAAAGGTTTTGTTTGAACTGCATTACAGTAATAATTTTCACTTCACTTCCCGAACCACTTAATTGTTTGAGATGAAACTTGAAAAGATTCTGCGTTGTATTAATATTAGGTTGCCATCTCTACCTACATGCTTACATTGCTTCCAAAGCTTCCAAATGCAGGCGCATAAAGGTTGCTTTTAAGCCTGCACTTAGGAACTAAACAGTTGATCTGATTTTCAGAAGCTCAGTGCCAGTACTGAACTGCTCCCTATTGCCTTCAGAATGACATTGCTAATCAGGTATTTTTATTACCAATTTCTTTCAAAAGAAAAATCTTGGCCTATGCCTGTATTTGCATTATTTTGCATTTTATTATAAACACTTCCTTACACTTGCAATGATCTTAACAGCACCTGTTTATACATTCATGGAATAGCAATTTTGTAATTAAAGCTAATAAACAGAACTTTCTTAACTAAGCTGCGTAGATCTGTGATATCATACAATTTAAGCAAACTTTTGCTTATTTCAGTGTATAAAATCAGAATGCTTGTGGTAACTCAGGGCAATTTAGTACAGCCTTAGAAACTAAATTGCCCTGAGTTACCACAAGCATTCTGATAATTCTTTCGCATTGCCCAAATTCCATGTGCAGCAAACAAATCTGAATTTGCTTACTGTAATTTCAAAAACACTAACTGAAAAGAGTCGTCTAGGTTAAGTAAGGTTTTTCATGTGGATGCATTTACTTCCTCAGTTCAGCTGTAGGGTTGGTTTGTTTATTTTTTAAATGAGAACTGATTTACCACATTTAATTTTACTTCCTGTAACAGTAAATTTTTCAATAGCCTTGCTGATTTTTTTGTAATTGTATTTTTTTTTCCTTTTTTGCTGTGCTCAAACTCCTAGAATGTATCTATGGTCTACAGTATGAATTTGTGAAAGTTTTATGAGCCATACTGCTGTTTTAAGTACATACATAAAATCTACGTTGTTCCCCACAAAGTAATCTTTTCTGCAGAAAAGCCTAAACGGAATGGATTCTATTACAATACGATATAGGCTTTAATATTGACTTTAAGAAGCATTATCACCTCCTTGACTAACCCTTAGCTGCCAGCAGACGCTGCCTCAGGCTAGTACACACCTAATTGCTCGGTAAAAAGGCCGTTTCCCTACCTCATTGAGCCGGATGATGTGATAAATTTGCCTCAGGTACTGACTGCCACCTGGTTTGTGGCAGATATCCAGCACCATCATGTTTATTTTCTGCTCACTGAATCCAAGTGCGGTACCTCCTTCCTTTAACGATGCACCTTCTACTGCAACCAAGGCACTAGAAAAGATACAAATAGTCTAGAGTTAAACTTCTAAAACTTAAAATATTCATGCAAAGTCATGTTAAAAATACAAATATTAACACAAAATCACATGTTAAAAAAAAAAAGACAGATTGAGCTTTCACAAAACCAGTGTTGCTAAGCCTTTACACAAATAATAATAAACGCTAAATAACTCACTTAACAATAAACTCTAAATAATTTTTATAATATTATACAAAATTTAGTTATTTTAATCCAAGAGATGAAAACACAAACCAGTCTTTACTCTAAGGCCATACAAGCAGCAAACATTTTTTTATTTTCTTTTCCACTGGAGAAGTATCTTTGCTACTAGAAATAGCATTTGCATTTGATCTTTTGTACATTTTTCTTTGCCTGTTGCTGCACATATTAACGCATAATTAACATGTCAGAAAGGTGGCCATTACTCTAAGTATAGGTTAGAAGTTTTAAACGAAGTCTTTTCTTCCCACTGGTATGGTGGAAACCATTTCAAAGGTGCCTATTTGCCACTTGTTGCACTTTTTGCCCTGTGCTTTTACTTGTTCTTCTTCTTAAGAGTATTTCTGTGAGGCTGCTACAAGAAAATCTCAGGTTACAGGTCCAAATCACCTAAAAATGTGGATTTGAAACTCTAGCCATTCTTAGACTACTCTCTCTGCATATACATATAAGCTATCAGCTCTGTACTTCCTTAATATTGTAAAGTATTATTGGTAAAGTATTATGAAAACAGATACTAGAACTAATTATTTTCCTCAAATATTAGAGCGGCCATACAGATAGATGTTTGCACCTTGACACAGGCATGTAAGGAAATTGATAGACCAACAGAATATATTACACTTTCTATAGTGTTTACTGGATAAATTTAAAAGATAACCAAGAAGCATTCTGAACTGGAAAAAAAAAACAACAAAAAACCACAAACAACTAAAAAAAAAATAATCTTCAAACAAACAAATCCACACCAAAAAATCCCTGAAATTAAACAAGCACCATATTTTAATTTTTNATACTGTTTCCGCGTGCAGCTTTCCAACGTCCTACAGAGCAAATAGTTCCAAAATATAAACTATAATTTTGTTCTTTGCCGAATGGGACTAAGAGACACTCTGTTATTATCGTGTATTTTACAGAAAAGTTCTGGAGAAATTGATCTTTAAAATTAAAGCACATTTAGAGCTGATCATACAGATAAAACCTGAATTTCTTGTCAAACTTCTTAGTCGCTGACATTGAAAAAGTTGAGGACCTCTGACAAAGGAGTGTGTCAGTGTCAGCACCCAAATGGTATCCTTTCCTGTCCATCAGTGTGCAGGTGAAGCAGATGATTGGATTCAGTCAGTGCTATGATTAATGAGTTCCTCTCTGGATTTGGGACTGCCTATCAATCATGTCATTAGGAAGAATGTGCCCTGAAAGAGGCAGACCTCAGCCAAGGAATAACTGCATTCATCTTAATCTGTGTATGCACCCAGCCAGCCAAGTCAGGGCCACCATGATGAAAAACAATAATCTTCAACTCAACAAACTACTTTGCAAAGACAGAGATTTCTTCTCTTCTCGGGATGCGTGTTCTTCAGAATCTAACCTGACTGTTTATAGCTCTGGTGCTACCACAAAGTGAAGGTTATTTTAATGAATAGCAATTCTCTCAGGCAGTACACAGACAGGCAATGCATACAACTGCCACCTTCTGAACCTTTCAGTAAAGATTATGATTAAGTTTTCTGAAAAACTAAATTAAATTTGCATGCCACAATGGATGGACCGATAGAATATTCAGAGTTTTCATGTAGCTAGCAGTCCTGATAACAACGGCAAAACCAAACAAGGCTTTTGCTTATAAAAATCCAGTGCACTTCAAAAATGTTTCCACAACTGTGTAGGTGAATCCCAAATAAACTTTTGAAATTTATGTAGTTTACTTTTTTTCACACACTCCATCTATTAAAAGTCTGTGAGCATTTATAAATAAGAATATATACCTAAATGCAGGTGCATATGGATACTCACAAAATCCTTTCATTACAAAATATTTTACACCAACTTCTTTTATATTTCAAAGAAATCATTGAAACACCACAAGTCTTATCATGAAAGATCTGCTTTTAGTTTGGTGATTATGTGACCGATATTTATTTTAATTGATACTTGAATTTCTACTTTAATATACTAGTTTTATAATTTGGATTTATAATAACATTTTGTCTCCATCTTGCATATCTCAGCTATTTATCAACTACAACATTTTTTCCCCCAGATAAAATTGAAAAAAAATAATATTTATGCTAGACTTCCATTGCAGAATCCCACTGAAGTCAGGAGACTTAGTTTCATAAATGCATCACATAAACTACTCACCTGGAGAACAGGTAAAGCATTCTTCACTTTCTTAAGCTTAAAATTAGAAGCACTAGTCACAAACTAGTTTGCATTTTGTTGACACTCTAGACATCAAGAAAACATTTTCCCACATTCATTTCCCACAGTCTGAAATCTGATGAATGACACAGCATTTTTGCAGTATGTTAGGAAATAGAATAGTATATTAATTTAAAATTACCAGCTTCAGAAGAGAAAATACTAAAGTTTTAGTTTTTAGAGGGTATCCACAATATTGCCTCACTCTGAATTGATGTACTTTTAAGAAATAGCTATTCTCTCAGTACCATTAGAAATTGTATTATGGAACCATTCTGTTAAATATCAATTTACACATTATCATTATGGGGTTTTTATTCTATGACTCTTTCAGTCACAGGCATCTGGCTTCAATCTTTTAATCACTGGATTAGAGTTTGTAAATTAGTATTAAATGGAAATGTAAAGATGACAAAGGTCAATGTCAATGAGCATTCCTGTGACACTATTACTGCTTAGTGCTACTCACCTTCACTGACTACTACTCATAGGAACTGGATCTTGTCCCTTAGAGCACTGCATGAAAGTCTATTCATTGGTATCAGAGATTCCAACCTACAATCACTATATCCTTTGTTTATATGGACAAAAAAGGAGCAATTCTACTTCCTATAGTCAGCAATTTAATTCAGTAAGTCATGTAACTCCAATAAATCTGCTATTGGAAAGTTGGCAAATCTTTACAGAACAGTACACAACTTCAACATTAAACCAGACTGGACTAGGAACATATTGACATGTACATAGCTCCTTGAAAAATCATTATAAGAATTTAAAACACCTAGACCTTAATGTCAAATCTGTAGGTAAGTTTGGTATTTTCTCAGAAAGGCATGGCAGGGTATTCTCCCTGTCCTGTTTCGATATATGCTACTTGCCCTAAGGATTTGTTATGCTTTAAAATGAAGTACGCTTACTTTCTAATCACAGATGACCACTGAGAGCTTTTCATAATCCCTCTTAATTAAATTACTACAGCAAAATTAATTTATAAATAAACTGTGGTTCCTCTAGTCACTTTGTGATAATTATTCATCTGAATAATAAATTTCAATTTATTAAAGTGAATTGAGGCAAACAAAACAGCGCTGTGGTACACGGAGGGGACCCTACCTGTCCTCCAACGCGTGCACGAAAAAGGACTCTAGTGGTCCAGTTTTTATAGTTTTTCATGAATGGGCGTGTTCTTCCAGTAATTTTCGCGCCCTTTTCCCTGCTACGGGGTGTGGTGGTGAAGAGCTAGCGCTGACTCCAGCAGCAGCAGGGGGTCTGACGGCTAACTTCCTTGGTTCAGACATTTGCCCTCGGGGTAACCTCGGTTTCAGGCACTCCAGACATTCCCTCCCCGACACAGCCCCTGTCGGCTCACCGAGACACACCCAAATGTACTCCACAAGACATTAAAACATTACATATAGCTTGTGGTTATACAAGGAAAGGTCATATTTTATCATCACGAATCAGATGGATGTACATACATCACAACTCTATTGTCCACATTCTGACACACCAGCTAAATTGTCCCTGTTTTTGGATCACCGCAAAGATAAGAAATCTCTAAGTATTATCGAGACACTATTCTGATGAAACAATCATGTTTACTGTTTCAACAACACAACTAAGGTGCAAAAACATGCTAGAAAGCCATCAATATTAAGAACAAATCCATTTCACAGAAGATCATTGTTAATCTGTTTTGGTTTTTCTGGTTTTGTTTGTGGTTTGTTGTTTTTTTTTTAATGAACAATAGGCATAAACATGGCAATAATCCAGTAAAATAAAGAACAAACAACAGCATTTGAAAAATACTACTTTCTTACCAGTCTGTGCTCAATTTCCTTGCCTTCAGCAACTGGCTTTCAATCCAGTTTGGTCTTTGCTGTTCAATGCTTTGTATAATCTTCTGGGTCACTTGCTTTGGACCACATTTCTGTTTTCCCATAATACTTTCTAAGCACACACGAACTAAACTGAGTTTTTCTTTGCTCCATCTGTCAAGTGTTGCACCTGTTAAAAGTTCTGCAGTATTTCCATCCTCAAATATCCGACATATAATTACAATCAAGTTCCAGACAAGCAGACCAGCTTTCTTCAATTCAGCAAAGTTTCTTGACATTTTTCTCTCAGCCAGAAAAAAGAAATACTTAATTGGGGGAGGCAAACATGCAATCACTGTAGGTAACTTGCTGATTACAATAGATACTGCCTGAGCTGCAAGCCTTGTAAAGCCTTAAAAAAAGAAAGAAAAGAAGATATGATTAACATTAACATTCTAGTTTCTATCACAGCATACTTCTGAATGTTGTATGATAATTTCTTTCTTTTGTACTGAAAATGGGGAAAAAGCCCAAGTACTCAAAACCGCAGCTTGACTTCTGCTGTGCTTCTTCCACATAAGTCCCACAAAATTAAACTGTAATAACATGACTTAAAATCAGGGAACCTAGAAAATTCAGACTGTGACTCTTAAGAATTAGTCCTGCTGCGCACAGTTATTACAGAATAAATGGAAAAAACAAAACCCAGGTATTCTGAATGGTGAAAAAGTTCCTTCAAAACTATAGTGTAGTATTTTTCCAGGTTCATGAGTAGATCATTGAACTAAGTGTCTCAGGACATTACATACCTTCACAATCTTTACTTTTCTATCAGTTCCTGTCTATATTCAAACCTACAAAACTTCAGTTTATCAACTTTCATAATAAGCATGCACACTGTATAGCACTGCATTTTATACATTCCACATTTAAATTATAAGTAGCTATAGAGGTCACAACAGAACCTCTAAAGTCAAGACATACCAAAAGTGAAAAAAATATACCAAAAGGTGATCCAAAATATGGAGTCAAGTGAAGACACTAAAACAAACCAAGAAAAGCCTTGGCTCATTGCACCTGTATTAAAAAAAACCCAAACAAACAAATCCAAACCCAAACCCAAACAAATAAGCAACAAAAACACACACACAAAAACACCCCAAAACAAACCAACCAAACAAACAAACAAACAAACAAACAAAAAAAAAAGGAGCCAGAACTGTTCCAGGTGTCACATAGCCAATTTAATTTGTCACTAAATCTGAGAGGTTTAGTGAACCACAGAGGTTCTAGATGAAAATGAGATTGCACTAAGAGTGCAGTGAGCACACTGCTGCATAAATGTGCATCAATCAATGTGATGATGAGAAGATACATGGAAAGTAAGAATGGATTGATGCCCTTGCTTGCCAAAAATCTACATGTGCAAAACTTCATGGCAGAATATACTGCTGTGGCACTGAAAATAATCAGGAAATATCTGGATTGCAATAAATTTACAGTGAAATGTTTCCAAAACCAAGCTTTTTGAAATGATGGAGGCTTTAGGCACTGTAGGCTATGAAAATATTGTCCTGGTTCAGGCTGGAGCAGAATTGATTCTGCTAAGGTGTTATTGCTTCTAGCCAAGGTTCCTTTAAAAGTGACTGCATTTCTCTGAAGCTGGCAGTATGTTTTCAAAACAGTGCCAGCTTCTACTAGTGATCAGGCCTAAATGTTTGTATTACAGCTAAGGATTGGAATGTAAACCCTTCCTGATTCTACTGGGAAGGAGGGGGGTGCTGGGTGAGAGCCTGCACCTACAGGAAAGGAACAGGCAAGACAGGTGACCCCAAACTGACCAACTAAGTATTCCATTTTATGCACGTCATGCTCAGTATAAATTTAAGGGGAAGTTCCCTCTGTGTTCTTCTTCTTCTCTTCCCTTGCAATTCTGCTTTGGGCCCATCTTTGCTGCTTTCTCACTCCTGACTCCAGCTTTCAGGATCCAGCTTCCCCTCCCCCAAAGTCCAACTCCTGTCTACTTTCGGTAACATAGTAGCCAAAAGAAAAGGGGGGAGTGAAACCATAACAAGTATACACCAGAAATCATCTCTAGATACAACCACCTTCAAGACATCTGCTATTAAATTTTTTTTCAGTAACTATTTTAACAACCATGTAGCAGCAAATTCCATACCAGTTTCAGTGCTACTCAAACATAAATTGCTGTTGTAAGGTTAGGGAAAGCAAGTTATTACTGTTTCAGATAATACTGTGCATTTAAATGTAAACAGTCCTGACTGAGAAGCTGATAACTAAGAGAAAAACTAGTTACAGCCATTAAGACAAGAGCACAGGCATTATGCTTTACCTTTCCTACCATGCTACTGCCAGATGCTGGAAACACTTTCAGTATTATTATTGTCAGTAGTGCAATACTGATTGTTTTCAAAAGACTGTGTATGCATGGCTGTAAGCACTAACAAAGAGGCACTGAATTTTAAGGCCAAACAGTTTTAAAAAAAACACAAAGATCCTTGGAAAAATTGTTCATTGTCAAACTGCAATGCTCATGAATTACAATTCTTCAGTTTTGATATGGCTAATGAGGTTCTAGGACAAATTTATAAACCAGTATAAATTTCACCCACATTTTCCAGATTCTTTTCTCTTCATTTCCCGAGGAGTGTAATTCCATTCCTTTGGAACCGTTTTCAGTAAACTTTCAGGAATAATTTGCTTGTGCTGGTACGTTCCATAGTTTTCTGTTGCCTCCCATGAATGCATCAAAGAAATTATCTGCTTCACAATACCCTTGACTGAATTAATCAAAGTCAACTTCAAGCATCTGATAACCTCTGGCTCCGACTCACTATAACTGGAAACTTCAGAAAGAAGAATCATTAAATATTCAGTAAGTGAAGTCATTTGTGTAAATATGTTTCAGAATTCTTATAGAAAGAAAAGTAAAAGCACTATGATCCATAATAACTTGGACCTATTGGTCTGTTACAAATGACAGAAAGAGAATAAAGCAAAACAATGAAGCATCTTGTACCATCTTAATACAGTACTAAAAAAATACAATTAGTTTCCTTCATCCTCATTTCTCCACCAATATATTTCTAAAAATTTAATTTAAGATGACTGATGTCTTCCTTTATTGTATGGAGTACATTTAATTACTTGTTAGACATCAGTGAGGCAAAAGCATATGAGTATTTTCTTCTACTTCCTTGTCTTGATAGTATTAATGAAGTTGCATTTATGAGATGCTCAAACTGTTACACCAGAGAACAACAAAGGGGGAAAAAATGCATTTTGGAAACAAAAGTGAATACAAATAACAGTCATCTACAGAGACATAGCATGTTATCAGAGATTGCATGTTGAAAATAGACCATCCTAAACACAGTTATTGACATTACAACAAGTATCAATCTTCTCCACATTCTCAACACCACAGAGAACTGCTGTTTCTCCATTGCTGTGGAGCAACAGTTGTCAGGCTGAGAGCTGTAGGACTTATCAGAGATCTCTTTTGACATATTAGGTCCTTTGGTCATTCTTTTGCCTCTCTGTACTTTTTGCTGATCTAAGTTTTATTTTCTTCTGCATGGTCTTTCTGGAAGCTTCCTCATAATATTCCTGTATTGTTTTTCCTCTTACACCTGAGCCATCTACTCCTTGAAATCCCATTTTTCTCTGATTTTGTGATATTCATAATTCTATCTCCCCTCTTACAATCTTCCATTCTGCCCCCCCCCCCCCCCCCCCCCCCCCCCCCCCCCCCCCCCCCCCCCCCCCCCCCCCCCCCCCCCCCCNTCACCTTTCTAAACCTCACATTTTCTGGTTGAATGCCGCTTTTCCTTCAGGGCAGCATTAGTTGCTCTAATTTTGAGGGCAGTTCTCCCTCTCTATGGAAAATTAGGAGCCTGCCTGCCTTGCTAAGGACAGAGAATACATGTCCATCAGACTATGTCTCTCTAAATAGGAGTCCTTCCCTTTTTTTCCCCCACTCCTTTAATCGTTTCTTTCTTTTAAACTGTGGCAAAGGTCTGGAGTGTTAAAATGCACAGAGACAGAGAATCTGTGTTGGTATATTGCTACAGAAACTATCTGCCGCCACCCTTCTGGTAAGACAGATATTTAAGGAAATCGGACTCCTGGTTGACCACACTGCTCCCTAATCTCTGCTTTCTTCTAAATTTTCACCACTTCCACTAAGGCCTGATTGCTCAAAACATGTCACTTATACTACAGTTTTGAGGTAAACCACCATCGCTTCATCTGATTTAGCAGGGTAAAAATAATGTGCTCTACATGTCCGAAAAATGACAAGGTTTACCATCAGATTTTAAATACTTATTAATAAATTAAATACCTGTCATATTGTATAAGCAACTCCACAACTGCTCTTCTTCCACATAGGTCTCAAAAGCAATGCCAAGAGATTTGGGTGATAAGGTGCAGTAAGACAATATTGTGAAGACTGCTTCAATCAGAGTAGGCTCTTTGGTTTTTATCTGTTCTAAGCGGGAAATTTGTTCATCACAATTCAATACTTGATTTCCTTCAAAATAAACAACAACATGGTTACTGTAATTTCCAAGTAATTCAAGTTCACAGTAATAGATAGTACTAATCAAAATGCAAACTGTATCTGAATAGTACTTTAAACAATAATAATATTTACAGATACTGAAATCTACTCTTCTGCATAATGACATTTTTCTTCCTGAATTACATGTAGCCATTAAAGAAAGAGACTCAAGCATGTTTATAAGCTATGGAACAGGCCTATTTAATTCAAAATGCACTCAGTATATAATTGGAATTTGACTATTTTCTAAATATTAATCATAAGTAAATTGTACGAGTTCTGTATAGTCACAGTCAAAAAAGTTATTACTGTTTAACTCCTTGTCCTGGTTTGACCAGAAGC
>VWZO01013642.1:3550-14817 GCA_013396975.1 Bucco capensis
GAATATCTCTGCGTTGACAATGTTACTATTTGTAAGGTGACCATCCTCATTTAGTAACAGGCCAATATCATTCCTGATCTTCCTCTTACTGTTAACATATTTAAAAACATTCTTTTTGCTGTCACCCATGGTATTGGCCAGCTTTAACTCTACTAGGGCCTTAGCTGCACGAATTTTCTCTCTACAGCGTCGAACAGCTTCTCTGTAAACCTCCCACATTAACAGATTCTGCTTCCGCTGGCCGTAAACATACCTTTTTTGCCTAATTTCCAGAAGAAGCTCCCTGCTCAGCCAAGCTGGCCTTCTATTTCGCCTACTTGACTTCCGACAGTTAGGAATTGCCTGTTCCTGAGCTCTCAGGAGATGGAACTTAAAAACTGACGAGCTCTGATGTACCCCAGAGCTTTCCAAAATTTTTTCCCAGGGGACCCCACTAAGTAGTTTCTTGAGCAACCCAAAGTCAACCCTGCTCAAATCCATAGTAGTAGTTTTACTGACAGTTTTCTTCCTATCTGCAGAGATATAAAACTCAATTGCTTCATGATCACTATGGCCAAGAAGGCCTATGATCACATCATTCACAAGGTCCTCTATGTTAAGAAGTAACAGATTCAGTAGAGCACCCATCCTTATTGGTTCCCTTATTACTTGCACCAGGAAGCAATCATCTGGGTATTTTGGAAATCTTCTAGACCTATTAGTACCAGCTGTATCGTATTCCCAGTTAACATCTGGCAAATTGAAATCTCCCATAAGGACAAGGGCAGATGATTTACTAGCAACCCTTAGCTCCTCAAAGAATACTTCATCAATGTCTTCACCCTGACTAGGCAGTCTATAATAGACTCCCACAACCACATTGGCTTTATTTGATTGTCCTTTAATCCTTACTCAGAGTCTCTCAACCTTATCACAACCAATAGTAAGTTGGGTGCATTGCAGCCCCTCAGCTACATACAATGCCACCCCTCTGCCTCTTTTGCCCTGCCTGTCTTTCCTGAAGACTTTATAACCATCCATCATAGCACACCATTCACAGGACTCATCCCACCACGTTTCACATGGGCCAATCATGTCATAACTCTTGAGACTGGGCTAAAACTTCAAGCTTCTCTTGCATATTCCTCATGCTGTGTGCGTTGGTATAAAAACATTTCAAGAGTGACCCTTTATATTCGCTATCCCTTGAGTCAGGCAAAAGTACCTAATCTGCNAGGCCTATGATCACATCATTCACAAGGTCCTCTATGTTAAGAAGTAACAGATTCAGTAGAGCACCCATCCTTATTGGTTCCCTTATTACTTGCACCAGGAAGCAATCATCTGGGTATTTTGGAAATCTTCTAGACCTATTAGTACCAGCTGTATCGTATTCCCAGTTAACATCTGGCAAATTGAAATCTCCCATAAGGACAAGGGCAGATGATTTACTAGCAACCCTTAGCTCCTCAAANGAAGAATAAATCCTCCCATGATCAAAGAATCTAAAGTGCCAACAGAGCAGGGGAAGAATAAATCCTCCCATGATCAAAGAATCTAAAGTTCCGACAGTGACACCAGTGCTGCAGCCATATATTAAGAGAATAGATCCTCCTATTCCTATCAATATTTTCCTCAGCGACTGTGGGAAGTGAGGAAAGTATTACTTGTGCTCCTGATCCTTCTACAAAATGACCCAGGGCCCTGAACTCTTTTTTAATGGCCCTTAAGTTACTTACCTCCACATCATCAGATCCAGCTTGGATAACTATAAGAGGATTATAATCTGTGCTCTGCACCAAACTGGGAAGTTTACTAGTGATATCCCTTACCTTGGACCCAGGGAGGCAGCAGACTTCCCTGTGGGTTGGGTCTGGTCAGCATATTGGGCCTTCCATTCCCCTCAGGGTAGAATCACCAATGACAGTAACTCATCTTTTCTTCCTAACAGAGGTAGTACTAGTATGAGATGCAGACTGTTTTGCCCTGGGCAACTCTTCTAACCCAGAAGAACCTGTGAATTCCTTCATGTGGTTTTTTTTTCCTCTGATCTGTCTGGCATAGATCACATCACCCCTCTTTTTGTTGCCAGGGAGTTGATGTTCTTTTTTAAAATCCAGTAATTCTGAGGCATGACAAACAAAAACAGCATGACCAAAATAGCCTTAAGTGAAACTCCCTTCAGAGCTTTAACTCAAAAAAACCTGGAAAAAAATTATTTGTACCTTGATTCTTGGGAGAAGGTGAAGATTAAATCTCTCCCAAAGACAGCAAGCCTGGAGAAGAGAAAGACACTCCCCCTTTCTGCCAGGTAGTTCTATCTGCTCGGCCTCACCTTTGTTCCTCTGCCCAGAAAGACCAGTCTTTTTAGGGTGATTTTGGACATCCATCATTAAGTGATAAACCACATGGTCACCTTTTCTGAGAGAGGAAATGCTTTGGACAATTACTCTTTACCCTTTTTAGACTTCTCAGAGTTTTTTTTCTTTAAAATAGTTGACACAACTTTTTGCAGAGCAAAAGAGTTCCAATAGCCTCCCTTTTGACAAGCCTTTAAAATGAACACAGTAACAGTAATAATAATATCACTGTTATCAATATACTTTCCCAGATCTCAAATATGATGTAATCTTATGTATTCTTTGACTAGAAAATAGGTTGAAGGTGAGGAGGAGGTACTCTCATCCAGTCAAAAGTTGGTTTTGAAATAGTTGTGGACCTCTGTTATGAACTTACTGAACTGAGGCAGTGAGGCACTTTTCTCCTGTGCTTTCACCTTGTAATTTCTGGTTTTAAATTTGAATGTTATTTCAATGGAAAATGTCATTCTAACACCCAGCTCATTGGTTTTGTGTTAGACTGATGGTGTTAGTATTAAACATCTTACTATAAAAACTCACTGTCAGTACTTGTGGACCTAGATAAGTCTCCTGTATGCTTAAATCCAGGATTGTCAACAGGCTTAACCTCTGTGTAGCTGGCTGGTGTGGTGGGCAATGTCCTGTGCTTCCTCACAGCTTGTGTACCCATTTGAGTGCTGTAATTGTTGTTAGCCTTCCTGTTGAGGTACTTTGTGTTCCTTGTACTTGGAATTGCATTTCATTTCCCCCAGTAAACTCTGGTGAAATGACTGCCGTCTCTTGGGGGAATGGGGAGGAATTGTTCTGTCCTGTGGATGATGTTAAAAGGCTTTATCCCTTGACCAATAGAAAGGCTTGGACTGAAAATGACTCTCTCTCAGCTCTAAAGCCATTATGTCATTTCATTTCATCCTGTGCTAGTAAAATACTCAATTAATTGCTGTGGTACTTGCTAGTACAGTCTGAAAATCACTTGGGGTCTCCTGNCTAGTGCTGCCTTGTCAGTCACAGTTGTCCTTCTGTCAGTAGCCCAACAATATGCTGTGAAAATTGGCTTTTGTCTTACTAGTGCATTAATTAGTCATAGTGTTTAGTTGAACATTTTGTAGAAAAAGTAGTGTTCATCCTAACTTCAAGACCTTTCGGGTCTGTGGTGTCAGCAGTACAGCAGAGCTACATTGTCTTGGGGTATGTTTAGGTTTCTAAGCATGTAAATAGTTGTGATGGACACAACAGATCATCTTGTGGACTTTGTTTTGTAACAAAAAAAAAGATTTTGTGCAGCTGAGAAGGGGCACTGGGTTAATCTGAAACTTAAAACTCTTACAGGGCTGTATGGGAGAGCTTCAGGATGAGACTTTGGCTCGGGCTTCTGGCCTCTTCCGTGCTATAGTCTTTCTGTGCTACTTACAGTGGTGAATAAATTTATCTAAAAGATGTATGCATCTGTATATTAAAATAAACTTCTTTTGTTCCCTGTGTCTCGTTCCAGATGAAGCTGCCAGTGTTATTCAGTTTGGTAAATCAGCCAAGCGATCACCGGAGTCAACTCAAATTGGGCAGTATGGGAATGGCTTGAAATCGTAGGTATAACAAAAGCCAGCCTCCTGAGGTTATGGAGGTTAGAGTTGAGACAGTAAATGTACTTTTTCCTTGGAAGTGTATATAATTTTTCTGGAAAAGAACCCCCAAAAAGATGAAACTGATAGGAGCTCTGGATCTGCTGGAGTTCTTTAGTGGCAGAAAAGTCTGTCCAAAGTTGATGACAGTGGTTTGGCATCATCTGTGCATGATGCAGAGGATACAGATCAGAGTTGGGGAAAAAGATGAAAATGCAGGAAACAAAACCTTAATATGCCTAGGTCAGACAGATAGTAAAATGGGAGCAAAATAGAGCACTATTCTGATCACTGCATCTTCTCACTAGGAGAGTTGTGTGGTGCAAGCCAAATGGACTTAAACCTATTATTTTTTTTCTTAAACTGAACAAATGCATGGAGAAGGGGAATGAGAGGAGGAGTGAGATTAAATGACAGAGGAACAGAGACAGGAAGGAAATCTGAGTGGTTGGGCGGGATTTGCTAGGAAAGAGAAGCATGTTTGTTGTGATGAAATGATGTATTTGGGAAAGTTAGAGGGCTTTTATGGCTTACTCTGATCTGCTATTCAGTTTTATGCTGTTCCATGTGGCATGGTTATTTATATGTGTCCTACGAGGGAAATCTGTGGGACTCTGTAATCTAGGGGGAAAGAAAAAATGGGATGTTAAGAAATCTTGAGATACTGTTGAACCAGCTGCAGAGCAGGACAGATCCCAGATTGTGCCTGTGCACTTAGAGAATGGATCTCTGTCCTGTTTTTAACCTTGGGCAAGATCTGTACTGTATTACAACTGAGAAATGCAGACTGAAGCCTAAACATGAGAAAGGTGGGGTTTAGTATCACATTAAACCAATCTGAAGATAACTGAACTGGTAGAACACTAATCCTTCTTTTGATGCAGTGCTGATTTTTCTCTGTTAAGGTTTTATTGAACGAGTTCAGTAATAGGATAAAAAAGAAGGTGGGTAAGGCACTATTGGGGACAGAAGAGTGGGGGGGAGATAGAATCATAGAATGGTTTGGGTTGGAAGGGATCTTAAATATCATCTAGTTCCAATCCCCTTGACATGGGCATGACCCACTAGATCAGGCTTCCCAGGGCCACATCCAACCTGGCCTTGAACACTGCCAGGGATGGGGCATCCACAGCCTCTCTGGGCAACTTGTTCCAGTGCCTAACCACCCTCACAGGAAAGATTTTTTTTTAACATTCAGTCTAAATCTCCCCCCCTTTCAGTTGAAACCATTCCTTCTTGTCTTAATGCTTTCTGACTGGGTAAAAAGTCTTTCTCTCTCTTTTTTATAAGTCCCCCTTTAGGTATTGGAAGGCTACTGTGAGGTCTCCCTGAAGCCTTCTCTTCTTCAGGCTGAGCAATCCCAACTCTCTCAGCCTGTTCTCACAGAGGAGGTGCTCCAGCCCTCTGATCATCTTCGTGGCCCTCTTCTGGACTCACTCTAGAAGGTCCACATCCTTCTTATGCTGAGGGCCCCAGAGCTGGATGCACTACTCCAGGTGGGGTCTCAACGGCAGAGTAGAGAGGCAGAATCACCTCCCTTGACCTGCTGGTGGTGCCTCTCCTGATGCAGCCCAGGATATGGTTGTCTTTCTGGGCTGCCAGTATACATTGCTGGCTCATACCCAGCTTTTCATCTGTCATGACCGCTAAGTCCTTCTCTGTAGGGCTACTCTCCATGAGTTCCTCTCCCAGTCTGTACCCATGTCTAGGATTGCCTTGACCCAGGTGCAGGACCTTACACGTGGACTCGTTGAATGTCATTCGGTTCTCGTGGGCCCACTTCTCAAGTTTGTCTGGGTCCCTCTGGAAGGCATCCCATTCTCCTGGCATGTCAACTGCACCACTCAGCTTTGTGTCACCTGCAGACTTGCTGAGGGTGCATTCTATCCCCCTGTCTGTGTCATTGATAAAAATACTAAAAAGCACCGGACCCAAGACAGAGCCCTGAGGGACACCACTCATCACTGGTCTCCACCTAGACATAGAGCCATTAACAACAACTCTCTGGCTGCATCCATCCATCCAGTTTCTTATCCATCAAATAATCCACACTTCAAATCTATAGTTCTCCAATTTCGAGATAAGGATGTCATGTGGAACCATATCAAAAGCCTTACAGAAATCTACGTAGATGACATCAGTCAGTTTTTCCTTGTCAACTCTTGCAGTCACTCCATCGTAGAAGGCCACCAGATTGGTCAGGTATGATTTGTCCTTGGTGAATCTGTGCTGGCTTTCTAGAATTGCCTCTTTATCTTGCATGTGCCTTAACATTGCTTCCTTGATCTGTTCCATGATCTTCCCAGGTACAGAGGTGAGGCTCACCAGTCTGTAGTTTCCTGGGTTCTCCTTTCTACCCTTTTTAAAAATGGGGGTGATGTTACCCTTTTTCCAGTCACTAGGGACTTTGCCTCACTGCCATGACTCTTCAAAAATGATGGAGAGCCATCTCGCAGCTACATCTGCCACTTCCTTCAGGACTCTGGGATGTATGCCATTGGGTCCCATAGACTTGTTTAGTTTCATTAGGTGGTCTCAAACTTGCTCTTTTCTTACATAGGGAAGGCCTTCGCTGCCCAACACTCATGTAGAGCTACCAGTTCTTGGTTGGTGCAGGAATCTTGGCTGCCAGTGAGGGCTGAAACAAAGAACTTGTTGAGTAGCTCAGCTTTCTCCATATCCAATGTTACCAGTTCTCCATCCTTGTTTATCAGAGGGGAGACACTCTCCCTGACCTTTCTCTTCTGACTAACGTACTTCTTAGAACCCTTTTTCATTGTTTTTCATATCCCTTGCCAATCTTTGTTCCATCTGAGCCTTGGATTTCCTGTTCCCATTCCTACACTCCCGAGCCATTTCCCTATACTCTTCCCAGGCTCTGTATTCCTGGTCCCACTGCCTGTGCGTTTCCTTCTTACACCACAACTTGAGGAGCTGGTCCTTACTCAGCCACTCTAGTCTCCTTCCTACTCTGCCCAATTTCTTACACAAAGGGATGGAGAACTCTTCTGCCCTAAGAAGAATGTTCTTAAAGAGTTGCCAGCTCTGATGGGTTCCTTTGTCCCTAAGGGCAGTTTCCCAGGGGATCTCATCCAGTAAATCTTTCAACAGTTGGAAATTTGTCTTTCTGAAGTTCAGAGTCCTGACTTTGCTCTTTGACAGGCCTACATTTCTTGAGATTATGAACTGAACCAGAGCATGGTCACTGCAGCCTAGGCTTCCTCCAATCCTCACCTCTTCAAGGAGATCCTCTGCACTGGTGAGCACCAGGTCCAGTAATGCTTCTTCCCTGGTTGTCTAGTACCCAGGCCAGAAAGTTGTCTTCAGCAAACTCCAGGAATCTCCTGGACTGCCTGCAGCCTGCTGTATTGCTCTTCAGCAGGTTAAAATCCACCATCAGGATGAGGGCTGGCAAGCTCCATGCTTCCTGTAGCTGAATCAAGAAGGCATTGTCAACAGGCTCCTCTTGGTCAAGCCTATAGCAGACCCCAACCACAAGTTGCCCTTTATTGTCTGATCCTTAAGTTTTACCCACAGACTCTCGACCTGTTCATGGTTGTTTCTCAGAGCCAGCTCTTCACAGTCGATCCATCTCCTAACACAGAGGGCAACACTCCCATCCCTCCTTCTCAGCCTGTCTCTTCTGAATAGCTTGTAGCTTTCCATTGCCACGTTCCACTTGTGTGAATCATCCCACCATGTTTCTGTGACAGCAATCAGGCCATAGTTATCTGATTACACCATGGCCTCCAATTCATTCTGCTTATTACCCATGCTGTGTGCGTTTGTGTAAAGGCACTTCAGCTGGGCACTCAGCCTTGTCACCTTATGGGAGGAGCCTTTGCAAGTTCCTTTGGGATGATTTACAGGCATTTTCCCTCTGCCTTCTGAAGTGTTGGTGTTCCCTCTATCTGCCCAGTCTCTCTGAAGAATATCCCTACCCCGTGACTGTACCTTTCCGTGATAGCTGGCTGCTAAGTTACATTAGCCAAAGTGTCAGTGAGTCTTTCAAGTTAGCATTAGGAATTGTCTGTCTTCCAACCTGGCCATTCTATGATTCTAGAAACTTCTCTACTGTTGTTCTTTCTGTGTACAGCAAAATGAACTGTGTATTTGCTTTCTCACATTTCTGCTCATATATTTGGAGGTTATTGTCACATCTTACCTTAATCATTGTTTTTAGATTTAGATTTTTTTTTTTTTTAAGTTTCTACATGTTATGACCCTGGAAAGCTGCTCTGAACTTCTGCACCTCTGCATCTTTTAATTGTGACTAGTGTTAAATGTTTTGAAATGTTAATGAAAGTGACCAGATTGAGATGCCTTTTGAAAGGAATGAGATATTTAGAGAGAAATGGTAGTTGCTGTTTAAACCCTTCTTCTATCTTACCTGGTTTTGCATCTCATAATTGAACATAATGGGAAGAACACTCAGTAATGTGGTCTGCATTCTAGAAAGTGTTGTGCATCAGGTGTAACATGCAACCTGAAATCTATCTCCAGAGGTTCCATGCGGATTGGGAAGGATTTTATCCTGTTCACGAAGAAAGCCAACACCCTGACTTGCCTCCTCTTGTCACGGACATTCCATGAGGAAGAAGGCATCGATGAGGTTTGCATGTAGTTTGTTGTAATGAAGTAATATCATGAATGTTGTCTCATCTGAGCTTCTCCAGCTCTTGCAGGAGAAGAGTCTGTGTCAGCGTTGGTTACCACAGTGGTTGGATCAGTATGTGGTTTTCTCTTGGTGATACATTTGTAGGGGTTCTGAAAAGTCATCAAAGATTTTTTCCTTTTGGCTTTCATTCTGTTTGAGAGGTCTCTCTAAAGTACAGCAAATTTGAAGGGCTTGTTTCAGTCATTTAAAGCTACTTATGTTGAGTTCAGGACAAGCATGAGTTCAGACTTCATGCTTTTCCTTTTCCCACGAAACTGGAGTTTGAGATGTATTTACATTTATTGCTCTGATTTGATTTTCTGTAGAGAATTGAAAGTGTGGTTGAAGTTGTTGCTGCAGGTCATAAACTCCAGACTTGTCTCTTCTTCTGGATCTTTTTTTTTAATTAAAAATATCAGTGTATATCTACCTATTGAAAACTTGTATGTCTTAATATAGATAATTCAGGCATTGTTTGTCTGTATCCACACTCTTAACATGTAAGTATTTTTGTGCTCAAGCACAAGTATTTTCCAGGCAAGGCCAATAATGAAAAGTTTTAAATTCGCATTGGGATAGTGTCTAAGCAAATATTTCCCATTGTGATAGTGGAAGAAGCTCAACAAAGAAGCTGTTGAGAGAGTGGTGCTTGCTTGTGCCCAGCTGATGGCTGAAGCGGGTTAGGAACAGTGATGTAGTTCCCGCAGTGGATCTGCAGCCAGAAATTTAGGCTTGACCTCAGTTGTAAGGTGAGGATAGTATTCACTGTCTTTGATAGGCAGTTGCAGTCTATAATTCTGTTTTTGTTCTAAATGACAGAAAACACCCATAACCTTGCTAGAATACTATAAAATAGCATAAATAAATAATAACATAATAATAATAATAATGTAATAATAGTATAAATTTAATAATAATAATATTATTATTATTATAATAGCATAAATTTAAGTGAAGGATATTTGAATTCACACAGGATTGTACAGAATTCCAGGATCATAGGGATTGGAAGAGGCCTCTGGGGTCACCTAGTCCAACCCTTTGCTAAAGCAGGTTTGCCTAGACCAGGTTGCCCAGGAACACATCCATGCAGGTTTGGCATCTCTCCAGAGGAGACTCCAGGAGGCTCTGTGGGCAGTCTGTTCCAGTGCTCAATCATCCTCACAGGACAGAAGTTTTTCTGTATGTTTAGGTGGGACTTCCTGTGTTCAAGAAAGAAGTATAGAAGCATTTTCAAAGAAGTGAAGTTTGGATGGTTCTTTAGTGTTATGAAAGTTGTTACAAGAGGAGGGGAAAAAAGACACTGAGTGTGTGAATAGCCAGTACCATAGAGGTTACTTGGGAATGGTTAAGTCTAAGACTAGATGTTGTAGGAAGGCAACTCAGAGGCTGATGAAGAGGAGCCCTTGAGCATTTACAGAAGTGCAAAACACTGAAAAGCTAGGAAGGACTCTTGCGGTGACTTAAGGGCTATCAGAAGGGTAAGTTGCTTGCCTGTTATCTGCAGAAGGGGCTGACTGGAGTGGGTGAGCCTGAGTCACTTTTGATACAATGTGATTTGCAGGTCATTGTTCCCCTGCCCACCTGGAATGCTCAAAGCTGGGAGCCTGTGACTGACAACATGGAGAAGTTTGCTATTGAGACGGAGCTAATTTACAAATATTCCCCTTTCAAATCAGAACAGGATGTGATGGAGCAGTTCAATAAGATTTGTGGTGAGAAAGGTATGGATGGACAGTGCCAGTCATGGGCAAATTATTTGGTGTTTGGCTGGCATTTATCTGATCAACTTCTTACTCGTTCAGGTACCCTGGTTATCATCTTTAACCTCAAACTAATGGATAATGGAGAGCCGGAGCTGGATGTGACTTCTGACCCCCGAGATATTCAGATGGCAGAAACACCCCCAGAGGGAGCGTAAGTGTAATGGGTGATACAGGCCTTTGAACTTTGATAAAATTATGTGTAGGGTTTGGCTATATACTGTGTTAATGTATTTTTTAAAAGCTTCTTTCTATGGTGACTTGGAGAATTTAGAAGATCTTTAGTTTGTTCTTGAGCAGTTTGGAGTTCATGTGTATGAATGGCCTGCAGGCGTTATGGTTGTGTGTTTGGTGTGAATGCCCACATTGGCTTGTCTCAGCTCATTCAAAACAGAATCACAGAATATTTAATGTTGGAAGAGACCTCTAAGATCATCAAGTCCAACCATCTACATATCACCACCATGCCACTAAACTATCATAGAATCATAGAATCATAGAATGGTTAGGGTTGGAAGGGACCTCTGGAGGTCATCTAGGCCAACCCCCCTGCACTGGGCAGGGACATCCCCAACTAGATCAGGTTGCCCAGAGCCCTGTCAAGCCTCGCCTTGAACGCCTCCAGGGATGGGGCCTCAACCACCTCCCTGGGCAACCTGTTCCAGTGTTCCACCACCCTTGTGGTGAGGAACTTCTTCCTAATGTCCAATTTAAATCTCCTCCTCTCCAGTTTAAAACCATTGCCCCTTGTCCTTTCACTACAGGCCTTTGCAAACAGGCCCTCTGCAGCCTTCTTATAAGTTCCCTTTAAGTACTGGAAAGTCACTATTAGGTCCCCCCGAAGTCTTCTCTTCTCCAGGCTGAACAATCCCAGCTCCTTCAGCCTGTC
>VWZO01013642.1:20764-51484 GCA_013396975.1 Bucco capensis
TGTTTAGTTTGGAGAAGAGGAGGCTGAGGGGGCACCTCATTGCCCTCTACAACTACCTGAAAGGAGGTTGTAGAGAGGTGTGTGATGGCCTCTTCTCCTTAGTAACTAATGACAGAACTAGAGGGAATGGTCTGAAGTTGAGACAGGGTGGGTTTAGACTGGATATTAGGAAGAAAATTTTTATAGAAAGAGTGGTGAGGCACTGGAACAGCCTTCTCAGGGAGGTGGTTGAGTCTCCATCCCTGGAGGTGTTTAAGAAGCATGTAGATGTGGTGCTCCAGGACATGCTCTAGTGAGGACAGGGGTTGTGTGTTTCTTTGTGGGTTTGGGTTTTTTTTGTTGTTTTTTGTTTTTTGTTTTTTCTGGTTGGACTCGGTGATCTGAGAGGTCATTTCCAGCCATGGATGTTCTGTGATTCTGTGAAGACTGGAGTGACATTGGCTGTCCTCCAGTCCTCAGGTACCTTGCCTGTTCTCCAGGTAAATGATGGAAAGTGGCTGGGTGAGCACGTCTTCCAACTCTTTCAGCACCCTTGGGTGTAACCCATTTGGTCCCATAGATGTGTGCATCCAAGTGCTATAGTAGGTCACTGACCACTTCCTCTTTAATTGTGATGACCTCATTCTGTTTCCCCTTCCTATCTCCTAGCTCATGAGGCTGGGAGTCCAGAAAACGACTAGTTCCACTGCTAAAGACTGAGGCAAAGTAGGCATTGAGCACTTCAGCCTTTTCCTCATTCTTTTTGTCATCCTTTGTTACTATGTTTCCCTCTGCATCCAATAAAGGATGGAGATTTTCCCTAATCCTCCTTTTGTTGTTAATGAATTTATAGAAACATTTTCTATTATACTTAACAGCTGTAGCTAGGTTGAGCTTTAGCTGCGCTTTGGCTCTCCTAATTTTCTCCCTACATAGTTTCACTACATCTTTATAGTCTTCATGTGAGACCTGTCCCCTCTTCCAAAGATCATACTCTTCTTTTGTTCTTGAGGTCCAGCCAAAGGTCCCTATTTAGCGAGGCCGCTCTCCTTCCCCAACAACTTGTTTTTTGATGCGTGGGGACAGCCTGCTCCTGTGCCTTTAAGACTTCTCTCTTCAAGTATGTCCAGCCTTCCTGGACTACTGTATCCTTCAGCGTGGCCTCCCAGGGACTTTGTCAATGAGTGTCCTGAACAGGTCAAAGTTTGCCCCCTGGAATTCCAAGATGGCAGTTTTACTAGCCCCTCAGGACTGTGAATTCCACTAGTGCATGATCACTGCAGCCCAGGGAGCCTCCAGTCTTGAGCTCCCTGATGAGCTCGTCTGCATTGGTGACCAATAGATCAAGTATTGCACCCCCCCGGGTAGGGGCATCTATTTCTTGTGTTAGGAAGTTTTCATCCAGACTCTCCAGGAGCCTTCTGGATTGCCTACTGCTTGCTGTGTTTTTTTTTTCAGCAAATGTCAGGGTTGTTGAAGTGCCCCAGCAGGACAAGAGCCTGTGAGCCTGATGCCTCCTGTAGTTGGAGTAGGAATGCTTCATCAACAGACTCCTCCTGATTGGGAGGCCTGTAGTAGACTCCAAGCACAAGGATTCCCTTGTTACCTTGATCTCTAATTCCAACCCATAAGCTTTCAACTTGCTCTTGGCCAGTTTTTAGGAACAACTCTTCACATTCAATCCATTCCTTAACATAGAGGGCAACTCCTCCACCCCTCTTTCCCCTCCTGTCCTTTCTGAACAGCTTATAACCACTTATAGTCACACTCCAGTCATAGGATTCATCCCACCAGGTTTCAGTAATGGCCACTATGTCATAGCTTTCCAGCAGCACAGTAGCCTCCAGCTCCTCTTGTTTGTTGCCCATGCTGCGTGCGTTCGTATAGAGGCACTTCAGCTGGGCAGTCGGTGATGTCACCTTTCCAGAGAAACATCCCTTCATTCCCTTATGGTGTTTCCCCGATGTTTCCCTGCTGGCCACTACAGCCTCAGGAGCCACTGATTTAATTCCATGAGCCTTTGACTGTCCTGCATGTTGCAGGGCAACAGTCTGAAGACCCTTACTAGCTCCCCTTCCCATTACCTCAGATGTCCCCCCCTGCAGCTTGTCACATGAAAGACTGCTGATATTATTATCCCCCTCCCCCATCATACCTAGTTTAAAGCCCTGTTGATTAGTCCTGCAATCTCCTGAGCAAAGACCTTTGTTCCCCTTTGAGAAAGATGTCTTCTGTTTGGTGTCAACAATCCTGGTGCTGTGTAGGCCAAACTATTGTTGAAGAACCCAAATCTGTGGTGGTGACACCAGCCACGGAGCCATGTGTTGATGGACTGGATGTGGTTGTTCTTTCCTACATCATTGCCTGTGACTGGAAGAATAGATGAAAAGATAACTTGTGCCCCAGAATCTTTCACCACTCGTCCCAAGGCCCAAGGTCCTGAACTCTATCTTCTCATAATTGCTGAAGGTGAGGCTGCCCCGTCTTAATGTCCTCCACCAGTCCCTCTTTATTTATCCATAGTACACCTCTTGTTGTTGGCTCCTTCACCACCTGAGTCAAAAAGTTGTCATTGATAGGCTGAAGGAAGCTCCTGGACTACCCATGCCTGGCTGTGTGGCCTCCCCAGCAGATATCAGGGTAATTAAAGTCCCCCATGAGAACCAAGGCCTGTGATTGAAACAACTCTCAGGTGTCTGTAGAAGGCCTCATCAACTTCCACATCCCGATCAGGCAGCCTGGAATAACCTCTCACAACAGTGTCTTCCCTATTAGCCTGCACCTTAATCTTCACCCTTAAGCTCTCAACTGGCTCTTCATCTGCCCCTAGGGAGAGCTCAATAAATTCCAGTTGCTCTCTCACGTAAAGAGCAACTCCAGTACCGTCCCTGGCCAGCCTATCTTTCCTGAAGAGGACATAACCATCCATGACAGCATTCCAGTCATGTGAGCTATCCCACCATGTCTCAGTAATTGCAATGAGATCATGGTCCTGCAACTGCACACAGATCTCCGATTCTTCCTGTTTATTCCCCCATGCTGTGTGCATTGGTGTATGAGCATTTCTCCAAAATTCAACTCAGCTCAACTCATGGCTAGGCTTTGCAAATGAAGATCCGGGGAGGGCTGCATCCATCCACCCTGACCCAAAAGTGCTGAGTCAATACACCCAGGTGCCTTTCTAGCAAGCCCAGTTACATCCCTATCCCCATTCAAATCTAGTTTCAAGCTCACTAAATGAGCCCTGCTAGCTTTTGTCCTGGGATTCTTTTCCCTCTGCGAGATAACTTTTTCCCATCCGTTGCCAGCAGGCCTGGTGTCATAGAAGTTAAGCCAAGGTCAAAGAACCCAAAGGTCTGTTGATAGCAATGCTCAGCTCTTTAGCATAGCTGAGCTTTTTAGCATAGCATAGGCCAGGTAACTGTTGAACTCCCCTGGTTCAGCAAAGGGATGAGTAAGAACCAGTGAAGGTTCTCCAATCTTACAGCCCAAGTAGATAGTGTGCGGTGTAATATGTACTTAAGGGCTCTTTGCTAGTCTTTGGGGAGATGTCATGATGCTTGAGCCTAAACATGTGTTAGTTTTATTCATAGCCTCCTGATAAGGGGCAGTGAACTACTGTAAGGGAATGCCATTCATCTGTCCATCCATATTGTTGGCTTCATAAAAATCTGTTATAAACCAGCCTGGCATGCAAAAGACAGCTCATATATTTACCTGATAAATGACAAACGACTCCTGATGGTGGTATTTTTACATATTTCGAAGGAAACTCTGGGCCAGCTTTCTCTTTGAAGTGATGCTTTCATGCCTTATGTTGAGCACTGGTAGCTACAGCCATTGGCTTGTCTCTGCTGTCTGGTCTTCTTTCAAGATCTACTCAGGAGAATTGCTCTGGGAGGTAGTGGCTCCTCCTACAGCGGTTCTGTAAGTCAGATTGCTTTAATCTCAGAAGGATAAGCTTGAACAGTGGCTTGTCTGCAGGTTACTGTGTTCATATTAAGAGAACATTGAAAATCTATTGTGGGGTTTAGGGTATTTAATTGTAGTTACTGAAAATGCAGGCTTTGGAGCCACTGCACAGTTCCTCCTCTCCTGAGCAGAACACTTTTTTTCCTTTTGTTGTCTGCCTTGTTGGTAAAGGCTTCTCCATACCTTTCTGGAGCCTGTAACGTTCCAGTGACAAAGGAAGGCTGATTTTGTGCAGATCCTTCACCAGTGTTTGCAGGTATGATACCGTAACATTAGCCTCCCTGAGAGTGGCTTCTGTCTCCTGAAGGATTGCTTCCATCTGTTCCATCCCACAGTAAATATTTGAGCTTGTTCAGCAGTGTGGGCCATGCATATAGAAGAAGCTAGGCGATGTGCATGGGTGTCTGTCTTGGTTTGATAAGACAATTTGGGAAAGACCTAGTTAGGAAACCTTCCCCAGGAAGGAAAGAAAAATTCATTCTGCACACTGGGGGTGAGTTGTAAAGAATCACTTTTAACAGAGAGGAAAAGGTATATAACAATGAAATATAGGATGGGATGAACCCTCCCAGTTGCCCCCCAACACCACCGGCCGCCCCCCTCCACTCACAGTGAAACCTGCTCGGGTACAGTCTGATTAAGGTGAGGAGGCAGAGGAGATGGTGGGTGAAGGAAACCAGGGTGGTAGGTGATGGTGATGAGTGGATGAGTAGACAGGAGGATGAAGGGATGGTCCAGCCGCCTGAGCACGCCCAACCAAGGTGGAGGAGACCACGCTTTCTCTCGTCTTCTCGGAAGTGGAGTGTTCCCAGGGCTCCTTGTGGCGCGAGATGTCCCTCCTGGTGCACTGTTCACACTTCCGTCTTCCACACCGTGCCTACCTCGGGGCTGTGTTGCTGCTTTTTTTCTGCTACGGGGCGCGCACTGCGCTTCCGGCGGTGGTCCCCTGCCTCTGTTGCTGATGCTGCTTGCCAGCGTGGCTCCGTGCCGAGCTGGCACCTCCAGGGCAGGGGTGCGGGTTGCCGGGCCGACCCGTTGCAGCCGCTTGGCTCCTGCCGGCATGGCTCTGCCGGTGGAGAGGGCTACCTCCATGGCTCCTGCCCGCTGCTCCCTGCTCCCTGCATGCAATTTGCTGCCGATCCACCGCGGGAGGCTGCAACCCCCCCTCCACAGTTCACAGTTTACAAATAAACTCACCAACGGTTTGGGGTGAAGGAGGGGAAAGATGGATACATGCAGTCATTTGGTATAACATTTTAAAATGATATCACAATTAGACCGATTTCCGCGGCAACTTAGAGAGCCAACACATTCCGTGAACTGACTTAATCAATTCTATGAACAAACAAACTTTACAACCAACCCTAACTTAGCTAACTCTACAAAACTGTAACATTCCTATAAACCAATTTTACAATCCCGTGGTCTCTTCAGTAGGTTCTTTGGGATCATGAGCAGAGGAACACAGCTTACACGTGCCACTACGTGAGCATTCAGACCACAAACATTCACATTTGCATCATCTAATCACTGTATAAACAATACTTCCGATAGTTAACAACATCAGAGCTGTGCCTATATAATATGTTATAAACAGAGCAATCATACTTTCTAAAGTGGCTCTGGTGTCCTTGTTCATTTTTCAGCGAAGTAGGTCCAGACTCCATGGCTCACATGTCTGGCTCCTTGCTCTGCTGGAATCGAGAATGGCATACGCACTAAGAAATTCAGTAGTTGCGCCCCCTTTAGTCCAAAATGCATGCGTTGTTCTGGACCTAGAAGCTTCCAACCCAAATTAGACTATGATACATATATTCATATACTACACCACTGAAAACTTTGTACAGCTATATACATCAATATATACATGCACTCTACTACTGAAAACTTTATACAATTACATACACATCAATTTTATACACTCAGGCACGATCTCTTTGCAAAGAGATTTTTAACAAAAGACAAGGTCTCCCTGAGGTACACATCATGTTTCCCCACCTTTCTGCATTACCCACCAGGTACAACCTGGTCTCTGAGCAAAATCAATCATACGGATGGGCTTGCCTTTGCTCGAGGCAGGGTTAATCCAAATGGTTTTCCCTAGCATACCTTTCAGGTGTACTATGGGAACTCCATCCCCATCGGAGTGTTCAGGGGTTCAGACTGGGCAGGGCCAGCTCGATTGACAGAGCTTCTAGCGTTGACCAGCCACGTAGCTTTTGCCAGGTGCTGGTCCCAGTTTTGGAAAGTTCCCCCACCCAGTGCCTTCAGCATGGTTTTCAACAGACCATTGCATCTCTCAACTTTTCTGGCGGCTGGTGCATGGTAGGGGATATGGTATATCCACTGAATACGATGCTCTTTGGCCAGGTGGTGACCAGGCCATTTTTGAAATGAGTACCATTGTCCGACTCAGTTCTTTCTGGTGTGCCATGTCG
This sequence comes from Bucco capensis, assembly GCA_013396975.1. Classification (NCBI taxonomy): domain Eukaryota; kingdom Metazoa; phylum Chordata; class Aves; order Piciformes; family Bucconidae; genus Bucco; species Bucco capensis. The sequence goes on from VWZO01013642.1 coordinate 27,154, forward strand.
CCATAGGACTTGTTTTTCCAAGCCCAAGGTGGTGTTTCGGGCAGTGGTGTGAGGCACCGGATGTGTTTCTAGCCAGTTGGTAGTTGCTTCCACCATACTGACCCTGGCGGGTCTGTGGCAGTGTGATGTAATCAATTTGCCACGCCTCACTGTACTTGTACTGGATATCTTGGGCAGGTCCCTTGACCTTGTTCTGTTTAATGGCAAAGCCAGCATCTAGGAGAATTTGATTGATCTTTTCTCCTTTCCCAAAGGCCTCCTTGGCTGTGTCCCCTCCCCCAATGATGTCATCTATGTACTGCAAATGATCCGGAGCCTCACCCTTTTCCAGTGTGTCATGAACCAACCCATGGCAGATGGTAGAACTGTGTTTCTACCCCTGGGGCAATCGGTTCCAGGTGTACTGCACACCTCACCAAGTGAAAACAAACTGTGTCCTGCACTCTGCGTCTAGTGGAATGGAGAAGAATGCATTCGCAATGTCTATGGTGGCACACCACTTAGCTGCTTTTGACTCCAGCTCATACTGGAGCTCCAACATGTCCGGCACAGCTGCACTCAGTGGTGGAGTGACTTCATTTATGCCACGATAGTCTACAGTCAGTCTCCATTCTCTATTTGACTTACACACAGGCCAGATGGGGCTGTTGAAGGGTGATTGGGTTCGGCTGTTTACCCCTTGGCTCTCTAGCTCTCGTATCAATTTGTGGATGGGGACAATGGAGGCTTGCTCAGTCCGCTACTGCCGACGATGCATAACTGAAGTGGCAATGGGTACCTTCTGTCCCTCTACCTGCAAAAGACCTACAACAGAGGGCTTATCTGACAGTCCGGGCAAAGTATTCAATTGTCTGGTCTTATCAGTCTCTATACCAGCAATTCCAAAAGCCCACCGATACCCCTTGGGGTCTTCGAAGTACCCATTGTGGAGGTAGTCAATGCCTAGGATATATGGGGCATTAGGGCCAGTCATAATGGGGTGTTTACTCCAGTCCTTTCCAGTTAGGCTTATTTCAGCTTCTAGTATCGTAAGCTCTTGGGACCCCGGTCACCCCTGAGATGGCAATAGTTTGTGGCCCCACGTGTCCTGAAGGCATTAAAGTGCACTGCGTGCCAGTGTTGACTAGAGCCCTAAATTCTTGTGGCTCAGCCATTGAATCCACACAGTCCAATAGGTTCTGCTGTCCCTCTCCTCCCCCTGGTTGGAGGCAGGGTCCCTCTAATTGTAGTTAGAATATCTACGCCCGCGTGAGTGTGAGTACATCTGGGAGGTGCCTTCCAGTGGGTCAGATGGATCATAGTCCTGTCTGGCTTGTCTTGATCCCAACCTACGGGAAGCTGGAACATCACTCATCCTTGCAGACTTCCCCCTGGCACTCATTCTGTCCTTTAGCTCTCGCACATGGGCTGCCAAGGCATGGGTAGGTTTCTTGTGCCAGCAATCCATGTCCTTCCAATTATCCAGCAGGAAATACTATAGCTGGGTTTGTGAGGGAGAGTCTTGCTGTGAAGGTGGAGTGCATCTGTTCCTGGTATGTACCAGTGTGATGTTGTGGTTGTTTTCCTTCATTATCTATTTGAGCCATTGGTGAATGTCACTGATCTGGTTGATGAGTCTTTCCTCCACTCCCTGCACATTGTCCTTAAGATCCTGCACATCGTCTTTAAAGTCTTTCATGTCGTTCTTGAAGTCTTTCACATTGTCCTTGAGATTCTTGAAGTCATCAGCCATTTCCTCCACTGTTGACACCAGGGATTGAAGCGGACCACGCACGACATCCTCACAGCCTTGCAATTTCTTTACTACATCGCCTACCATATCCTCTCCTTTATTGTACTGTAGTGAATCAAGAAACTGCGAGTATATCTGTGGGGCGAGCCGACACATTTTGGACCACATCTGGGATGTGCATCTGTTGTCATCGGGGCTTGTGGCATCTAGGTTGTTGCTGAAAAGNCTGTCTTGAATCAGAAGAAAGGTGTTCCTGCAGGCACTTAGCAGTTTGGCTAGGGGTTCAAGTTAGGTCAGGGGAAATTTTCCACTCTATTGGGGCAGAGAATTTCCTTAAAATTTGGCCCACTTCTTCCCATTCCCCGATCCAATCAGTGTGGTTTGGATCTGGGATAGGCTCCCAGGCAGCGTACCCAGGAATGCTGGCCCTGGTCCAAAACACCGAATAAATTGTATACACCATGCTGGGCAGAGTCAGAAGCAGGATCACCGGTAAAAACATGACATCCTTGGCAGTCAGGGGAGACTCTAAACTTTCACTGTTCAACATTGTTCATTGTTCAACAACAACACCATATGGGTCAGTGGAATTGGTAAAATATCCAAAATAGGATGTTATGCTCAGGTACCAAAAGAACTTCTGGTACATGTCCCAGCCAAACCTCACAATCTCAATAGTTATGATATCAGAGACCCACTGCAATGCTACATACCACCAGAGCAATTCTTATCAACAAGCCACCATTCCAGAAAAGATTTGCTAGGAGTACAAGTGGTAGCATCCTTATAATTGCCTCACCCCTCCCTCCGGAAAGAACAGATTAACAGGCATTGCGAAAAACAATTAAAGTTTTATATAAACCACACACAAAAATTTGCACAAATTGTTCTTTACACTCGCCTCCATAGCACCCCTGGTTGCCCACATTGGGCGCCAATTAATTGTCTTGGTTTGATAAGACAATTTGGGAAAGACCCAGTTAGGAAACCTCCCCCTTCCCCAAGAAGGGGAGAAAAATGAATAATGCACTCTGCACACCGGGGGTGAGTTGTAAAGAATCACTTTTAATAGAGAGAAAAGGTATATAACAATGAAATACAGGAAGGGATGAACCCTCCCAGTTGCCCCCCAGCACCACTGGCCGCCCCAGCCAGGATGGAGGAGACCACGCTTTCTCTCATCTTCTCGGAAGTGGAGTGTTCCCAGGGCTCCTTGTGGCACAAGATGTCCCTTCTGGTGCGCCGTTCACACTTCCGTCTTCCACACCATGGCTACCTCGGGGCTACATCACTGCTTTTTTTCTGCTACTGCCACTTGCAGCTGCTCCAGGACTCGCAGGTGCGGACTGCCGCCACTGCTGCTCTGGGATTCACAGGTGCGGGCTGCTGCTGTTTGCTGCACCACGGAGCGCGCACTGCGCTTCCGGCGGTGGTCCCCTGCCTCTGTTGCTGATGCTGCTTGCCGGCGTGGCTCCATGCCAAGCTGGCACCTCCAGGGCAGGGGTGGGGGTTTGCCGGGCTGACCCGTTGCAGCCACTTGGCTCCTGCCAGCATGGCTCTGCCGGTAGAGAGGGCTACCTCCATGGTTCCTGCCCGCTGCTCCCTGCGTGCAATTCGCTGCCGATCCACCGCGGGAGGCTGCAACCCCCCCTCCACAGTTCACAGTTTACAAATAAACTCACCAACGGTTTGGGGTGAAGGAGGGGAAAGATGCAGTCATTTGGTATAACCCATAACAGTGTCCCTTCATGAGGGCACTTCAAGGCAGCTGTAATGAACGTCTTGAAGCTGAGCGAGTGTGTTTTCCTATCACGTCCCACATACATTTTTTTAGCTGAGCGAGTGTGTTTTCCTATCACGTCCCACATACATTTTTTTAGCTGAGCGAGTGTGTTTTCCTATCACGTCCCACATACATTTTTTTCTGTCGACCTGTTTCCGTACATCCTAACAGCGAGATACACTGTTCTAGACCACTTAAATAGGGGCTTTCCTAGCTGTGGCTCAAGTCATTTCATGTTAGAAAAGAAAGTGAAATAGAATCATAGAATCGTAGAATGGTTTGGGTTGGAAGGGAACCCTGGAGGTCATCTAGGCCAACCCCCCTGCAGTGGGGAGGGACATCCCCAACTAGATCAGGTTGCTCAGAGCCCTGTCAAGCCTCACCTTGAATGCCTCCAGGGATGGGGNAGAGGATGGGAATGGTGATTGCACACAGTGCCTGTCTGAGACACCGTGCAATTGCTTACATTGCATCCTGTTGCAAAGGGTATGCTGTCTGTAAGGTCCCCTTCAGGTACTGTCCTGCTTCATGAACTGGATGTGTTGAGACAATTCAGTTTCACTCTGCTTCTCTTTCTGGTTTTTTAGTTTTTTTCTCAAGAAAGTCAGGCAAGGATGTGGATGAGGTAATTTAATTATTCCAACATACTTAATGCAGTCTGGTTTTTAGAATGTGTTCTCTTTGTCAGTCACAGGTTGCTTTAACTGCTGTTGAGTAGGTATGAGGAGATGGTACCACTATAAACCCAACTCTGCATCTCCTAACATAGTTATTGGGTGATTTCTAGAAGAGTTAAGACCTTCTTGCTTTTTGCCCAGTGAGGAGATCCTGATGCAAAGCACAAAATGAGTTTGGTAGATACAGAAATGTATTTAAGTGGAGTGTGCTGGTGGTGTGTATTTTCTGGATTTGAGATGAAGGGGTTTCTATCAGTGAGACTGTTTCTGACATCAGTATCAGTATGCATGTGTGCTTGCCCACAGAAACATGTTTAAATGAAAGTTTTCATCAGTGCATGGTGATTTCTCATGGATCCTAATAGATTACCTGTCATGTGGGGTTATCTTGTCTCTCATTGGGATCTAAATTTGGTTCCTCCTGCATTAATCAATCAAACCGTATGTCGTTACATGTTTATGCCTCTCTCTAAAGAAACAGCATTTCTATTGGCTTTTACTTTGACTAAATGCTGGAGAGGTTTTTTCGTAAAAAGCTATTTGGGATGGGATTTTCCTCTTGATACATCCAAAATCTTGTGCCTTTTGCGTCTTGCACTTTGAGTTCCTGCAGGCCCTGATCATTATTCTTGGTGTTAACTTCTCTTCTCCAATTACATGCCTCTGCACAGAGTTGATGCATGCTTATGAGCTTCTGCCTCTTACACATGCCTGCAGTAGTCAGTCAGATTTTGATCTGAATTTGGCATGTTATGATATAGGAAAGGTGAAACAAGCCACTGCAACTCATGAGTCAGATGTGTAAGCATGCAGAAATGTCCTGAAGCTTTAGAGCTGAAACTTGAAGCTCCATTCAGAGAGTTGCTCTGCCACTTAGAGGCTTTGAGCTAGCCCTGTGTGGAGTTGGGCATTGTCAGACTGCGCCTGTAGACAGCTGTTTGCAGGAGAAAGGGTTATTTATCTGCAAGGGTCGGTTTTTGAGAAGCTTTACAGGTATATTTATTTCTCTTTTCCACTTCTGAAGAACTTATTCCTCTAAATCTTAGGATTTCCTCTAATATGGATATATTGCACCCCCATGCCTAGTTCCTGATACATAAACTTCCTTTCTCATTTATTAAATCTTTTGAGAAGAGTCGAGTAGCATGTGGAGACCTTTTTCTGCCATACAGTGGTGAAATCTTGGTTTGACTTTACTGCTGAGTTTGCTGATTAATGAGTTTTGATCATCACAGGATGTACAAATATACTTCAAACCGTTTCAAGACCCGTGCAGAGCAAGAGGTGAAGAAAGCAGAGCACATGGCAAAGATAGGTGAGTCTTTGGGGTATGCATGCATCCTGATTTTACTGTAGCAAAGGAAAGGGCTGAAAGAGGCTGCCTTGCTGGATATGACCTGAAATTGCTTGCTTCTGCAATCATTATGATTGCTGAGGAAATTAATTATTACAGCGACTACAGATGACACAGATTTGTTTCCATGCAATGGAAGGAATATACATTGTTCCCTAACATTGTTTCATCTGGGGAGTACATGTAGAGAATAACTCTTGGACTCAAAGCTGTTTGCCCTTGCTCTGTCTGAAGCCTGGCTAAGCTGCTGCCCTATTACACTGCAGTTCAACTCTCACCTTTTGCATATCATTTAGCTTTTGATTCTGTTCTTCTGCCCTTTTCCTGTTGTGGCAGTTGTTAAAAAAATAGATTTTCATTCTGTCACTTGATGCAAAGTGATTGGTCTGAGTGTACAAGGGAGTCCCGGTTTGTTTGTTTTATTTTTTCCCTTCAAGATACACCTTTTGTCTGTCTAGTCTTCTCTTCCGATTATGTCCTGTGGCCCTCAGGAGACACCCAATTTGACATTATTGGGTGTTCAGTATACAGAAATTACATAAGCATATAAATGCAGCATATAACTTCATTGAATTTGCACAAATTTAACATACAAAATGGTCCCTGATGGGGAAATGCTGTAGTGAAGGAGGAGTCTTGGAAGGTGTAAGACATATCGACCTATATCTTCTGGTAGGTTTCATAAATCAATTGGAGTTATGTGTCCTCTCTCCCTGTGTAAGAGCTGCTCTAGGCAAACAAACAGAAAAGGAGAGGAGTTAACATGGGTGATCAGTACTGCAGGTTGTTCACAGCTATGCTCTGCACTGAATATTAAACCAGAGTATCGTAGTGTGTCCACTGATGCGCTTGGCAGTCCCATGGGTATGCCATGCCTGTTGTCCCCCAGGAGGACATGAATGGGGATACTAGCTGCTCGTCATCCTGATTAGGGTATGCGTTTTTGCCTGTTAGGGTTACAGCCCTTAGACTTAGTAACTGAATTGTTTCCTGGCAGCTGTGCCTTCTCAGTTGGCAGTATGGCAGGAGTTGGCAGGGCTCACTGATAGGGCTTTAAACTAGATTTGAAGGGGGAAGGGGTTAGTAATCTCATGCTTGCCTGTGACAAACAGTGGGGCAGCATGCCAAGAGCAGAGGGAAGGTTTGCTAGTAAGGGCTCTCAGCTTGTTTCCCCAAGGCAAGTCAGGGAAGTTGCACCAAGACACCCCAAGGGAATCAAAGGGGATTCACCTAAGAGGGTGACATGGCCAGTCCAGCTGAAGTGCCGCTTCGCAAATGCACATAGCTTGGGCAATAAACAGGATGAATTAAGAGCCACTGTGCTGCTGGAAAGCCGTGACATAGTGGCTATTACTGAAACTTGGTGGGATGGTTCCCATGACTGGAATGTAGATAGAAGGGTACAAGCTATTTAGGAAGGACAGGCAGGGTAGGAGGGGAGGAGGTGTTGCCCTCTACATCAGTGACCAACTGGAATCTATGGAGCTTCACCTGAGGAAGGATGATGAAATGGTTGAGAGCATATGGGTTATGATTAAAGGGAAGACAGGGGAAGGTGATGTTACAGTAAGCGTCTGCTACAGGCCACCCAACCAGCAGAACCAAGCAGACGAGGCCCTCCATAGGCAGATAGAAGTGGCTTCACGGTCACAGGCTCTGGTCCTAGTGGTGGATTTCAACCACCCTGACATCTGCTGGAGGGACAATACAGCAAGGTACCAACAATCCAGGATGTTTCTGGATTGCGTAGATGACAACTCCCTCTTCCAAATAGTAGAGGAACCAACAAGACAAGGTGCTATGCTGGACCTTGTCCTTACCAATAGGGAAGGGCTGGTGTCCAGTGTGAGCCTCAGGGACAACCTTGGCTGCAGTGACCACAAAGCACTAGAATTTAAGATCCTCAGGCCATCCAGGAGGGTGTTCTCCAAGCTTATGATGCTGGACTTCAGGCGTGCAGACTTCGATCGCTTCAGAGATCTGCTGGCCAGAGTACCATGGGACAAAGCCCTAGAGGGAAGAGGGGCCAAAGACAGCTGGTTAGTATTCAAGGATCACCTTTGCCGTGTCCAGGAGCAAAGTATACCAACAAAAAGGGAGACTGGAAGGAATGCTAGGAGACTTACCTGGATGAATAATGAGCTCCTGGACACACTGTCTCACAAAAAGAAACGTTATAAGGAGCGGAAGAAAGGACAGCTAGGTTGGGGGGCTTATAAGGTAGCTGTGCGAGCAGCAAGAGACCTGGTTAGAAAAGCTAAGGCTCAGGTAGAATTAAATCTAGCCAGAGAGATCAAGGGGAATAGCAAAAATTTCTATAGATCTATCAATGGCAAAAGGAAGACTAGGGAAGGTGTGGGCCCCCTCAGTAAGGAAACGGGTGAACTGGCAACAAGTGATATGGAGAAGGCTGAGGTTCTCAATGACTTCTTTGTCTCAGTCTTCACTGACAAGGGCTCTAACCACACTCCTGAGGTCACAGAAGATAATGGCAGGGGCTGGAAGAAAGAACTGCCCATTGTAAGTGAAGATCAGGTTCGTGACCACCTGAAGAACCTGAAAGTATACAAGTCTATGGGACCCGACAGGATACACCCATGGGTCCTGAGGGAACTGATGGATGAGGTTGTTACACTACTCTGTATTATATTCTGAAAGTCATGGCAGTCTGGTGAAGTCCCCACTGACTGGAAAAGGGGAAACATAACCCCCATTTTCAACAAGGGGAAGAAAGATGATCCAGGGAACTACAGGCCAGTCGGTCTCACCTCTGTGCCAGGCAAGATCATGGAACAGATCCTCCTGGAGGCACTGCTGTGGCAGAAGAATGATGAAGAGATGATTGGATACAATCAACACGGCTTCACCAAGGACAAATCATGTCTGACTAACCTGGTGGCCTTCTATGAAAAGGTTACAACATCAGTGGACAAGGGAGCAGCAATTGACATCATTTACCTGGACCTGAGGGACAGTGTACCGCATGACATCCTGGTCTTCAAGCTGGTGAAAAGTTTGATGGATGGACCACTCAGTGGATAAAGAACTGGCTTGAAGGCTGCACCCAAAGAGTTGCTGTCAATGGGTCCATGTCCAAGTGGAGGCCAGTGACAAGTGGAGTCCCTCAAAGATCAGTCCTGGGACCTGTCTTGTTTAACATCTTTGTTGGCGACACGGACAGTGGCATTGAGTGCACCCTCAGCAAGTTTGCCAATGACACCAAGCTGTGTGGTGCGGCTGATACGCTGGAGGGAAGGGATGTCATCCAGAGGGACCTGGACAGGCTGGAGAGGTGAGCCCAAGCCAATCTCCTGAAGTTCAACAAGACCAAGGGCAAGGTCCTGCATGCGGGTTGGGGCAATCCCAGGCAGCGATATAGGCTGGGCAGTGACTGGCTTGAGAGTAGCCTTGAAGAAAAGGATTTGGGAGTGCTGGTGGATGAGAAGCTCACCATGAGTCGCCAGTGTGCACTTGCAGCCCAGAAAGCCAACCGTGTCCTGGGCTGCATCAAGAGAAGTGTGGCCAGGAGTTTGAGGGAGGTGATTCTCCTCCTCTACTCCACTCTCATGAGACCCAACCTGGAGTACTGCATCCAGTTCTGGAGCCCCATTACAAGAAAGGTATGGGAATGCTATGCTGGAAGGTGTCCAGAGAAGGGCCACAAGGATGGTCAGAGGGCTGGAGCACCTCTCCTATGAGGACAGGCTGAGAGAGTTGGGATTATTCAGTCTGGAGAAGAGAAGACTCTGAGGAGACCTTATTGTGGCCTTCCAGTATCTGAAGAGGGCCTACAAGAGGGTTGGGGAAGAGCTTCTTAGGATGTCAGGCAGCGATAGGACTAGGAGGAATGAACATAAGCTTGAGGAGGGCAGATTTAGGTTGGATGTTAGGAGGAAGTTGTTCTCCATGAGGGTGGTGAGACACTGGCCCAGGTTGCCCAGAGAGGTGGTGGAAGCCCCATCCTTGGAAGTTTTTAAGGCCAGGCTGGATGGGGTTCCGAGCAACCTGATCTAGTGGGAGGTGTCCCTGCCCATGGCAGGGGAGTTGGAACTAGATGATCTTTAAGGTCCTTTCCAACCCTGACAATTCTATGATTACTTAGTGGAGCAGATTTGACCTGTGCCCCTGTCGTCACTGCTGCATTCTTTCTTCTAGATACAGTTGCATTTAGCCCACCAGCTTCTATCGTACAAGCTTTGATTTAAGTGGACCGAGTGTTTTAAGCAGTCTCCAAACTCCTGTTTTCACCTTCATCCAAGTTGTCTCTTGATGATGAAGTCAGTCGCACAGTGCAGTTCTGCTGTTACTTGCTTGATAAGCTGCTGTGAACCTCACAGCATGATTTTTTGAGAATTAGTGGAGAAAACCTCAAACATGGCACTGCATAGAAAGGAAAGGTGATTTTTATTGTAGTGGTTTATGTTGACTGTGCCCATTTGAATTCCTGTACCAAAAAATTACTTGCATTTCTGCAAGTAATGCTGACCATGACATGGAGGATGGTGGATACCTTATCAAACACTGGCTGCCATGGCTGAATTCCTTCTGGCTAGCAAATGAGTGCTGCCTTTTGGACAAGTGCTTGGTAATTTCAAAATTTCTAGTGTTTTTGCTTCTCTCATCCTCTGTAAATCTTAGGCAAGGTTGCTTCTTCACTGTTGTGGTTCCTTGTTTTGGGTGTCTTTCAGCTGCACTTTGTCTCCCTGTGGGGAGAGTAGGGAGGGAGATGGCTTGTAGTATGTGCTACAACTGCACTGCTGCCCTCCTGCTATGGAGAAGCAGGCCTGCTGCTTGCCTTGGTGCAAGCCACACCATTCCTCAATGTGTACTGGTTGTGTTTTGAAGAATGGTTTTGGCTGGAAAGGACCTTAACGATCATCTAGTTCTAACCCTTCTGTCATGGGCAGAGACACCTTCCACTAGACTGGGTTGTTCAAAGCCCTGTCCAACTTAGTCTTGAACATTTCCAGGGATGAGATATCCAGAACTTCTCTGGACAACCTGTTCAGTGTCTCATCACCCTCATAGTGAAGAATTTCTTCCTTATATCTAATGTAAACCTACCCTCTTTCAGTTTAAAGCCATTACTGCTTGTATCACTACATGCCCTTGTGTAAAAAGTTACTCTCCAGCTTTCCTGTAGGCCCCCTTTAAGTACTGGAAGGCTGCTATATGGTCTCCCTAGAGCCTTCTCTTCTCCAGCTGAACAGTTCAATCTCTCTCATCCTGTCCTTAGAGGAGAGGTGCTTGAGTCCTCTGATCATCTTTGTGGCTTCCTCTGGACCCACTCTAAGAGGTCCATGTCCTTCTTGTGTTGGGAGCTCTAGAGCTGGACAAGATACTCCAGATGGGGTCTTATGAGAGCAGAGCAGAGGGGCAGAATCACCTCCCTCAATCTGAGGGCCATATTGCTGGGGATGCTGCTCAGGCTATGGTTAGCTTCTGGGTTGCAAGTGTACATTGCCAGGTTATGTTGAGCTTCTCTCATCAGCCAACACTCCCAAGCCCTTGTGCTGCTCTCAATCCATTTTTTCTCAGCCTGTATTTGTGCTTGGAATTGCCCTGACTCGGTTGCAGGACCTTACACTTGACCTTGTTGAACTTCATAAGGTTCATGTGGGCCCACCTCTCAAGCCTGTCAAGGTCCTTCTGGATAGCATCCCTTCCCACCAGCTTGTCAATCGCACCACTCAGCTTGATTTCATTGGCAGACTTGCTGAGGGTGTACTTGATTCCACTGACCATGTCCCCAAAAAAGATGTTAAACAGCACTGATCCCAGTACCAACCCCTGGGGAGTGCCACTTGTCACTGGTCTGCAGCTCCTTGGGTGCAACCATCCAGCCAATTCCTTACCCCATTGAGTGGTTCCATCAAAGCCATGTCTCTAATTTAGAGACAAAGATGTTGTGTGGGACAGTGGGACAGTATCAAATGCTTTGCACAAGTTCATGTTAGATGATGTCACTTGCTCTTCCCTTATCCACTACACTGTAAACCTGTCATAGAAGGCCACCAGATTTGTCAGGCATGATTTGCCCTTTATGAAGCTATGTTGGCTGTCACCAGTCATCTTCTTGTTTTCTAAGTGCCCTAGTATAGTTTCCAGGAGGATCTGTTCCATGATTTTGCCAAGCATAGAGGTGACACTAACTGGCCTGTAGTTCCCTGGGTCTTCCTTTCTTCCCTTTTGAAAAATGGGGGTTATGTTTCCCTTTTCCCAGTCAGTGGGAACTTCACTGGACTGCCATAACTTTTCCAATATTGTGGATAGTGGTACAAATCATGACACAAATTGTATCCATGCCTGTCAGCACATGGCACTTTTAGCCTGTGCTTTCTCGTTTCTTCTAGTCATCTTGCACATTAAGATTTCTGTTTATGTTTTATTTATACCAGTCTATTTCTGTTAGAAATCTCTACTATTCATGAAGGCTGCAGTGTCGCTGCATCCTCTTTCAGAAATGCCCGTGCTTGAAGAGCACACGGGGAGCACTGTGGCAAGGTCAGTGCTGCGTACACAGCATGTGTGCCTGAGTTGGGTGCTTTCAGTGGCAGCTGCAGCTCCAAGTTTCCTTGCCTAAACGGGGCATTACTAGCCAGCCCATGTTTACCCCCATGGACCTCATAGCTTGTGGAACAGAAGAACATTTTTCACTTACCTAGTTCTTGTACAGCTGAGAGCACAGCAGGTTTCTGACCTGAAAGGGAACATGAGAGGGTTGTAGCCAATGTGCTTCTGGGTGCAGATGTAAGGTATATGGTGCTAATTTACCAATGCACCTTGTGTCTCAGTTTTAGAAAGGGATCTCCTTACTGCAAATTGAATTTATTGTATGAATCTTAATCAATACAAGGGTGATGTGTCCCTATTACCAGGCAGGCCTGTTTGTAGTGTGAGAGAGAAGCAAAAATGGGAGTTTCTTTTATGCATTAGACTTTGTGCGTGCACACATCATGTGCAGTGGTAAGTTTTCAGAACACTGTGTCCAGTTTCGCGTGTAGTATAGATTGGTCTTTTTACAGGCAAAATTTAGCAATTATCGAAGATAAAACATTTCTGAGAGTAGTCCTCTCCCTTCATCTCTGCAAGAAAATTACCGCTTTGTAAGTCCTTTTGAAGCCTGCGCTCAGTCTTCATTTTGTGAGAGCCATTCTCTGCCTTCACACTTCCAGGCAGGGCCTCTTGCATCTTTACTCTTTACAGTTCTTTGCTAACTTCTTAATGGATCTGTCCTTTAAGCATGCTTTGCTGTGTTTAACCCTGCTGCTATGCCAGTGTTTACTGTAACCTCTGATCAAGTTTAAGATGGCATGTCAGCAGTGCCCTCTCATATGTAAAGTTTTATTTTGTACCATTTTATGTTACCTTTGTATCTGTGTACGTGTCAGTCCAGCTAAGGCCCTCTGGAAATCAGTCTCCTCAAGTGAATGCCTTACGATATGATGATCTCTGTACTGCATGATTGACATCAATCCTTTTGCCTGTGTGTTTCAGCGGAGGAGAAGGCTCGTGAGGCAGAAGGTAAAGCCCGTGCCCTTGAGCTGCGCCTAGGAGGCGATCTCACACGGGAGTCGAGGGTGAGCCTTGTGCTTTGGCAGCAGGTCACATTTTAGGCAGAGTGCTGGCTTTGGGCAGCACTAGCTGATCAGCACCCCGTGATAGAACCCAGTGTGTAGGGTAAGAATGTGGTGACTTCAGTCAGCGGTAAGTTGCCAGCAGCATTCAGGCAGCCCTGTGGTCTCATCACCACTGGACATGCTTCAACATCTACATACGCTTTCCAGCCCAAGTGGGAAGGGTGCTGATGTTCCCCAGACCACAACCTCCAATATATCCTGAGAGGCAAGGCAACCTCCAGACACTTTATTTGGTGTCAGCAGCCTCTGCAGAAGAGGGGGAATGTGAGGTGTTTGAACAGAAGTAAAAGTAGGTGATTTTTGGCTGTTCCCCCTCCCTGCCTTCACAGCTGAATCCAAAGCATTTGGGCAAGGACTTTTGGAGAGGGGCTATTTGCTTCCTTCCAGTGGGGCTGTGGCTCTTGAGAGGCACAAGGCTGGGACTCAGCCTGTTGCTGGGTGGGAGGAGGACTTGTGTGGGGACAGGAGGTGAGCCATCAAATGACACCAGCTTAAAATCACTGTGCTTCCTATTGGCATCTAATGGAAACAATGGTATCCAAGTACCCTGGCCATTTTTCTATGCCTGCCTTACCCTCTGGTTTCATTTACCATAGATGTGTAGTTACATTTAGGCATTTTCTTCCAAGCAACTGTGTATCCACTTGAACAACCCAGCAGCAAGTGTTGCCCTAAATGTAAAAGCATGCTGATTATCACCCTTCACCATTCATTAATTCTTTACATTTAAGACATTTATGAGGTCTTCTTTAAGAGGGGAAAAAATCATAGAATTGGGTTAATTTCATCAATTTCACAGCAACAGTTTTACCGTGTGGTGCCTGTTTGTAGGTGATGCTACGTCAAGTCCAGAACTCTGCAATAACCATGCGCCGGGAGGCTGATGTCAAGAAAAGGATTAAGGATGCAAAGCAGCGGTGAGTGCGAGGTGGTTCAAAGCTCTGATTTTCCCAGCTCTTCTCTCCAAGTATACATATGTCTCTCCTGTTTTGCTTGTGTAATTGAGTGTTCAACTCAAAGCTTAAGTATCTGTGGGCATTCTGTATGTACTGCCTGTTAAACCAAGGGGATTGAGTTTGATATTCTGGTTGCTTCTGCTGTTTCTGTCTGGGTTTCTGTACAGACTCCCATGTGTGCTCCCAAGTGGGAGCTGCCAGATGCTTCACCAGCTCTGGCCAGGCATCTAGCCTGTGTCCCTGCACTTGTCACGGGTGATCAGAGACAGTTCAGAGGGCCAAGCCTTTCCATAATCTTGTACTTTATCTGGAAAACAAAAGAAATTCCTGAAAAATGTATATAGTAGGAAACCTTGTGCATGAAACAATTTCTGTAGCCTCTCTGGAAACCCTTTAATTATAGAGAATGTCTTAGGATAGTTTTCTGCTGGTTTTCTGGTACTGGATGCATCCATGAAAGAAATGCTTTCTTGTTTCCAAAGCCTGTGTAAGGTCAGGTTTTAAATCCAGTAGAACAGACAGATACTGAAGTCCTAGTAATAAAAACCCTGGACCTTTGGCTCACCACTTAATTTTCCCTACTTTTGATGATAATTTGGCTTTCTGTCCTCTCTGATAAAAATGAGATGTCCTTCCTATTTTCTAGGTGAGTACACATTGCTACTTGAAATTTAAGACTCTACATCCTATTCCAGAAGCTAGAAAGTTAATCTCTAGATGGGTGTTTTGCCATAGCTGCTCATGCTCTCCAGTCACAGTTCTGCATCTGGATGAGCTGAGACCAAAAGGGTAACATTCTAGCCTAGCTTCCACGTTGGAAGTGTTCAGAACACCCCTTGGCAAAGATTTAGGTTTAACATTACTGAAAGCTGATATTCCAGGTGTTTTGCTAGTAACTTATTTTAGAGTCGTCTGTTTTAAAGGAAGGTCTGTGCAGGGTACCTATCCATGTGTATGGGGAAGAGGACGACTTAAAACAGAAAATGAACATGAAATGAAACTATTTCAAAGATTATTTTAAGAAACTTGACTGTTAAGACAGACTTACATCTTCTGTCTGCAGATTATTATTGTGCAGTGCTAATGCATACAAAGCTCAGGTTCTTTTAGTATCTTATATTAGTAGACAGTCAACAAATCATTTAAAAAAATTCCACTATCTTCAAAAAATTATTTAAGGAAAAGTCAAATTCATAATTGGGATAAAGCACATAAATGCTAAGAATTTGATGTGGGAGGAAAAATAAGGGAGGTCAGAAATGAGAGGGATGGGTAAGGACTATGCCTTGCAGTAGTTAAAACGTTTGGACCTCACTTGTGATGATACCTTTAGCCTGAAACTGAGGATTCTCATTATGAAAAATCCTCAGCATGCATTTCGTGGAAGCTGTGGAACCTACTTAATTTAGTCTGTTAGGGAGCAGTCGTTCTGTTTGTGAGACACAGGTATTTTGTTTAATTTAGAACGCAAAGAGATCTAAATCTCTTGAGGCTTTCTGCATCACAGGAGATGCAATTTCTGATAGTCAAAGATTCACATTCGGAAATCCATATGGGCTCATGAACGCTTGAGGCCAACTTTTGGTGAAGTCATCAGATGCACAGATAATGTAGAAACTGCAAATTGCAATTTCCATAAGAAAGTTCTACTTGGACTGTGTGTTGTATCTTCCAGCTTTTAATTTAGAGTAACAGCATTGTAAAACTTACAATTATGAGAACTTTCCCAGAATCTGAGTACCAAGACTCTAGTTTTATACCAAAATCTTAATTTTCATGATTTTTCTAGCACAGAGATGTACATCTGGAAAATGAAAAACAAAATGGCATTGGAGAGGACCAATCTGTACCCAACAGTACTTTTAGTTAACTGAAATTTCTTTGAACAAGCAGATTTGAAATAAAAACCAGAATTCATTCCTGGAGAAAACATCCAACTGAATAATTACCTAAACAAATACTGTGCATAGTTTTTGTATTTTATTCATGTTTTTCAGAACTATCAGACAACTGGATGAATGTGCACAAAGGTGATGGATTTCCATACCCTCAGTCTAATGACAGCAAATAATTACTTCTATTTTCAGCATCTCTAACACTGTTTCATTCTCTTACAGGGCACTAAAAGAACCCAAAGAACTAACTTTTATCTTTGGTGTGAATATTGAGCAACGCGAATTGGATGGCATGTTCATTTATAACTGCAGTCGACTGATCAAGATGTATGAGAAGGTGGGCCCGCAGCTGGAGAGTGGCATGTGAGTTCCTGGAGATTTTACAGCCATCTTTTTGCTTAAGCCTGGCATGTTCCTACATATAACTTGGGCTGTATGATAAACTTGTTCAGCATTAATCATTCTTCATGAGCATGAGGCTTAGTCGTTTTGTCAGCATTTAGTTTGGATTCTTAGAAATAATATTTAATATTGTCCAAAGTTTCTTTGGTTTCTTGACAGAATTCTCTACACAGGTTTTGGTCATACCTGCAGCAGTATGAGGCTTTTGTGCTTGATGCCTTTGGAGCTAATGAATACTGGTAGTAGCAATGCATTCTAGGGACAGGGAGAATAGGTCTTGAAAGCAAATACAAATGTTTGAGGCCACCTTACTTTTTTGCATGCTGGCTCAAGTCTGATTTAGAAAGCTGAGAAATTAAAACCAGTATTGCTGCAGGAATGAGTGGGTGGTTGAGCATGTGCGTAACCTGCTATTTTCAGTATTATTTCTCTGAACAACAGCCTGATAGTTTAATGGTGTTTGTGACTGTGTGTCCATCTTCCAGGGCGTGTGGTGGAGTGGTAGGTGTCGTGGATGTGCCCTATTTGGTTCTGGAGCCAACCCATAATAAACAAGACTTTGCTGATGCCAAAGAGTATCGACACTTGCTGAAGGCCATGGGAGAGCATTTGGCTCAGTATTGGAAGGATGTTGCTATAGGTAACAAACTTCACAGTTACCAGAGGCTTGAAGGCAAAATGTTAGTGGATGGAAGGCAGCTAAGGGGAAGGGTGGCCAAGAGTGCCAGTAGTGATCTTTGTGATAATGGCTTGATACTAAGCAGAGGCTTGTTTGTTTTCCAGCCCAGAGAGGTATCGTCAAGTTCTGGGATGAATTTGGTTATTTGTCAGCAAACTGGAACCAGCCTCCATCTAGTGAACTGTGCTACAAACGTCGGAGAGCTATGGAGATCCCTACCACAATTCAGTGTGGTGCGTCTGATCAGGCTGTGATTAGGAGGCTGGTCCTCACTGGGAAAGGGGGAAGGGAGACCTGGCTGCAGTTGGGAAGCAGCTAAATGGGTAGGAGATTTGCAATGAGCATTGCTATCATTTTCCCTTTCAAGGGCTTGTCTCCTCCTGTGAGTTTATTTTGTATCATAGAGTTGCTTTGGTTGGAAGAGAACTTTTAATATCATCAAGTCTAACCATAACCCAGCATGCCAGCTCATGACTAAACCATGTCCTTTAGCACCGCATCTCCATCTCTTTTCAATCTCTCAAGGGATGGTTACTCTGCTACTTCCCTAGACAGCCTGTTCCAGCACTTGACAACCTTCTTGGGGAAGAAATTGTTCCTAATATCCAAACTAAACCTCCGCTGGTGGAACTTGAGGCCATTTTCTTTTGTCCTATCACTTGTTACCTGGGAGAAGACATCGACCCCCCCCTCACTCCAACTTCCTTTCAGGGAGTTGGAGAGAGCAAGAAAGTCTCCCCTAAGCCTCCTTTTCTACAGGCTAAATAACTTCAGTTACCTCAGCTCCTCCTCATATAAGACTTGTGCTCTAGACTCTTCACCAGCTTTGTTGCCCTTCTGTGGACATGCTCCAGCATCTCAATGTCCTTTTTGGAGTGAAGGGCCCAAAACTGAACCTAGGATTCAAGGTTTGGCCTCACCAGTGCCCAGTACAGGAGGGTGATCATTTCCCTAGTCCTGCTGGCCACACTGTTTCTGATACAAGCTAGGCTGCTGTTGACCTTCTTCTCCACCTGGGCTCACTGCTGTTGTCCGGCAACCCTAGGTCCTTTTCTGTTGGGCAGCTTTCCAGTCACTCTGCTCCAAGTCTGTCATGTTGCTTGGGGTTTTCATGGCCCAAGTACAGGACCCAGCACTTAGCCTTGTTGAGCCTCATCCTGTTGGCCTCAACCCATCAATCCAGCCTGTCCACATCCCTCTGTAAAGCCTTCATGCCTTCAAGCATGTTGACACCCTTGCTGATCTTGGTGTCATCTGTAAACTTACTGAGAGTGCACCTGATTCCCTCATCCTGATCACTGATAAAGATACTAAACAGAACATGCCCCAGTACTGAGTCCTTGGGAGCATCACTTGTGACTGGTTACCAACTGGAGTTAACACCATTCACCACCACTCTCTGGGCTTGGCCATCTAGCTGATTTTTTACCCAGCTAAGTGTACACCTGTCGAAGCCATAAGCAGCCAGTTTCCCCAGGAGAATGCTGTGGGAACTGTGTCAAAGGCTTTCCTAAAGTCTAGGTAGACAACATCCACAGCCTTTTGCCAATCCACTAAGTGGGTCATTTTGTCATAGAATGTGATCAGGTTAGTCAAGCAGGACCTGCCTTTCATAAACCCATGCTGACTGGGCCTGATTGTGCATGATTGTTCTGTATGGTTTTTTCTATGTGATGGCATACAAGACAATCTGCTCCATAATCTTCCCCAGCACTGAGGTCAGACTGACAGCCCGAAGTTCCCTGGATGATCCTTCTGACCCCTATTGTGGATAAGTGTCAAATTTACTAACCTCCAATCAACTGGGACCTTCGCAGTTAACTAGGACTGCTGCTAAATGATGGAAAGTGGCTTTGTGAGCAGTTCCACCAGCTCCCTCAGTACCTGTGGGTGGATCCCATTTAGCCCCATAGACTGTTTACATCTAAGTGGTGTAGTAGGTCACTGCCTTTCTGATTTTCTCCCTGCAAAGCTCACAAAATCTTTGTAGCTCTCTGAAGAGGCCTGCCCCTTTTCCCATAGCCCATATCCAGCCAACACTCTTCAGCCAGACCAGTCTTATTTCCTGCCAGCTCATCTTACAACACACCAGGAGGGTCTGCTCCTGCACTGTAAAGATTTTTCTCTTGAAGAATGTCCAAAGAATGGACTTTGCCCTTCAGGACCGCCTCCCAAGTGACTCTGTCAAACAATCTCCTTAACAGGCCATTGTCTACCCTCCAGAAATCCAAGGCAGCAGTTCTACTGACCCCTCTCTTACTTACCCAAGAATTGAAAAATCTACCAATTTGTGATTTTTGTGGCCAAGACAGCCTTTAGCCTTCAAGCCTTCACATCACCGACAAGTCCTTCTCTGTTCGTGAACAACAGGTCTAGCAGGGAGCCTTTCCTAGTTGGCTCACTCACCAGCTGTGTCAGGAAGTTGTATTCCACACACTCCAGCAACCTCCTGGACCGTTTCCTCTCTGCTATATTCTATTTCCAGCAGACATCTGGAAGTTGAAGTCCTCCACAAGAACAAAGTAATTACGAAACTTCTCCCAACTGCTTATCAAATATTTCAACTGCATCTTGGTTCTGGTTGGGTGGTCTGTAACAGACTCCCACCATGATATCTGCCTTGTTGGCCTTCCCTCTGATTCTTGCCCAACCCTATAATCACCATCATTATGCTCAAGACAATCAAAACACTCCCTAACATACAGGGCCACTCCACCAGGCCTTGAATAGTTTCCTTCCCTCCCTTTTGAAGAGTTTAGAGCCATCCATTGCAGCACTCCAGTTGTGTGGATCATTCCACCATGTTTCTGTGATGTCAAGTATGTCATAATTTTCTTGCTGTACAGAGGCTTCCAGTTCCTCCTGTTTGTTGCTTGTGCTGCCTGCATTGGTGTAGATGCACTTCATTTGGGCCATAGATTCAGTCAGATGGAGAGGGGAACGGGAGTCCTCAGTGTTATAGAATCATTGACTCACAGAATATTTTGGGTTTGAAGAGACCTTACTGATCATCTAGTTCCAACCCCCCTCCCTGCCATGGACAGGGACACTTTCCACTAGATCAGGTTGCTCAAAGCCCCATCCAACCTGACCTTGAATACTTCCAGGGATGGGATATCCACTGCCTCTCTGGGCAACCTGTTCCAGTGCTTCACCACCCTTACAGTGAAGAATTTCTTCCTAACATCTAATCTAATCCTAGATTTCAAAAACATTACCCCTCGCCTTACCACTGCACTCCCTGATAAAAGAGTTCCTCCCCAGCCTTCGTGCAGGCCCCTTTAAATACTGGAATGTGTCCGAGAGCCCTGTCTTCTCTAGACTGAAAAACCCTGAGTCTCTCAGGCTTGTCCTTATAGGAGAGGTGCTCCATCCCTCTGATCATCTTCACGGCTCTCCTCTGGACCCACTTGAGCAAGTCCACATCTTTCTTACTGTGGTGCAAGGACATACAGTTCAGCACTAGTACCATTACAGAAGCCTGCTGAATCAGGCTTGAATACCCTGATTATCTAATGAGATAAAGGCAATAACCTTGGTTCTGTATGGATATTTTTTTACTATACATTTAAGCAAATAGATCATCAAAATTGATTTACATTTTTGTGAAAGGCGTTTATTGAATACAAAAAAACCCATTACATTCAGCCTTATTATAAATTATTGCATTTATAATAGAAAACAAAGAAATTAAAAAACTGTGTGAAGATTAATAGTCTGACTAAACATTTTCAAAATCTAGGTAATTTATCTAGTCTTCTCAACTGTACAATAATAAATTTCAAAAGAATATGCTTTGTCTTTGCTGCAATACTATGGTTGGAGGGATTGTATATCTTGTTTGCCTTTTGAGCCTGTCTCAAGGAAGGTAGAGTGTGCTTCCTGTGATCAGTCTCCCTCTTGCTTCTGAACCTACAACTTCCTCCCTGAGCTCTGTCACTAAGTGGAGGACTTCCTTTACCTGGGCACACCTCCCACAGGAGTGCTAACTGCTACCATCCTGTATTGGAGTAAGAGCAGGGCACATGCTGCAGCTTGATGCTTGGATGGCTGCATGTTCCCACTGGAGCTCCATCTGGAGCTGCATCAGTCATGGTGCAGAGAGACAATGGTTTTCTGCCAGGTGGAAACCATTGCTCTGTAGTCAGAGCTGGTGGAGCTTTCAGAGCCTTCCCTGTGTGTCCTTCCATGCAAAATGCCACACCACGCTCTGTCTGCTCTGGTCGCTGCACTCCCCAGGGGTTTCTTTTATAGGTGTGGAGGTGGTCACCATAGCCCTGGCAACACCCACACCTTGTCAGCCTCTGCTGTGAGAGCTGCTGGCTCGTGATGGGTCACTCTGCTCCTCTGGCATTTCCCTAGCAAAGGAAAACCTCAGGAAAGTGCCTGTACGGCTTTGTCTGTACTTGATGGTACACTTAGACACCTTTGTGTAAGGTTCCTTTCCTGCACAGTTTACTAACTATGATGTTCTTCATGTGCCCTTACAGAATGGGGCAGATGTGGCCAGTAGTGGTGTTGAGAATGAGCTTAAAAATGTCCTATGAACTGGAACTGGCCAAAGCCACCCATCCCAATGCTACAAGATCTGAAAGTTGCCCGTAGGCACTGAAAAGTGGCCAAGTAATTTGTATTCTGATGCACTGGCTTGTTAATGGGTACTAGGTGTGAGCACAGAAGGGAACCATTTAAAGTCAACTTTCAAATTTAATGCAAGTTTTCTTTTGTGCATCTCTAAACAGCTCTGGCTGAGCCCTTATCAGGGTAAGGGAGATCTCAACACAACCACTTTCTCTTGCTGCTAAGAGATAACTCTCAACCTTATTTTCCCCACAGAGCTTGAGTGTGAGGATGTAGCAAGGAATGTGAGGCTGATCTTGTGGAATTATTTTGTTAAGCTCTGCTGTCTTGATGGTTTTCTCAATCCTTTCCAAGTTCCTTTCTGAGAGGAGGGTTTTTCCTGTCATTCTTTGTATCCTCTGCTCTTGACGTCCTAGACCCTGATTTAAAAGCATTTGCATTTTCTTGGCAAAACTTGATTTTTTAAGATGTTGGTTTCCTGCTAGGCCAGCAATGCTCTGGAAGCCAAATCTATCTTCCTGGTTCATCTAAAATTTATGAAATAATTATGTATTATTTTCAATGGATAATACATAATGACATTTTCCTTTGATATTAGTAAGAGACAGCCTGACTTCTGAGATGAGCAGTGTTTCAGGACTGGCTGTTCAGTTTGGTTTGTTCTGTCATTGCAGTGGTGACTGTGAGGTCCTCTAGTACTGGTTCATGGAAGGCTTCATGCACAAGATTTGAGGTCTTCCTCCAAGCATTTTTGTGAGCATGAAGGAAGAATTGACTTAGTATATGCTGTGGCTGTCACACTTTTTTTTTTTTTGCCACTTATCTTATTGTTGTTGGATATACTGCGGAAATTGGCGTGGTCCTTGGGCATTAAATGGGCTTGAGAACTGCTATGAAAAGAAATGGTTTTGAGTCTCAGGTATGTATTTCTGACTTGAAAACTGTTTATCTAACAGATGTGTGTCTGAAATGGCGAACTCTCCCATTCCAGCTGAGTTCAGTGGAGAAGAATTACCCTGATAGCTGGGTATGCTCTATGAATCCTGATCCTGAACAAGACAGGTATGTATGTATGTATGGCTAGGCTTCGCGAACGAAGATCCAGGGAGGGCTCCACCCACACTCCTCATCAGCGCCTTTTCCAAGCGCGCTGATAAAAAGAGGATAGCAGATAGCACCCTCGAGCCTGCACAATGGATTTTTTTTTAGGTGAGACACAGCATGCGCAGAGCTGGACCCACCCTTTAGTCCTAAGGTTCATCTGCCAGGGCCTAGCAAGCTTGGACACTGGCAGCGAAGTCCTTAGGACGGAGGTTTTATTAGAGAATCCTTCTCTTAGATGGAAGGCCTTACAGGGCTAAACGAGCTCCATCTGCCCAGGTTTGGAATCAGAGTTGTCCTTCTCCTAGGATGACTGCCAGAAGGCTAATGAGCACATCCTGCCCATACAAGGATTATAGGAACATGGGTATCACTCCCCACACTTTACCGTGGGCAATGAGTTTAGAATCACTTAATAGACTTCTCTGCAGCATGCCTTTTCTGCACAGGGTTTTTTTGTTGTTGTTTTTTCTTTCTTCTATTCATCTGCTCTTTAAGAAAAATTGGAGGAATAGGCATGACTCCATACCTTTAAGCTGTGCTAACAGTCTGTGAAAAAGTAGTGATGAGGTGTCGCATTGGTGGACATTGGTGCAATATGCAAATTGCAGAGTGCGCCCTCAGGAAGTTTGCAGATGATACTATGGGAGCAGATGATAAGCTACAGGGTCATGTATCTGTCCAGAGGGATCTGGACAGGCTTTAGAAGTGGACCAACAGGAACCTCATGAGGTTCAGCCAGGAGAATTGCAAAGTCCTGCCCTAGGTAGGAACAACAGCAGGCACCAGTGCATGTTGTACTTAGCCCGGAGCAGAGAAGGCTCAAGGGAAACTCATTAATACAGATAAATACCTGAAGGCAGGCTGTTCTCAGTGGTGCCCAGTGGCAGGACCAGAGCCAGTGGGCACAAACTGGAACACAGGAACTGTGAACATCAGGAAAGTTCTTCCCTGTGAGGGTCCCTGAGCACTGGCACATGTTTCCCAGGGAAGTTGTGCAGTCCTTGGAGTTATTCCAGATATGGGCAGTCAGTTCCTTGTGGCCCTGCTTGAGTAGGGTGTTGGACCATAGAATCATAGAATGTTAGGGGTTGGAAGGGAACTAGAAAGATCATCTAGTCCAACCCCCCTGCCAGAGCAGGATCACCTAGATGAGCTCACACAGGAATGTGTCCAGGCAGCTCTTGAATGTCTCCAGAGAAGGAGACTCCACAGCCCTCCTGGGCAGCCTGTTCCAGTGCTCCGTCACCCTTACTGGAAAGAAGTTCCTTCTCGTGTTAATACTAAACCTCCTGTGGTCCAGCTTGCTCCCATTCCCTCTTGTCCTAACATTGGATGACATTGAGAAGAGCCTGGCTCCCTCCTCCTGACACTCACCCTTAACATATTTATAAGCATTAATGAGGTCTTCTCTCAGTCTTCTCTTCTCCAGGCTGAAGAGACCCAGCTCTCTCAGCCTGTCCTCCTAGGGCAGATGCTCCACTCCTTTCATGATCTTGGTGGCCCTGTGCTGGACTCTCTCCAGCAGCTC
>VWZO01013642.1:51858-71855 GCA_013396975.1 Bucco capensis
CTACCTCTAGACTTCCTTTTTGCTTCCAACATACTTGAAAAATCTCTTCTTGTTATCCTTGACCTCTCTTGCCAGGTTAAGTTCTAAGGAGGCCTTAGCTCTCCTTGTCGCCTCCCTACACCCTCTGACAACCTCCCTATATTCCGCTTGCCCATTCTTCCATGCACTATATATATCCTTCTTAAGCCTAATCTTATCCTGTAGTTCCCTACTCAACCATGCAGGTCTCCTAATGTTCTTACTAGATTTCCTACTGTTTGGGATGCACTGATCTGGGGCCTGGAGGAAAAGATGCTTGAATACTAGCCAGCTTGCTTGGGCCCCCTTACTTTCTAGAGCCCTTTCCCACTGGACTTTATCAAGCAGTTCCCTGAGAAGGCCAAAGTTGGCCTTTCTGAATTCCAGGATAGCAATCTTGCTCTTGTCCCTGTGCTTAGTGCCCACAATCCTGAACTCCACCAACTCATGGTCACTACAGCCAAGGGTGCCCCCTACCTTCACATAGGGTTGTTCTTTCCCAGATGCAGTACTTTACACTTACCCTTGTTAAATTTCATCAAGTTTCTCCCTGCCCATCTCTCCAGCCTGTCCATGTCACTCTGGATGGCAGCACAGCCTCCTGGTGTACCAGCCACTCCTCCATGCTTGGTATCATCTGCAAACTTGCAGAGGGAACACTCTACCCCTTCATCCAAATCATTGATGAATATATTGAACAGTACTGGACCCAGCACTGACCCCTGGGGGATACCACTAGTCACAGGCTTCCAGCCAGACTCTGCTCCACTGACCACAAATCTCTGGGCTCTGTCCTTCAGACCACATGACCTCCAGAGGCCACTCCAACCTCAATGAGTGATTTCATGAAATTAAGTTCGTCTATGGTTGCTGCCACTGACTACAGAGATAATTCATTTTTTATGACTACTTGCTGCCTCTAGTGATGCAATCTGCGAGTTTGAATGTCTTGAGTAGTCTTAATTTTTTCCTCTTGACAGAACTAATGGGTACTTTCATACTTTATTTTGCTGTAAGATAAAGCTTAACAGTGTTTTCAGCCTCAGTCTATGCCATGGCATAGGAGATGGCATTTCTCTGCTTGGAAACTTGCATATGGCGCCACTTGTTCAGCTTTATCTTTGACAATTGCAACTTTGGTGTCAGGCAGTCATTTTGCTGTAAGGACAGATACTTTCTTCGGCAAGGAAGTAATTGCTTTATGAAGAACACCCCTGTAGTGCTTCAGCTGAGAAGAGACTGATGGAGAAACTGCTGCTTGTTCTTCTTTCCACTGACAAAGCTGATCACAGTATGTTTCTTGCAGATCAGGCGATATCCCATCAAGTGACAGGTTCACGATCAGAAATTGTGATAAAATCATCCCTCATCAGCCTCTTGGAAGTCTGTGTGATCCACAATGAGAGCAGGGTCCTTCCTTTATCTGTATGACTCACACTTGCAGGAAGTTTTTAACAGCTTGGTTCCAAGGCAGTGTAGAACTCAGCTGGATCTCTTGTGTTGTGCAAGAGTTGTCTCGGTACTGCTGCTTTCCTATCTCACATCATCATCTCTGCATGACTTTACCCTAAAGGGGTTGATCCTGATGTGTCTGCCTACGACTCAGTTCTGTCACAAGAGAGGGGTGATGCTCTGGTGATGCTCCTGATGGTCAGCTGCACAGCCAGATGTTTGAAGGTGGTGCCAATACAGTTTCATGTATTTCCTACTTGTGTTTTTCTCCTCTCTCAAAGACTCTTAGAAGATTCTGCATCTGAGAGGACCTCAGGGAGTAGGATACTCACTACTGTTTTGTAGGCCAGAAGTTGAACAGGATGGGAAAAACAAATAGTTAAGGGATATTGCAAAGGAAAACTTTGTGTTCTCGGGTGGCAAGGTGAAGGGCATCTTCTTTTGGAAGGCTCGTGTAAATGACATCTTAATCATGGGTTACTGGTAATAAGCTTTCCTTTCTAAATGGAAAAGAAGTCTATAAAAATAGGAGTTGATATGAAGACATAAGTTGATAGGAAGGAAAATTATTGTCCAGAGTATAGAAAACTAGTTACAGCTGTTCCTAAGCTTTGTTTAGCTCCTGGGCTCTGAATTGGGAATTCCTGGAGTAAATGTCCTGTTCTTTAACAATTATGCTTTTGATCCTTAAATTGTATCTGTGTTTCCCAAGAAGAAATCCACTGTTTTAGGGATTGTGGCTACTGCAGAAAGGAAGGTGGATTTACTCCTGTATTTAGGATCGGATATGGGGACAATGCTGTGTGCATGAGTGTAGGTTCTGTTTGTCATTGCTGAGGTTGTCTTCCACTCCCTTCTTGCTAGATGTGAAGCTGCAGAGCAGAAGCAGAAGGTACCACTTGGAACTCTGAAGAAGGACTTGAAATCACAGGAGGAAAAGGAGAAACAACTGACAGAGAAAATCCGCCAGCAGCAGGAAAAGCTGGAAGCTCTGCAGGTGAATCTGGAGGCCTCCAGCTAAGCACAGCAGGTTTGAGGGACCTCCTAGTGCAGATGGCTGATGCCAAGTCACGTCTGTCTCAGCTTCTAGTGCCACTTGTGCTCCTTCATGGTGTAGAGGTTGTTTTAATTACAAAACAAGCATCTCAACTTGCATTTAATTTTCTGCTAGAAAAAAGGGAGTGACTGATGGTGTTTGGGTGAAGAAATGTCTCTTGAAGAACACAGAACACACCTTCTTAGAAATTTTTTAAATTGGAAAACTAGTTGCTGGGCTAGGTTTAGGCAGGCCCTGACAGCTTTTAAAGATAGCTTTTCTGATTTTTATTTTTTATTCTTTTTTTAATAGAAAACTACTCCAATTCGATCTCAAGCTGACTTAAAGAAGCTGCCTCTGGAAGTGACCACACGGCCTGTAGGGGAGGTAAATGTGATACCACTGTAGGCTTTATACTCTTCTGTGCTATGCAGAGCTGCTCTGAAAAGCAATGCCCAACTCTTCCATTCGTTCTCTCTCTGTACCCTCATTTGTTTCAGAACACCCAGTCTCGGACCCAACTTCAGCGCCCACGATCTCCTCCTTTACCTGATGTAATAAAGAATGCTCCCAGCATCCCACCACCAACTATGCCTCTTCCCAAGTCCATCAGTCAGCTGAAAAAGAGCCCTTCAGCTTGGCCAAATACCAGCACACCCAAACTGGCAAGCATGCTCTCCAAGGAGGAGGCCAGCACTTCCAGGACACAGCAGCACACTGTGACAACTGGAAGGTATAACAGCGCTTTAAAAACTCTTGCCAAACCAGGTACAACAACAAAGCCACCATCTGCTTTCCTGCAGAACCCTGAAAGCTCACGTGAGACACCCAGTCCAAAATCTGTCAAGGTGCCAGCACTAAAGAAATCTGCCACTGTCAGATGCCCACAGGTGAGTCTCAATGGGATGAAAACTGTCAGCTCCTTACCTACAATTTTGCATAGCCTTGTCTTGCTCTGTTGTATGGGATTTGCACTGTAGTCCCTGCACAGCACAAGATAACTTTCACTTTACTCTTGGGTTTTGGTGCCATTCTACACCCCTTGTGAAGACTTGTTTCATCTCTTTCCTGTTAGACCAGACTGTTTCCCCAGAAAAAAACAGAATGTGGAGCAATGGGGTGAGCGTTACCATGATCATGTATTACTTGCTAAAACCTTCTGAAAAAGCTAATTAACTCTCAGATGAAATACTGGATGCTGAGCACTGTATTTTTTTTTTTAAACTTGGCTGAAAGAAGGTTTTGGTTGGTAGCATGCTGGACTTAGAGCTTGTTTGCTTCCTACAGACCTCCATCACTCGGAAGAGGACCATGATCACCACAGAGAATGAGTCTGAGGAGGAGAGAGAGCACAAAAAGGAGAAGACAAAACGGGGCAAATTTCTGGCAGCAAAAGAAGAGAAGAAGGATTCCAATGAGGTGGTGGTAGAGGTGAGAGTGCACTGGTTTTCCCAGCAGATGTTTGTCAGACATTTATAATCTTTGTGGGAGGCAGCTAATCTGAGTTCTCTCTGCTTACAGCTCACAGACAGTGCTGGGGAAGAAGAGCTGGCAGAATTGAAGAAAGCTCAGAAAGGTGAAAAACGAACCCTTGAACTGCCTCTAGTATCTAACACATTGGAAAAGAACTGTTGCAGAACTAAACTCACTGGTTAAACAAGTGATTTCATTCATTATGAGCTTTTTAAAATAAGAATTAGTGTAAATTCAGGTCCCAAACCCTGAGATGGCTCTAACTTGCATGTAACATTTTGGCCAGGAACCTCTTGATTAGACAAGAGGCAACTGTGGTGTGGGAAGATCTGTAATCTGTGAGCTGCATCACATTAATGGGTGTGATCCTTGGCTATGTGGTGTAGACTGATGTTGTGCTCACCCTACCTAACTGAATGGATTGTGGAGCTGTGTTAGCTGGGAAAATATGAAGATTGTATATAGACCTGCTACTTTGCCGTGAGAGAAGAGGGGCTGAGAGACCCCCAGGAAAGATGACATCATGGTATTGCACCTTCTGCCAGAGCAGGGCATTTTTTCAGCTTGTTCCCAAGAAGCTGTCTGGGAAGTGACCCACTAGCAACACGTGGCAAATTTTCCTAGTGGCCACCACAAGTCCGGAAAGCCTATGTCAAACAGCCCAGAGTACAAGGGAAACCATTGGTTTGAAAATGTCATATGGTTTCCTTGCGTTAATGTTTCTAAGTAGTTTAACTGTGTGACAGTACTGTTTTTATGTACCATTTGAAGGCATTGTCACAGGTTTAGGTTTGCTCTCCTCTGAGGGTGCCTGTCTTTAGAAGTCATGCAGAATGTCCTCTCCAGCATCTGAATGGTTGCAAACTTCTTTACTGTTGTCCTCCTTGCAGATAAAGGGCTGCATGTGGAAGTGCGTGTGAACAAGGAGTGGTTCACAGGCCGTGTCACAGCTGTGGAAATGGGCAGACATGCAGTACGCTGGAAGGTGAAATTTGATTATGTTCCTACAGACACCACACCAAGGGATCGCTGGTAACTATCTCTAGCTACTGGATTTTGGAGCCTCGTTTTGCTTTCAGGAGAAAGACCCCATTGTACTCCCACAGATGCTGAAGGCATATGTTGCTGTCATGTCAGGGAGCCTGTGTGTGCTCAGAGCTGTCCAGGAATGAGCATGACAGACTCCATGCAGTCTACCCATCACTTTGATGTGATGAAGATGTTAACAGTATTTCAGATATGGTCAGTATAGACAAGGATATCTGACTTTTCCTTAATATTTGTTTTTTCAGGGTAGAGAAGGGCAGTGAGGATGTGAGATTGATGAAGCCTCCCTCTCCTGAATACCAGGCTCCAGATACACAGCAGGAAGAGGAGGTTATTGTGGCTGAACCCTCTACCTCAGACTGTGTCAGGATTGAGCCAGACACCACTGGTCCCAGCAGCAGCCAAGAAACAGTGGACTTACTAGTCCAGATCCTTCGGTGGGTTCACTGCAGTCCTTGTGAGCTGCTGCAGTCTGATTGCTTTAGTCTTTTAAACTCTCAATTCTCGCTTTGTGTTTTTCTTTCTTGCATAGAAATTGTTTGCGGTACTTCCTACCTCCAAATTTTCCCATCTCCAAGAAGGAGCTGAGTTCCATGAGCTCAGAAGGGTTGTTGGCGTTTCCCTTGGTGAGTTCAGTATTTCTGTAAGAGTAAGTTTGGGATTTTTCCCCACACATGTTCCATTTTTATAGCAAGCGTGCATCCTGTTGATGCAGGATTGCACTCTTGAAAAGGTTATTTGCATACTTAGCAGACTAAGAGAAAGGATAAGATCCTCTGGAACATACCTTAGGACTTATGACAGTTGTTGCCTGAGGATTTTTTTAATTACCATACAGCTGTGTGGGAAAGCTGTTGGCTGCTACTATCCTAACTTGTCCATTTCTGTTAAGCTTTTGAAAAATAGAGGCCAGGTTAGAGGTCTGTGGAAATAGGGTGCAGGCATAACTGGTTCTTTTGCCCCTAGCCTTACAAATCTGGCTTACACAGAGGCAATCTTAAAAATGGGAGAAAACGTGGAAGCCAGCCTCTCTCCCACACTTCTTCAGGTGAGCAGGCTGACTGCCTGTGAGTCAGCTCTACATCTTAAGGCTTTTAATGTGGCCTCCGTTTATTTGAGCAAGGAGCAGATGGGGCTGAGCCTGTACCACCATCTGCGTGCTAGTGTTGGAATGTCCAATGCAGGCTGAAGTGCTGAGAAATGGTACTGGCTTCTCTGAAAGCCAGCTGTGTCCTGGGCTGCATCAAAAGAAGTATAGACAGTTGGTCAAGGGAGGTGATTCTCCCCCTCTACTCTGCACTTGTGAGGCCTCACCTGGAGTACTGTGTCCAGTTCTGGAGTCCCCAACATAAGAAGGACATAGAGCTCCTGGAACGTGTCCAGAGGAGAGCAACTGAAATGATCAGAGGGCTGGAGCACCTCCCCTATAAGGACAGGCTGAGCAAGTTGGGGTTGTACAGCCTAGAGAAGAGGAGGCTCCGAGGTGACCTTATAGCAGCTTTCCAATATCTGAAGGGACCCTACAAGAAAGCTGGGGTAGGGCTTTTTACATGGGTGCATAGCAAGAGGACAAGGGGAAATGGTTATAAACTTGAAGAGGGAAGATTTAGGTTAGACATTAGGAAAAAATTCTTTCCTGTGAGGGTGCTGAGATGCTGGAACAGGTTGCCCAGGGGAGCTGTGGCTGCCCCATCCCTGGAATTGTTCGAGGCCAGGTTGGATGGGGCCCTGAGTAACCTGATCTAGAAGGTGGCCCTGCCTGAGCAGGGGGGTTGGAACGAGATGATCTTGAAGGTCCCTTCCAACCCTAACCATTCTGTGATTCTGTGACATATCAGAAGGGCAGACCTTTCTAGGAGGCAACTGTAGGTGACAAAAGCTGCCTATGGATAACCAGAGGACAAAAGCCACTGTTTCCTTGGTAGTCTTCAAAGTGCCCTACTCACTCACTCGCAGTATCTATATTATAGAATCATAGAATCATAGAATGGTTAGGGTTGGAAGGGTCCTCTGGAGCTCATCTAGTCCAACCCCCCTGCACTGGGCAGGGACATCCCCAACTAGATCAGGTTGCCCAGAGCCCTGTCAAGCCTCGCCTTGAATGCCTCCAGGGATGGGGCCTCAACCACCTCCCTGGGCAACCTGTTCCAGTGTTCCACCACCCTTGTGGTGAGGAACTTCTTCCTAATGTCCAATTTAAATCTCCTCCTCTCCAGTTTAAAACCATTGACCCTTGTCCTTTCACTGCAGGCCTTTGCAAACAGGCCCTCTGCAGCCTTCTTATAAGTTCCCTTTAAGTACTGGAAAGTCACTATTAGGTCCCCCCGAAGTCTTCTCTTCTCCAGGCTGAACAATCCCAGCTCCTTCAGCCTGTCCTCATAGGAGAGGTGTTCCAGCCCCCTGATCATTTTTGTGGCCCTCCTCTGGACCTGCTCCATCAGATCCATGTCCTTTCTGTATTGAGGGCTCCAGAACTGGACACAGTATTCCAGATGAGGTCTCACCAGAGCAGAGTAAAGTGGCAAAATCACCTCTCTGGATCTGCTGGCCACGCTTCTTTTGATGCAGCCCAGGATGCGATTAGCCTTCTGGGCTGCCAGTGTGCACTGTTTGCTCATGTCGAGCTTCTTGTCCACCAGCACTCCCAAGTCCTTTTCTGCAGGGCTGCTCTCCATCATCTCATCCCCTAGCCTGTATTGATAGTGGGGATTGTTCCGACCCAGGTGTAGGACCCTGCACTTGGTCTTGTTGAAGCTCATGAGGTTCACCTGGGCCCACCTCTCCATATTGGCAATCTCTCTTGTCTCTTCCTCTTTTCTCTCTGTTAATTCATGTGCCTGCTTGAGTTGCTGGTCCTGCTGCTTCTGTGGGACACATTGATCTTGTCTTGAGTTTCCTGCAAGTGTAGATATTCCTACCTCTAAGTAACAAGCTGTACTGTCTAGGTGGTCTGTGCTAAGGAAACTCACTGCATACAGAGGCTGTCAGGACTTTATACAGCATAAATATGGGTTTAAGATTTTTAAAACATGCTGCATCCATAATCTGAATTCAGGCAGACTTTGTTGCAGTTCTTATCTTTGAGGAATGTGAAAACCTGTGTGACTTTTGTGCTGCATGCATTATGCAAATCAGAAGTGTAAATGTGAGCATGGTGATGACTGTGGGCAGGATGTGCCAGGATGCAGTATTAGGCTGGTGATATTCAGTCATGGGGTGCCAGTAGCTGGACTCTTCTACAAGCTGTGAGTGCTGTTTTTTTCTTGATTCTCAGTGCTGCTTCTCAATGTGTCATCTGTTGTGTTTTGTCTTCTACAGAAAGAATATTTCAGACAGTATGAGGTAGGTCTGCAGAACCTGTGCAATTCATATCAGACACGTGCTGATGCCCGGGCTAAAGCCTGTGAAGAAAGCCTCTGCAACTCAGAGAGAAAGCTCAAGGAAACGGAGGAGAAACTGCAGAAGCTGAGGACTAACATCGTGGCCCTTCTGCAGAAAGTGCAGGAGGTGGGTAAGGAAGGATTGCGAAACCAGAGTTGCCCCACAAGTAGCAACCTTCCCCAAACCCAGGCCCCTCCAGGAACTTGTAATAGTTTAGTCCAGCATTTAACTGAGCATCAGTTCTTTGTCTATTGGGTGCAGCTTGGGCTTAGACCGTCAGAAGCAGCTGAGCACACAGGTGCTGTTACTGCCCACCTTTTGGGATACAGGCCTTGGGGGTCCTGTTGAGTCTTAATTTTCAGAGACAGATTTTTCATGGCATGTACATAGTGCACAGCTTCTAATTACTTTCTCCTTTCTACTATGAAATATGAGGCTGTGGGTGGTGCTAGATTCTGAAGTCCATGTAGAGAAACGCAAACCTTTGAACAAATAATAAAAAAAAATGGTGAAATCTAGTCATTAATTATCCTATTAAATTAACATAGCAAATACATATTTAAATAAAAGCTTTAAATAAATAAACTTTAAGTAAAAAAACATGTTTTAAATAAGATTAAGACCACCTAATAGAAAAGCTACTGAAAGCAGGTGGAAGCAGTTATTCTATTAGTCAAATGTATGTTGAAGCAAAACAAAAAAAACCCAACAAAACTAACCTGACCTAGATCAGCACAGTAAACATATTGCTTGAGTGTGTTGTTTGAGCATCAAGTGCTGACTGGTTTCCAGGTGTTGTCCATCGGGCTCTGACAAGGAAAGCTGGTCTTTCTTTCACAAGCAGATGTCAGCAGCTGGAGAATGCTGGAGTCAGGGCATAAAGGCTGACCAGGACAGATGTTGCAGGGGATGCTGTGCTGCTCTGTCTTGTCAATGTCTTGCAAACACTGTTCTTTGAGATTTACTTTTCACTGGTATTTCTTGTGCCTTTGGTTTCAGGACATTGATATTAATACAGATGACGAACTGGATGCATATATTGAGGACTTGATCACAAAAGGAGATTGAGCGCCCCAGTACAAGTCCTAGGGAAGTACAGAGGAGCTGGTCACTACAATGGGAGATCTGGATTCCTGCAGTAGAATGCTATGGCACTTGATGAGGAGAGAGGTTGTAAAAGACCATACTTGTGTTGGTGTACAACTTGTTCTTGTGAATTTACATGAAAGAGACATTTGTGCTGTTGGCAGGAAAATTTTTAACATTGTATTTCTCTGAATCTCTTTCATTTATAAATATTTATTTTTAAAAGAAATCAGAACTGTGCCTGATATGGAAAGATTACTGTGTGTTTTTAGGGAGGTAAAAGTTTGGGTACTCTTTTTGTATCTGGTATATGCTCATATGCTAAAGCTGGAAGACCAGAACATCCTGCCTAGCAGGTTGTCTCAAGTAAAAATGGCAACTTAAAAATAAGCCTTGAGTTATGGAAGAGGTCAGCATTTAGACTTCGAAGATAGTGAACTTCGGCTAGAGAAAGCTGAGTCAGGAATTTGAGCTACATAGAAGAGATCAAAACACAGTCCCTCTGTGAACATGAGTGGAGGGGATGAAATCTTGGTGGTTCTTGGGGTATTAGGGATAGGGGATTAGCACTTGCCATTACAGTGAGGTTGCCAAATATGAGATCTCCGTAAGCAGGTGGAGTTGTTGCCATGATAAGAGTCAGGGAGCAAGGATCCTTTCAGAAGAGGATGGCCTCCTAGGGTTGTGATCATCAGAGGGAGAAAGCTGGAGTTCAGATTCTTTTCTGATAGTCACCTTATTGCACACTTTTGCTACTCTTTCTTTGAAATATAGTTGCAATGGCAGAAGAACACCTTGATCAGATGGAAATAAAGTGATCCTCTGTTCTCTTGTCACTCCCTCAGGTTTGCATTGCTTTGACCAACTTGCTTTTCCAGATAATTTTATTAGAGTATTGGAATTTGGAGAGTTTGGACCCCTGCATTGCTGAGCCACATCTGGCTCTGGGTTAGCATCAAGGACAATGCCTTTCCCTTGTCCTCCCAGCTGGAGGCTGCACTACAGCTTGTAGCAGACTGCTTATGGCCAAGGTGGCTTGGTTTGAGTTCGGTTGGCTAGCCAGCTTCTCAGATCTGCTAGGACAAGATGTTCATGAAGTTGGTGCCCAGAAAACTGAAATCCCCTAAAGCCTGGTGGGTTTAAGAAACATCATGATCAAGTGGTGCTCACCTTTAGAAGTACAAAATGAAATGGACCATTGGCATTCTTTCGACAGCTGAATGTGTAATAGATGTTTTGCAAAAAAATTTCCAAATTAAGCATCTATTGCACAGAAAATCTTAAGCACTTATGGAGAACGCCTAAGTTCTACTTACCACAGGAGAGAGTTTTGCTTATTACCTGGATTCCAGGTCCTTGTAGCAGCACCCAGAGAGAATGACTGCTGTCATTCAGGATCTAGGCCTCAGACATCCTACTGTTAATGAAGGTAAGGAGCATCCCCACCACCACTGTACATCTTTCTGGACAGAGGGGCAGCATTCCTTAAATGTGGGA
Source organism: Bucco capensis (assembly GCA_013396975.1). Lineage (NCBI taxonomy): Eukaryota > Metazoa > Chordata > Aves > Piciformes > Bucconidae > Bucco > Bucco capensis. The sequence continues at coordinate 62,849 of VWZO01013642.1, forward strand.
CCAGGCTCCACCAGTCCTGTTGACTTCTTTACATGTTGGAGATTGTTAATTGTGATGGCACACTGATGCTTTAGATGAAAATAATCGTTCAGTAGAAGCTGAGTTTTATATTAAAGTGAAAGAAAAAAGCTTTGTCCTTTGCAGGTGGCCAGCAGAAATTCTAAAGAACCAGATTTCATTAAAATACAGTTCAGAGATGCTGCTGCTTGCAAGTTTTAACTCGCGTATACCAGTGTGAGACAAATAGCTCTTAGACTTTTTTTGAGCTTTCTGACACAGTTTGATCCCCTACTCCTGCTCTTCTGTTAGGAAGATATTACTCAGTTTTTTTCCTCTGTTCTCTAGAAACTTCTCATTTCCAGTTTTAACTTTTTTTTATGGCATTTCAATTTTTTTATCTTGTACGAATTATTTTTGTTTGAGTTACATTTCTTCCTGGAGTTACTTTCATCATGTATCCTGTCTAAACTTCCATTTTGCTAGGAAAAGCAAGCCAAGAATTTTTAAGTGCCAATAAAACAAGATTTTTATTCTCAAAACTTTCCTGGTAGTTATTCTCTGCAGCTGCTTCAATTTGGTTTTATTTTTTATTGTTAAGTAGACCTGTGTACACCTTTAAAAAACATTGGAACAAAATGACTTCTGGAGGTTAGTGAAATAATCTGATCCAAGCAAGGTGTACTCAGAAGCTGTATCACATTGTTCAGGGCTTCTTCCAGTCTTCAAGGGTGGAGGTTCCACAACATATGTGCATTGCACGCTCTCCAATTGAGTGCGTTCTTCCCTTGCATCTAACAAGGGTGTCCCTTTTGCAGCTTTGGAGGCTATTAACAGCTGCTTGTTGAAAATATCTCACCTGCTGCAGCCTTGGCAGTTAGGCCTTCATGCTATAGTTAAGCCTCTTGAAACCACATTTGTGCTTAGTTCTCTCAATCTTCCTCTCTCTTTTGAGTTGTTTCTTACACCAGAAGTACTAAGAAGTACAGGTTGCATTTTGTGCAACATCTCCTCTCTTCATAAGACTACCTTAGTCCATCCTTTATGCCCATCGTTCCAGACATCCGTTTTGGAAATTCCTCCCACAGCTAACACCTAGATACTTTGTAGTATACATATTCTGTTGCTAAAGTTACTAATTTATATGTATGTAATGATGAGGCAGGAAAATATCTTTTTCTAACATGAACTTTTGGGTCTTGTGATGATTATTGTTCCAAGCCAGCTTTGCCTCAGCCTGCTGTAGTGCATGGCCTTGGCAGGCTCCTATCAGCAGGACCATGATTGTCCTTGCTTCTTCCCTCACTGCAGTGCTAGCTTTTCCCTGGAACTCGGAAATCTCCATTAGTGATCCACCACCTCATATAGATTCACCCAGCTTCTCTTGCAGAGTGGAACAAGAACACTGAGATTTTGGCAATTGGTCACTCTCCCAGTGTGAGACGTATTGCTGGTGTTCCTTAAGTGGAGGCTTGAAACACCAAGTAACCAGCATAGGATTCAGGGTTTGATTTTATAGAAACAGAGAGTCCTTGTTGTATGTGATTTATCTTGACCAGTGCCTGCTGTGTGAGATGAGATCAGACAGGCAACTCTTGGGTGATCTTGCTATACCCTTTCTCATCAGCAAAGCTGCAGCTGCACAGTGGGAGCAGAGGAGATGACTTCTATGACTGTACTGGAGAAAGCTCATCAGTACCCCTGGGGAGGCCTGGAGGACTCTGGGCGCCTCCCACATCTGTGAAATAAGAGACCATGGGGACCTCTGGGAGCCCAAGCTCCATATCGAGGGGTTCCTGCCCTGTAGTTTTGGTGTGTGCAGAAACTAGGCACTTTGTTCCCTCTTCTCCCTGGGCTGCAGCCTATTGAGCAGAACAAATCATAAATTAACTGTCCTCTTGGACTTACTGGGAGTCCCTCACTGTGGGATACCACCACTCTGGCTGGCCCAAAAGAGTGGGGGAATGTGGATATTAAGGCCCATCTAAGGCTACCGTTGTTACTTGGAACGCATTGTGCAATGGTTGGGGTCATAGTGCAGGGAAGGATGTGTTCAGTCATTCAAGCACAGCAGGGGCACAGTGCTGCAGAGCCCATAGCTGTTACTGGGAAGGAGGAGTCTGACTCCCAGTGCTATGGGCAGCAAGGAAAGAATTAAAAAACCGAGAAGCCTTGGCTCAGCCTGGAAGAAGGGAGGGTGGGTACTAGTCCAGAGTGTTCACATGGTGCACTGAGCCCGCAGACCTTGTTTTCTCTGTCTTGTCTTTCTGAAAAGCTGTGGCTGCCTGCAGCAAGCAGAGGTGGTGCTGTGCTGCTGTGTACTGGGTGCCATGCATGCCTGGGACTAGATGCCCAGATAAGCCTGTGCTATGTACGCAGGTGGTGGGGTGGGCTTTAGTCTGTCTGGGTTCTGCAGACAGCTGCTGAGAAGCCAGGCTGGGGGCAATGCCACCACGCTGGTTCCTGCTACCTGCTTCCCCGTCTGATTTCAGAGTACAAGGCTTTGGTTTTGCTTACCAAGGAAGTTAAGGGCAGCAGTGGTGCTGCAGCTCTGGTGGCCTCGTGCCCTCCTTGCCTAGCATGGCTCTGGTACCAGGGCCATTTCCCTTCTGCCTCCCTTGGGCCACACTTGGCGAAGCTGCCACCTCAGCTGCCAGGTACAGGCTGCATGGTGGGATCCCTTGAGCAAGGGCACTGCCACTGGCTCATCAAGTGCCTCTTTTTGCAGGAGCCACCAGTGCCTGGGAATACAGAACACGTGGAAAAATCAAACCTGGGTGCTGCCCTGTCTCCAGGGAAGCATAAACCAGAGGCAGAGGCATCCCTGGCACCTGCCTTGTTGGGTCCGCAGCATTTATTTTGGAGACAAGGGGATGAAGTCTTATTTTCCTGCCAGCTGCCAGCTTCTGCTGCAGCTGCCTGGAAGCAGCTCCCCTTGCCCCGAAAGGGTCAGCTGGTGTCTCCCTGGAGGAGTGAAGGCAGGTACTCAGCACTGGAGCTAATCCTGGGCCAGTGTGCACCAACACCCAGAGCTGTCTGTGGCCAAGTGCACAGTGGGACCCTTGTCAGAGTGCCAGGAGCCAATGGCAGCTCCTTGTCCTGGGCCCTGCAGGCAGCTGGGCATCATCTGCCCAGTCCAGGTACTCCATCCTGGGAAGGAGGAGCCACTAGGGCCCAGCAGTGATGCTGATGCTGCTTTACCCTGGATGGAGCACAGTGGGTGCAGATGATGATTTCCACATGGCCCTTATTTCTCAGTCTTGCACAGCATGCCCGTGCCTTCATCCAGCTGCCTAGGACAACACTCAAGTAGCTTCTCCCTGTGAAGAGAGGAACTGAGCAGCTTCCAGACATGTCTGTACACAGGTTGGGACACAGCTTGGGTTGGGTGAGCCCCGGCCCGGCTGCCTGGCCGTGCTCTTTGCTCCTCTTTGCCAATCATTGCCCTTGCCCTGCCCCTATTTGGCCCACCTCGTCCCTCTTTGACTGGCCATTATTTGCCCTGCTTTGCCCTGTCCCGCACTCCTTTGCCCCACCCCTCCCCTCTTTACCCTGCCTTGCCCCTATTTGCCCTGCTCTGTCCCTCTTTGCCATATTTGCCCCTCTGGGTCTAGGTCCTACCCCTGGTCCAGTTCTGGATCTGGGTTTGGATTGGGGTCTGGGTCTGGGTCCTGCCCCAGTTCCAGGGCAGGATAGATCTTCATCCATCACAGGAGTCTCTCAAGGCAGGAAAGATGTTGTGGGTTGCGGTGCTTGGTGCCCATGGGTTGCAGGTTCACCTCAGGGTGTTATTGGATGCCTCATGACTAAGCAAGCTTCAGTTATCTCCATGGCATTATCCAGCAAGATTTGTAGCAAGGAAAATCAGCAAGTTAGTGTTCAGAACACTCAGAACTGACTTCCAGCCAAGTTCCCACAAGCAGAAGCTCCTCAGCACCAAGTGCTTTATCAGCACCAAGTGCTTTATCAGTATTCTATTGCTCTTTGTCTAGGTGGAGAGCAGTGATGAGTGGTGTCCCTCAGGGCTCTGTCTTGGGACCAGTGCTCTTCAATATCTTCATTAACGACCTAGACATGGGTATTGAGTGCACCCTCAGCAAGTTTGTGGATGACACGAAGCTGAGTGGTGTGGTTGATATGCCAGAAGGGAGGGATGCCATCCAGAGGGACCTGGATAAACTCAAAGAGTGGGCCCATGAGAATAAAATGAAGTTTAGTAAGTCAAAATGTAAGGTCCTGCATCTGGGTAGGAGTAATCCTAGATACGAGTACAGACTGTTTGAGGAACTCATCGAAAGCAGCCATGCAGAGAAGGATTTGGGGGTCGTGATTGATGAAAAGCTGGATATGAGCCAGCAATGTGTACTTGCAGCGCAGAGAGCCAACTGCATCCTGGGCTGCATCAGGAGAGGCATGAGCAGCAGATCTAGGGAGGCGATTCTGCCTCTCTACTCTGCCCCCGTGAGGCCCCACCTGGAGTACTGCATCCAGTTCTGGACTCCTCAGCATAAAAAAGATGTGGACCTGTTGGAGCGAGTCCAGAGGAGGGCTACAAAGATGATTAAAGGATTGGAGAACCTCCCCTATGAAGACAGGCTGAGAGAGTTGGGGTTGTTCAGCCTGGAAAAGAGAAGGCTTTGAGAGAATCTTATAGCAGTTTTCCAGTACCTAAAGGGGGATTATAAGATAGATGGGGAGAAACTTTTTAGATGGTCAGATTGTAATAGGACAAGGGGGAATGGTTATAAGCTGAAGGAGGGGAAATTTAGATTGGAGATTAGAAGGAAGTTCTTTACCCGGAGGGTGGTTAGACACTGGCACAGATTGCCCAGAGAGGTTGTGGATGCCCCATTGAGTTCACACTTGAACTCAGTGTTCAAGGCCAGGCTGGATGTGGCCCGGGCAACCTGGTCTAGTGATTGGCCGGCTGGAACTTGATGATGTTTAATGTCCCTTCCAACCTGGCCCTTCTATGATTCTATGGACACACTGGGAGCCAGGGAGCCTTGCTCCCTCCTGCCCTGTGGAGCCATTCCATGCTCTGGATCCTGCAGACAGAGCCCACAGCCGGTGCCAGAGGCTCTGCTACTTTTCCAGCCCCACGGGATGTTGTTGGTTGCTCTCTCAGGGTGGGGAGGAGATGCTTGGAGAGCATGTGCCGATGGTCTGACAACCTTTGCTGTTCCCAAATCCACAGCCTCAGCCCCACCTGATCCTAGGGAAACACCTCCCTGGGGGAAAATCAGTTACACTGCTGATTTCAGGCCCCTCCCGACCCTTTCCTGGCCCCTCCAGGGCCCCCCTGGCACCTTCCCCGACCCCTGCCCACCCCTCCCGTCTCCTCCCTGGAACCTTCCCCAACCCCTGCCCAACCCTCCCGTCTCCTCCCTGGCACCTTCCCCGACCCCTGCCCGACTCATTCACCAAACCCTCCCTGTCCCCCTCCCGGGCCTTTTCCCTCTATTTTCCCTCCGGACCCATCCCAGCACCCAGCGGTCGCTGAGGGGAATCAAGGCCACTGCATCCGCCTCACCCCCATGCCCCAGAGCCCCCGCGGGGCAGGGAGTGGCTGCGGTGAGCGCAGGCTGGGATGGCGCCAGGGCAGGGAGGCGGGAAGGGGCAGCGCCATGGTGGAAAGAACCACTGGGGGTGTGCAGGGGGCGACAGGAATCTCCTTAGCGGGCAGGGACCCTGTCGGATCTGGATCCAGGGGTTTGTGAGGGGCACTGAGCCCATGGGAGGTTGTGAGTATCCTAGGGCAGCAGTTGAGATCTATGCGAGGGACACTGAGTCCGTGGGGGAGGTGTGGGGATCCTCAGTGAGCAGAAAATGGATAATTATCCAGTCAGTAATGAAAACTTGTGGTTGAGGCTGGCTAAGAAAGTATTAAAGAGAACATTTTTCTGTACGGCAGGGGGTGTGTTGATAGCAAACATCATGAGTACTTGCACAGTAGGGGTGTCAGCCTCTCCACAAGTCATTCAGAATTTCTCAGTGTTTGCCACTTGTAATCTTCTAATAATAATCTTACAAGGCAATACATAGTTGGGGGCCTGTCATCACCAAATTGACAAGAAACACTTTTTCCTTTAAGTTATCTAATGTAACAAAGACAGATGTTTTCAAGCACAAAACTGCACCTCTCCTTCAACTAATTTCAGTAATATGAAATTAGATTGTAATAGAACTGAAAACGTTAGCTATAGTAGTGCACATGTGTTTCCTATGGGATGTTTTTTCTTATGTGGGAAGAAAGCATATTCTTATCTGCTAGGTAATTCCACAGGAGGACACCTTGTTCTCTAGGAGAAGTTACTGCGGCTCTAAGCCCCTGAAGTCAAACAAAGACAGAAAACAGAAGCGGCATTTACAAGAACTTAGGACAGACTGTAATGATGAGGTAAATGTCCTGTCTGAAGGTGAAGCAATAGCCTTGGCTACATCTTGGTAGGAGTCGCAGGTTTAACTCTACGTCACCATCACAAACTCTCCAAAGTATCATGTAGCCTTGCGAAAACTGTAAATTACACCTCACGAGCCCTAGCAACTTTAAATGAACAAGTGGGACAAGTTAGAACTGGAGTTTTACAGAATAGAGCAGCATTGCATTATTTATTATCAAGATCTAATAATGAGGGTGAGGAGTCTCTAGGGTTATGTTGCTTCCACATCAGTGATAATTCACAAATGATAGGAGGGAAAATGTCAGATCTGAAGGCTTTGATGGAAGAATTAAAAACAGACTGACAGGGAGTGGTTTACAAATTTCTGCAGTCTTGGAGAGTAATTGGATGGGGAACCTGGCTATGTCACTTACGGTTAACTTTAATAATAGGCTTTTGTCTTCTAGTGCTAGAGATTGCTATTGTCAAATGTATGATACATATAATAATACAATCTGTACGTAATTATACTGAACCTACTGAAGCGTTAAAGTTAAGCCAATTGACTGCCTCAGAGGACACTGGATCAGGAAAGATAATCAAAATGTTAGACCAGTTTGCAAGGGCATTATAAAAATCAAAAGGGGAGAATTGAGCAGAAAATGGTTAATTACCTGTGTCCTTGCACAAATACCGAGACCATCCAAAGACCATCTGTCTGTAGGAGGGACTGGGCCAAACCAGCATGGTTTAGACTAGTAGAAGCAGCTCTAGATGGGCCAGACCAGTGCAAAACAGAGTTAGATAACTTTTTAGGCATGTGCGAGAGCTAATTGTTTATGTTAAGGCAGAATTGGGCAGTCTGTACCTCCTGACCAAGTCATTCATTATTGCCAAGACATTTTTCTTTACAGTGCCAATCCCACTAAATCCAGAGGAGCTGTGACAGAGCTGAAGTGAGGCCAGCAGTGTTGGTACCTCACAACTGAGTTGGTTAATGCCTAGAGGTTTCTAATTTGGTGCTCTGTGCATGTTCACCCATCATGGCTGGAACTGCCCTCCTCCTGCTGCTCGAGGAAAACGCCCAGCAGTGAAGACTGAGGCTAGTCCTAATCTTCCTCTGGCAAACTTTCAATAGGCCATGGAAATCCGAGGCTCCCAGTTTGGATTCAGCCCCTAAGGCCTTCAACATGTGCTCTGTTTGGGCTTGATAGAGTGACAACCTAAAAAATGGGAAACCTCCTGCTCCTCCCAGGAAGGAGCCAGCTATGAATCTTGCTGCTAGATCACAGCTTCCCCTGGAAAGGCTTTCCTAGGCCAAGGGGGGGTCCCACTTCTGTTTTTTATCCCTTAGTGCCCTAGGGTGCCTGTAGCAGGGTACGAGGATTCCGCCCAAACAGAATTCCGCCACCATTTAACAAAGCAAGAAAGGAGTTTTAATTGCTATAAAAACACTCAGCAACACTAGCAAGCACACAAACAGTTTGAGCATATCATACCAAAGCCAGGGTGACCATTGCAAAGCCGAGCATTAGGAGCAGCATCTCAGTAGGGGGTAGGTAGGCTCAGAGTATCACAGAACATCCCCTGGTAAAAACCATGATGCTGAACCTCCCCATCTCTGCCAGAGGCAAGCTCACTTTAATAGACGAGCCATGGGAAAGGACCGGACCCACCCCCTGCCATCAGTGGCCATGTGCACCAGGTGTTTCCAACCAGCTGCATGTTGCAATCAGCAGCCACCAGCAGTCCACCCTTGCAAATTACAGTATCACAGTATCACAGTATGTTAGGGGTTGGAAGGGAACTAGAAAGATCATCTAGTCCAACCCCCCTGCCAGAGCAGGATCACTTAGATGAAATCACACAGGAATGCGTCCAGGCAGCTCTTGAATGTCTCCAGAAAAGGAGACTCCACAGCCCTCCTGGGCAGCCTGTTCCAGTGCTCCGTCACCCTTACTGGAAAGAAGCTTTTCCTCAGGTTAATACTAAATGTCCTGTGGTCCAACTTGCTCCTGTTCCCTCTTGTCCTAACATTGGATGACATTGAGAAGAGCCTGGCTCTCTCCTCCTGACACTCACCCTTAACATATTTGTAAACATTAATGAGGTCCTGTCTCAGTCTCCTCCTGTCCAGGCTGAAGAGACCCAGCTCTCAGCTTTTCCTCCTAGGGCACATACTCCACTCCTTTCATGATCTTGGTGGCCCTGTGCTGGACTCTCTCCAGCAGCTCCCTATCCTTCTTGAGCTGGGGGACCCAGAACTGGACACAGTATTCCAGGTGGGGCCTCACCAGGACAGAGTAGAGGGGGAGAATAACCTCTCTGGATCTGCTGGCCACGCTCCTCTTAATGCATCCTAGGATGCCATTGGCCCTCTTGGCTACAAGGGCACATTGCTGGCTCATGGGCATCCTCCTATCCGCCAGGACTCCTAGATTTTTTTCCCCGGGGCTGTTCTCCAACAGATCAGTTCCTAGTCTGTACTGATACATAGGGTTGTTCTTTCTCAGATGCAGTACTTTACACTTACCCTTGTTAAATTTCATCAGGTTTCTCCCTGCCCGTCTCTCTAGCCTGTCCAGGTCACTCTGGATGGCAGCACAGCTCCTGGTGTGCCAGCCACT
>VWZO01013649.1:0-96555 GCA_013396975.1 Bucco capensis
GTGCTCACTGCAGCTACTTGTGGAGGATATAGAAGCTACTGTCAGAAAGAAATGACAAGGTGAACATTTTTTTTAGCTGTTATTGAGAAAGGACATGGGTCCATTGGTGCTAGTTAGTCATCAAACCACTGAAAGCTGGACAATTTCTACCACTTTCCTAGCTCTAGTGCAGGAAATGTTTTACTTTATACTTTCAACTGCTTTTCAAACTTTCTTTACAGATGTCCTCTTCTCTCACTTGACTGTTTGGCCTTCTTTGGAGAAGTACTGTTTAGTAGCTGGCTTGAGTGAACTTGGTCATCTGTATTTATTAGACTGTAATGAAGATACAGGTCTTTGATTTAGCCAAACTTTGCCTCCAGTTACACTGGTATTCACCACTCTGACAGAACAAAACAAGTAAAAAGCAATTACCTGAGCAGATTTTTTTCAATGCAAAGACAGGTTGTATATATAGAATCATAGAACAGTTACAGCTGGAAGAGACCTTGAAGATCATCAGTCCAGCCTTTGTCCTAGCCCTGTCAACTTGCTAAATGATGCCCCCCAATGCAACATCTACCCGTCTCTTAAACACCTCCAGGGATGGTGACTCAGCCACCTCCCATCCCTAGTGTCTGTTAAATGTACTTTATGAAGCTTAGCTAGTAACATCTTTATGAAATGTCTTGATTTGGATTTTACTGGATTTTTATTTTGTTTTAGAAGTGGTCATACTGGTTGCAAAAGGTTCATTTATGGCAAAGGCATGTGGAGCTCCTCTGATTATACTTTTTGAAATTAAATTAATGACTACAGCAGTACCAGAAAACATAACCTTGCTTACAGTTGTCTTGTATGGGTAGATGCTTTGAGTTACCATGTGTCAGAGACTAAAGAAATCGGAAATAGGGTAGTCCTACAAGTGGAAGAATCCTGTCTTTGGTCCTGTGGAACAGCACAACCATTTTTAATTTTAATTTACATTTTAATTTACATGCCAAATGCATGAAGCGTTTCTTTGCATGCTCATTTATATTTGGGAGTAAACTGAAGCATTAACCACCTACCAGATGTAGCATTGATGATGCAGTAGGTGGAGGACAGTTGTCTGCCACAGGTGGTAATTAGAAATGGAGTTGCTATTGGAAAATAGAGTGTCAGAGGTGTTCTTGGGATGGGGTATGCTTTACAAACAGATGTTTCAACCTTCACATGATTTCTGTGGACTTCAACAGCACTTGCAGGTTTGTTTTCCATGCAGTTACTGCATTACTGTGACTTGAGGGCTCTCTTGTCACTAGTGTTGGGACACAAGAAGAAGGGCAGCAGTGCTTAGCTGTGGCTGATTGCATTGGTTCACAGTATGAACTTGTATCCCTATCCCTTGAGCTAGAGTGAATATCCTATGCATGCTTAACATACTCGAGGAAGGTAACATTAATAGTATTTAAAACATTGCTTCTTGATTTATGCCTTGGGGCCAAAAAGCATGAGCCAGCTAGAGGGCTTTTATTTAGTCTGGAAACTCAGAGTCACCATTCATTCAAACTGTGTTTGGAAAAACTGCGGAAGTTTAGAAGAAAGGGAGAGAATGAACGGAAGAAAAACCTTAATTCTTTGTCCCAGGCCTTCTCAAGAAACCAGTGACTGCCTTTAACTGCAGGATGAGTCTCAGGGGTGAGCACAAGCAGGAAAGCTGGACTCTCTTAAGTGGTGTTTAGCTGAGGATATCTCCTCTTTTTCCTCCTGTATTTCTTACTCCAGAGTAACACACAGGAAGTCTTCTCTCTGCTCAGGTTTTATTTCCCTCTTGTTACCCTTTTCTAAGTTGAGTTCTTACCTCCAGGAGGGCAGAGATGCTCTCAGCATCTGCTGCAGTGAGGAGAAGAAAACGGGCTGAATGAGCAGAGTAAGAAGTATCTGAAGCTCAGGATGTTTTCTTCCAACAGACACAGGCATTTTGTGACACGCTTTTCATTTCACAAGATATCAGTTTCAGCAATCCTCCATTACATCAATTGCTGACTGGTTATTTGTTTTCAGGGTTCAAATGTTTCCAGTGGCCTTTTTCCCTGTAAGTGACAAAAGTGTCTTAGATACTCAGTTCTCTCTCTTGTTTCTCATGCCATGACTTGTGCTCTCCGAGTCACACAGTACCTACAGTTGATTAACAGCAATATATGATGGCTTGGGATTGCTCAAGAACCAAATACAATGCAACCAGGAGGAGCTTTTCTTATACCTTAATAATATTTTATTGCTTCCACAATTCTGAAAGTGTAATTTCTGGCAAGATTGCTGACTCTTGAGAGAAATACAAGGGAAAGTACAATAAAATAATACTTGTAAACAAGTTTACAATTATACAGTGAGTGTCTTCAAGTAACCTTAGTTTGCAGGTTTTCTTCCTTTTGGGACCAAACACAGTGCTTATGTCTTAGATATGTTTTAGGCATGTATGCACATTTTAAGAGTACAGAATTATGTTTGTAGTATTTATCACACTGACAAAAGATGAGTACATCTTAATGGTTGATACACTGTCTGAAGTCTTGTCTGTCCATATGTGTGTAGTGACTGTCTTGAACACTACTGAAACCTCATGGCTGGACATCTCTTACATGGTCCTCCACATGCCCCTATTTTTCCAACACCTGCATTCACCTAGTGATTTCCTTCCACTGAGAGCTGCAGAAGTGTTTCCTGAAGAGACTCAGACTTGACCTAACTTTCTGGCTCAAATTCTGGCAAAATCTGATGTTCTTGTTGGTTTCAAGTTGTTTGATGCTATGAAAGGAGAAGGTGACTTTCAAGCTCTTTGTGTTTGACTGTGCTTGCTGTTTTCTTTGGAAGGTGTACAAGGGAGAAGAAACCACATTCCACATCTCAGGCCTTCAAGTCAACACAGACTATCGGTTTCGTGTCTGCGTCTGCCGCCGGTGCTTGGATACCTCACAGGAACTTAGTGGACCTTTCAGCCCCTCCGTTGCCTTTATGCTTCAGCGAAATGAGATCATGCTTGCAGGAGAAATGGGAAGCCTGGATGATCAGAAGATCAAGAGCATGATTCCTACTGATGAACAGTTTGCAGCCCTCATAGTTCTTGGCTTTGCAAGTTTGTCTATCATATTTGCCTGTATATTACAATACTTCTTTATGAAGTAGAGAATTCAGTGGAAGGTTGAGATACAAATTTAACTAATGCTACGCATTATAATCCACACATTTATTCAGATATTCTTTTTTTTAAATCCTTTTGTTCTACCATACATTTTATATACTGCTCTTTGTTTTTACAGTTCTAGCTTGAAGAAAGATAAATCAGTGTTTTGATGCACCTTTTTGAAATTCAAAACTAGGAAGTGGTCAAACTGGAGACATAACCAAACCAGATACCAAAAGCAAGATCTTTTTTCCTTCACAGTTTCAAAATTGTCACCAATTTGCCTTTTCAGCATTGTAGGTTTTTCACTGAAGTTCTTACAGTCTCTTATTTTATCTTACTATTTAGGAAATTTTAATCATGAGTCACTTTTTTGTCTTCTCTTTTTTGTTCTAAACATTAGTCACAAGTGTGTTTTGTGGTAAGGCTAGAGTACAGTGTTAGTCAGCAGTACCAGGTTTTCCTTGAACAGTATTAGCAATGTTGCCTATTAATTATTCACTACATTTGCCCCATTTCTTTCAAGATAAGATGCAAGTTATTTTAACCATTTAGTGTGTTTAAATCAGAACAGTATCCTGCAATCAAAAAACCATTTTAATTATCTGTTATTTTTTACAGTTATAACACTATAAACTGCCTGTATAAGAAATCAAATAACCAAACTGCATATAAATTATGGAGCATTATAGATTTTTTTTTACCATTCTGATTCCTAGCAGTGATTTTAAGTAAGAGGGCATTGTGCAATAGTTAGTTATTCCCATGTTCAGCTATTTAAAAGCTGCTTTAACTTGTCTGTCTGTCACTGTATATAACTATTCCTTATCTAATACTAGATATTATTCTACTATGTTCAGCCTGATTTATATGATTAGAGCTGGTAACAGCTTACTGCCTCTACTGAATTAGGTGAAACTTACACTCAATGTAAGGAAACTTTACTGTCAGTTGGTCTTTTTATTATTATTATTATTGTTGTTATTTTTTTGGAGGGGTATTCATTTTACAGAACTTTTTGGAGGTAGCAGAAATCAGATCTGTTTCTTTTAAATACCTGAAATGAGTGTCTACACTGTTCTCACCACAGGGCTCATGGAAACAACTTGGTACATGGCAAAATTCAGACAAGAGTCCTGCAGAGGAATAGTCAGTGTGCAGATGGGAGTGTGTGTCCCCCTCCTGCCTACCCCTTCTTAGACACACATTTCAATCCATCAACATACTAGATTTTTAACTCTTGACTCATTGGGTTATTTATATTAAGTCAACATTGTGCGAGTACCTCAGGGACATAAATGAGCTGGAGGTGCAAATAGATTCCAAAAGGGTGCAACAGACACAAATATATTTCCCTGCCTCTTGTTTTTGTATATTTTTGCTACTCAATTTTGCTTTTGTCCTAGCTATTTTGTTCTGTCTCCATTGTCTAAGATTCAGTGTCCTGTACTAGCATAATAGTCCCTTAACCAAAGTAATGGGGAAAAAAAAACAACATTATTTTTGTTTTAGGTTTATTTATACTATATACTGCATACAGTACTTTAAATACCAATTACAGTGCAATCTTTTATTTATTGTAAAAAAGAAAAAAAGAAAAGAAAAAATAAAAAGTGTACTTATGTACTAATTCCCCTCCCCACCCTCCCTGTAGCATGTTCTATTTTGTCTGTTTTATACTGTCGTATTTTAGGACAACTTTTTACCTGGCAGCATTCTTAGTGTTATTAATCCTCTTACATTTTCTTGTGCTTTTGAAGATGGGAGCATCTAGTACATTAAATGCCAAAAAAAAAAAAAAAGAAAAAAATGATCAGTGATTCAAAGGTTTACATGTATCCAAAAAACATAATCATCTCTGGAAAGAAAGTGCTAAGATCAATGAATTATTCTGTGTGCCTCTCTAGATGTAGCAAATATTAGAAATGTTCTGTATTTTGTTATTGACTATAATTAGTTTAATTTAGCCTTGCAAACTAATGGCATTGAGCTAAATATATATATTTTTGGGTTTGTTTTGTTTTTTTTTGCCAAAGTCATGGCTTGTCAAATTTATTTACATCTTATTTAAATTTATTTGTGATATGAAACTTTTGTGACCTTGCCTCTGTATTTTGTGAGCAAAGCATATACAAGCTGTTTTGGATGGAGGAGAAAAGTGTATTTTTTAAAGCAATGAGAAGTTAGTTTGGAAACCCAGAAATTGGAATAGATTCCCTTTTTTATTTTTGGAATATTGTTTCAGCAATGCTGCTATGAAATCCAAGCTTGACACCTTTTTAAAAAAAAGACCTGCTTTAATAAAAAAAAAAATCTAAAAAAAATTTAAAAAACACCTTAGTTTGATTAATTTTGAATGTTTGAAATACAAATGATGCTAAAAGCAGTGAGCAGAAGCATTTCTGTCCCTGATCTGTTTGGTGTTCCTTATGCTAACAAGAACACCCAGTCCCACCCTGCAGGTGTTGGAAGGTGTTCTATAGGAGCTGGGACAGGCCCTGAGTAAGTGAATTTGACATTCTTTTAGTTTAGGTGTTCTGCCATAGTGATTTGATTGTCTTTCATATACTAAGAACAAAACAAAGCATCCCAGATACCAAACCATTCCTGTCCTGGTTGTGTTACCACCGAGCCACCGATCGTTGATGTCGTCTCCTCCTGTACACCCCTGAGCCCTTTGAATCCAACCTGAGGTCTCTCTGCTCTCCAAGAAATCATCATTAACAACAGGTAGAATGAAACACTAAATATTTAAAACCCTTAAGGAAGGAGAGATGTTTTTATATTGTTCTGCCACCTTCTTTATGAACTTGAAATGTTTTCTAATCCTCTTCGTTGGCTACAGTAGCTCAGTATTCAGTGTCATGATTGAGAAGTGCCCGAACTGAATGTGTATGAACCTTATCCTTGCACAGTTCTTTAAATTGAAAAATAAATAAATAAATGTTTTTTACCTCACTATGGGAACATACATTCCAAGCTTTTCAACTTATAGAAAAAAAAATAATCATAAGTTTTCTTGTATTGTAAATTTTAGACTATTTCATATGCATTGTATTAAAACTGCCATATCAATTTTAATGTATAGATTTTGCAAATACTACACTATGTATGTAAGACTTAACTGTATCTGTAGTGTATATGTAATATATTTATGCCCAATAAATGTTTTAATTCTTTCTGATATTACCAGAATTCCTTAACTGAAAAAAGCAGCCTTCCTGTGGCCCCTTTCCAGCAGGTGAGTGGAGCTTCCACAGCCTGAAGCAGGAGCAAGAGCCCTCAGTTTAACTTGGGATGTTTCTGACTTGTAATTGCAATGATTTTGTGTTACTTGTGAAGCATCTGCTGGTGCAGTTCAGCAGTTCATGGCATAATCTTTTCATAGACTGAACTATAGGCTGCCCAGGGAGGTGGTAGGGTCACTCTCCCTGGAGGTGTTTAAGAAACATTTAGATGCTCTACTTAGGGACATGGTTTAGTGGTATGGTAACGATAGGTATGGTTGGACTTGATGATCTTGGAGGTCTCTTCCAACCTTTGTGATTCTGTGATTCTGTAAATACACCACAGATTGCTTGTCCACCCCTGGAAAGCTGAAGTTCAGCCAGGCTGTTCCTGTACATCTGAAGGCTGCTGATGTTTTGATGGAGGCATCATCCAGGTAAATTCCAAATCCCTTCTCAGGTGAACTGGTTTCTGTACCCCCATCTCCTCATCTGTGGGAAATCACACTCCTCACCCTGTGGCTGCTGGGCATTGGGCAGCATCTGCTGTGACAGTCAGCTACCTGCTGCCCTGCAGTTTGCTTCCCTTGGCAGGGCTATGGTACAGTGAGCAAAAGTTGATGTAAATAACCTTAAAGTCAGGTTGCTGTTGTGTTTTAATCACTTCTTTTAGATACCTTGTGTGAAAATTTAAGGATAGTAAAAACACACCTGGGTTTGTTACCTGATTGTAGTTAAACCTTGAAATATCAGCAGTTAGCGCTTGTTAATGATGTGCAATAAATCCAATTACTCATCATAAAGAATTAGCTTAGTATGTGTACGTGTTTCTTGGCCAACACATTAATGTTTGTTTTTTAAACAGCTTCTTCAGAATACTGCAGAAATACAACATGATATTGGTTTGCTTTTTTAATTACTGGATTTACAACATGAGTGGATTTTTCCTAAGGAAATACTGTCATTTTTTTCACGTGGTTACCCAGCTATTGTTTTTCTTGATTTGAATAGTGCTTGCCAAAACAATCTCTTTAACAAAATCTTTTTAATATGACTATAGAAGTGTAATCAGAGCTTTGATACTTGAAGAAATCTAATTTTCAGTAGTCCCTGCTTTTGTGCAGAGGTACTGGGTCTCTTTCCCACACCCAGACTAGGCAGAGGTGGGGTAACTATCACAAAATCCTATGGATTTTGTTTTACAAGGAAAAACAGAGCAAGTTTTAAGCAGGTTTGGGCAATACTGGATTTAGCGACATCTCTTGCTGACTCATACCTGTTGGGAGAAAAGTACCTGCTTTGGGAAGTTTTGAGATACAGCAGGGGCTTGTATTTTTAGGCAATTTTGTGGCCTTATAAAGAACCCCTAGGCTGGTGTGGGAGTAGGATGTGGACTGTGGCACATCCCAGTTTGAGCAATCTCTAGGTCTGCCTGCAGCAGAACGTGGTCACCAGGCTGGTGATTGCTGTTTCTATAGCAGCAGCAATTCTCTCTTTTCAGTAATCAAGGAGCCTGTTCAAAAACTAAACAGGGAGAATTTGTTCTGCTTTTGACTTCAATCCCTCTTGCAAGTTTGGTTTGTTGGAGGAGTGTTGAGCCCCTTTTAGAGTAGGAGTTCTCTAGGAGAAAGCAGTGTAAGGTGCAGCATGGTCTGAGCAACCTGCTCCCCAGACAAGTAAGAAAGCACCCTCACAGGAAAGAAGTTTTTCCATTTCCTGAGTTGTTCCTGTGTTGTGGGCCAGGGAATTGGCATGGCCTGTGTTCTTGCCCAAGGGGGAACTTGGCTGAGTTATCTGAGGTCTTGTACCACTTAGAGCTTTGCAGCTGGAGAATTGTCTCCTGGGGAGAAAGACTGTGTAGTGCTGGTGGATACTCAGTGTTTCAGCACTGCTGTCAACTGAGTAACATTGTTGTGCTATGCTTGGCATCTGTGGGGAAAGAGCAGCTCCTTCTGCCACGTGGGACAGGGAACAGAGCTGGGGGAAGCTCTGTCAGGATGCTGAGTTGTGGCTCAATGGGAGGAAGCAGCTCCAGCTTGTGTCCATCTCTAGTGGGTCATGTCAATCATCACTTGTCAGCAGCCCCAGTGTAGCTTTGTCCTTTTGCTGAAGTTGAAGGTTGCAGACAGGAGTTGCAGACAGGAGTTCAAGTGGTGACATGAGTCCTAATGCTCACAGCTCACCCAAATATCCCTGTCAACCACTGGGAAGGTGATGGAGCTGAACTGCTCAGCTCCTGCCAGACCTGAAACAAAATCTCTTTCCTTCCTGTTTGCCTGTGTGCTTGTTTGGGATTGAACAGGTGGTACAAAAAGACACCCCTTCATGTTCTTAAAGAAGTTTCCAGCTGCAACCTCCTTTTCACCCTTTCATACCAAGCCTAAATGGATCCTTTGAGATCACAGCAAAGTTTGAATAATTTATGGTTGAGAGAAATGGGGTGATTTCCCTCCCCCCAGCATCAATGACACCTTGATGAACCAGATGGTGTTGTTAGACCTGTCTGCACCCAAAGGTACTAGAGAAAAGGTATGAAGAATATAGTATGGAAATGTGATGTGTAAATTATATTTCCTGTGCAAATCTTTTTTCTAGATTTAGAGAACTATAGGAGATTTCATGATGTATTGTGATTTATTGAAGTGCTGTAGAATTGTGTTCTCTGCCCTTTAATATTCACCTGCCTTGGAGTGAAGATATAAATGTCATCCCTTATTCCTCTCAGAAATGAGAGCCAGAAGAAAGTAAAGAGGAGGTTATGAACATTTTTGTTTCACTATTTTTATGGCTGAGCAGACAAAGCCAATTAATATCCCTGGAAAGAACTCTTTCATCAGTATTATATTTAATAAGTTCTAAACTATTGCATCTGTTTCTCCTCTTGGCAGTTGTTCTTTCACAATGTGCAGGTTCTTGGCTGGGCAAAATAAGAGTAAGAGGTTCACAAGATGCTTTCAAACAGAATGGATTAGCCTGCTCTCTGCTCTTTAGGGGAATGTGCTGTTACTTGACTAGTTACTGTACTAATTGTTAACATAGATGGCATTGCATGCAATCAAAACTATTTTTAGGTCTACTAGCTTGGTTAATAAATAAATGCTTGGGTCAGTGTGCTCAGTGGATGTAGCTCCTTGGTAATTTATTAGCTTATCTCACTTTGTCATTTGAACAGTATTATCCTCTACAAATAAAATGGAGCAAACAGTAGGGATGCAGAAGTCTTGTGAGGATGAATATGTGAATAGAGTTGAGAAATTCACCCTAATCTAGTGCAAATACTGTATTTATTAATTTATAGGGTTTGAATATTCCCCAAGATGCTCCTCTATGGACTTTGTACAGTGCAAGGTGTAGCTCTAAAGCTTAAGCTGCTACTGCTCCTATCTTTGCACACTCACCAGTATGGGCATCAGGCATTTATTTCTTCTGCATGTTATAGCTCTGTCTCATGTCCTTCACTTTTAAAGTGTGAAGTTTAAAGCCTGTTTTGAAATCAAAAGCATCATAGCTGTATAAACCTGTGGTTATCCTCTAAATAAGCCCTGCCTGGGCAGTGATGGTGCAAGCCCCTTTCTCCAGCTCCCATCAGCTCATCTTGCAGGAAGGGATGTTTAATACAGGTCTCACCACAGCCCATGGCAATGGCACTCCTCTAGGTGCATGGCAGGCATGCTGTGATGTGAGAAGCCAGGCACAAGGCACAGCAGAGAAAGCAGGTAAGAATGAGATTCTTGAGGTTTTTGACATGGCAGCAGGAGTAGCTGATGTGAGGTGACTTTTTCCAAGCTGACTGCAGCAGCTCCACGAGTGGCATCAGTTAGCCTTGCTGCTTAGCTTTTTGTGAGAAAGAAACCACTGTTGTCATCTGAGTACATCTGAAATGGTTTTGTTTCCTCGTGTTAGACCAGAGAATCTCAGGCAGTGCCCAAGGCCCAATGCCTCACACCAGCACATCTCCACCAGAGCCATGGCACCAACCAAGGCACAAAGAAGCCCTTGTGCCAGCCACCCCCTTCCCTCTTCACAAACTTAATAATTGAGAGGGTTCAAAACTACGTGTTCAATCCAAACAAGTTCAGGAGATGGCCCCTTCTGCAGCCCCATGCTGGTGCCTCTGGCACAGCACAGCAAGTATTACTAAAATCAATCACATTGGCACCGCTGGATAAAAGTACCAAGGTGCTATTGCCTGGGCAGAATCCACACCCACCTGTGGTCATGAATATTGCCTTGACTTTTGGTGAAAATTTTGTAGTCTGAGGTTTTGCTGTCTTTTGTGTTACTGGTTTGTTAAAGCTCTTTAAATCTCTGCATCCTGGAGCTTGTCATGCTGCAGGCTCAGTGCACAACAGGCTCGTGGTGTTAGATTCCCTGCCTACCCTAATGAAGGATGATGGGTCCTTTGTGGAAGGAGGCTATGCAGGGAAGAACAATGTGGGAAAAGGCTTGGAAATCACCATGCCTTTTTTTTCCTCACAGAACCAGAATCATGTGAAAATCAATCAGAACATGAGAGACAGGAAAGGGGAGTAACGCTTTTCTTCTTTGATCCAGCAGCATTCAAAATGGGGGTAAATGTTGGTAGAGCTCCTCCTGTGCCCTCAGAGCAGCCTCTGAAGTTGAGCACGGGGTTCTTCATTTCTGAGAGCTGTTTTGCTTTATGGACTTGCACAGCACCAAAGCTTCGTTTTGCTCCTAGGGAGGGAAACGAAGGAAGCATGGAGAGCAATGAAATGCCTTCAGTGCAGTGTTTCATCTTCAAGCACAGCCAGAGGAGCAGCCTGTAGGCTTTCAGAAGGATGTATTTGTTCACAGAATCAGAGCGCATTAGATTGGCAACAGGCAGTGCTCACTTAAGATGCTGTTTAGGTAAATACTTAAACCCCTTCTTAGTGAGGGGCAGTCCTGTGCTCCACACAGCAGTCTCACCACTGATGTCTCTTTGGAGCTGACTCCATCTATGAACGATATAGATACTTGTCCATGAAAATTACAGGGAAGACTAAGGAGACTGAGGATTTCTCCCATCCCCATCAGGTGGTTTGCTGGTATACTGCACAACACTTGGGGTCCTCTTCCTGCATTGTGTTTACTCCTCAAGCATTGGCTTCTGGGTTTTTTTTTCCCCTAAGCAGCAGCAGCCCAGACTTCTGGGAGCTGAAGCTGGGATTTTGTGAGCTGATAGAGCTGACAGAGCTAGAGCCCATCATCTGACAGACTGCTTTGGGCAAAAGTTTGCCTGAGGACTTGTGATGTTTTACTGGTCTCTCACCAGAAACCATGTTTCAGGGTGAAAAGCCACTGGCAAACACATCTGTGTGAGGAAATCCTTTTGCTCCTGTGAAGTTCCTGGTGTTTGTGCGGAGCTGGGAAGGAGCCTGCTGCAGTCCATCAGGTGCGGATGCATAGGTGGGAGGAGATGGCTGGGGTAGGGTGAGGTGTGTTCCATTGCCCTAGGGGAGAGGTGGACCTGCCCTAATGAACAGGGAGACTTCACATCATGCCTTGTGCAGAACTTCTGTCTCCTCCAGGCACTGCTTGTCCTGGGCAGTGTGTAACTCCAGTAAATAATGTCAAATAGCATAAATCACACCAGGTGTTCCCAAGATATGCCAACTCCTGCACCTGCAGGATGTGCATCCATCTGGATCTCCTGGAGGATTTTCTGGGAAGCTCCTTCCTTTATGTGCATCACTGGGGTGGGTGTAAGAGTTCCCTTGCAGGTACAAATCCCACTGCAGGTGCAGTTGTTGCCTTGGCCACTAGCACAGGTTTGCTTGTTGGTTTTGGGTGTAGGGATGCAGAAGCAAGGCTTTGGAAGCATATCCCAGGTTTCCTGTGTTGGCCGAGCTGTCTGGAGGCTGCAGTGTCAGCCAGAGGTCACTGATTTCCCATACAACTCTTCTCTGGGGCTGCTGGGCTGAGCACTCTGGTGGCACAGCTTGCAGACAGGAATGATGCTCAGAGCTCCCTGCACCAGCCCAAGGAATAACTCCAAAGGAAGGGAAACAGATCTGCACCCTGTCACTCTGAGACAGCTTGTTGTGTGCCAGGGGTTAAAATGCCAAGTGCTTTAATTCCCTATTTGTAAAATTGGGCTAATATTAATTAAAACCTTGAGGGGGAAATCTACTCCCTGTGCTTTCAGCTTGGGTGTGAGGAGGGTGGCTCAGGGTGCCTGGAAGTAACAACATGAGCATCATTGGGATAGGAGGAGTTAGGCAGATGGTTTTCCTGTACTAAACTTTGAATTTATCTCTCAAGATGGCATTTATCTCCTCAAGGCCACAGAGTTTTTTTGCAAATGGTACAAACTCTGGAAGCCCACCGGGAAGCATTGACTGAAGGGCTTGGAGGAACTGCTAACAGCCTGGTAAGGAAATCTCCTGATTAATGTAAGGGAGCACAGGGAAGTGTGAGGGAGCAGTGTGGGCCCAGCTGCCTCCAAGCCTGCACAAGGTTCATCAGCAGCCACTGCAGCCACTCTCCCTCCTGCTTTCCCAGGCCTTGCCCTTGCCCATCAGCAATCAAGGAGGGAAGACTCCAGATACAGCAGATCTATGACGGAGAGGAGGTTCTCCTGGGTATTTAAGCATCTAATGGCTGCTGCTTTAAATAAAGCTTATGCAAATGTCATTTGGCACAAGCTTCCATAACTGCTGAATAGATCTCAATTCAAAATTTGACATCTAAGTGCTATTTTTCCAGTCTGTTATGTGTTTGACAAGAAATACAATGGGACATGATTTTCTGCCTGTGCATGCCTCCATCAGAGGTGCTTTTCTAAAATGAATGAAGCTTTCTGGTAAAGTGCTTTTGACCCATTTCATCACCAATTTAGCATGTTGCCAAGAAATAAAATGCAGCCAAATGGTTCCTGTTTATTTGTGAAACTGTAGTACAAAATGTAGAGGTAGAAAAGCTGTTAAAACTTGGGCTGTTTAACAAATGTGCCTCCAGTTATTTCCTACATGTGCTGCACATGTACAGGTCAGTGAGAACAGAGCAAAATTTTGACTTGTAAAGCCCCTATATGTTGGGTTGTTTTTTTTTTCAGTCAGAATGGCAAAGTTTGTTTTTAAAAGAAAGCGTTTCCAGAAATGCAGCCTATGGCTCAACGGCTTGAAAGAAATCTTCTTGTAGAGCTGCCCTGTCTACCATGCTTAATGAATAGGTCAGTGCCTGCTCTGGTCTTCCCTGCATGTCAAACATACCTCAGAAGCCACATTCAGACCCAGAATGGGACAAGGGAGACACCCGTGACCTTTCAGATCATAGGATCATGGTTGGAAAAGACCTCTGACGTGAGTCCAACCATCCACCCAACACTACCATGCCCACCACTAAACCGTGTCCCCAAGCACCACATCTGCACAGTTTTTGAACTCCTTCAGGGATGGTGATCCCATTACCTCCCTGGGCAACCTTAGGAAAGGCTTTAGGGGGAAGATGCCAGGTCCATCAAGTGCTGCAGCAATACCCTGGGAAACTGAGGAGAAATGCTTTGTCTCTGCTAGAAAGTATCTGCCAGGATAGCGTTCCCCTGTGAGCCCTGAGCAGCTGCCACTGGTGAGATGGACAATTCACCCAGTGCCAGCACTGCTGATGCCAGCCCAGGCTGTGTGCCACTGCAGCATCTGCTCTGCCCATGTAAAACCTGCTAGAGACAAGGCAGGGAGAACCTTGCCCCAAGAGGAATTCCTTGAACTGACTTCGG
The DNA here is from genome assembly GCA_013396975.1 of Bucco capensis. Lineage (NCBI taxonomy): Eukaryota > Metazoa > Chordata > Aves > Piciformes > Bucconidae > Bucco > Bucco capensis. The sequence goes on from VWZO01013649.1 coordinate 14,090, forward strand.
GTAGCTCTTCTCAGGTAAAAAATGCTATTGAAGTCTTGATTGTACTTTTTTTTCCTCCAATGAAGTTATTTCTTGGGCAATAACCCTTGAAGCAAGCAATGCATCAGTGTCGATGGAGAGGGAGATATATATTTCTGGAGGCATCTGACAATAGCTGATTTTATGATGCAAAATTGAAGGTTATCCAGGTGATTTTTTTTTGCCCTTTTTTTTTCTATATAAAAGCAGCTCATGATAAACTGGTACCTGTTTGAAGGAGCAGACCCTATTCACCTTCTGGAGTCAACACATGCCAGTAAGTGTGCCCCACTGCCTTTATTATTTCTGTATAGAAAGTTTTATTACTGAGGGCAGAAAAACTAATGGATGATGTAATGCCAACTGCAGAAGTGCCAGCCTCAGTCTGCATTAAATGCTTGAATGTTTCTTGCTGGATCTGAAATATTTTCCTGCTTCTACAAGAGTCACAGGAACATGGCCACTCTAATAAAAAAGTATGCATTTTGCTAGATTTGGAATCATAAAATCAGTTTGGTTGGAAAAGACCTTTGAGATCATCAAGTCTAACCTTTTACCCAACACTGCAAGGTCAAAATTAAACCATGTCCCTCAGTACCACATATATGTGTCTTTTCTATCCCTCCAGGGATGGTAACTCCACCACTTGCTGGGCAGCCTGTGCCAGGACTTGACAACTCTTCTGATGAAGAAATTTTTGGCCAAGTAGTCAGTGACTTGCAGAAAAATGTCTACTTTCTATCTGAGAAGGAAGGAATAAGTCCTGTCCTCCCTCCCAGTGAGCAGCCAGCCCCCTTCTTTCTGACTTTTGTGACCCCAGGTTAAATGTTCTCAATTCTATTCTATACATAACATTGTAGCAATTTCAGAATGTTGGTGTGGTTAAGACTTCATCAAGAGAGACTGTAAAGCTTTGGTTAAATGAAATTATTATAGTTTATATGCAGAAATTAAATGTGTCTACATAGGGCTTCAGTGGGCTTTCATGTTAGTTATTCTGGGTTTTTAAGAAAAGAAGAAAACAAACTCAAAAAACCAAAACCAAACCCAAATACCCATAGCCTAATCAAGTTAATTATACAAATTTTGGGGAAAAAATTAAAACCCAATGATGCAGCCTCTCCACTAGGTAAAATCCTCTCTGGGACCACTTTGGCCACACAGAATTGCTTCCTGTAACACAGGTTTTGCTTGCAGGAACAGAGCAAGCCCATGAAGTGTCGCATGCTGTGGATGACATCAGTACCAACCTCATAGCCCATCCCCACACCGTGGGTGCCTCCCCTGCCTGCTGCCAGTCCACAGCACCTAGGGCTGTGCCCAGCTCCCACAAAGTAAGGAGAGAGGAGAAGTGTGTGGCAGCAGTGATGGAACCTGCCAGAGATGAGCCTCGTTCCTCCAACCCATGTGTGATGCCACCAGATCCTCCACTGCCACGGAGCCGGTAGGGTTATAAAGGGTCTCATCACTTTATTTCTTTTTCTGTTCACATTTAATATCACAGGCACAGCTGAGATTTGAAACATGTAGGTGATGCTGGGGGTGTGATGGGTTCATTTACACAGACATGTGTTAGTGGTGAGCTCACAACTGCACAACCTTTTCAAGATTCCCAAATTTCTTGTTTCCCTGAGTTGCATGACATCTGCCATCAGATCTGTTTGCCAGCTGATGAGCAAGAGAACAAAGCAAGGGACAAGGTGGATGTGGTTAGAGATGAAATGGGAGATGATCCTATAGCACTGCTGCTCCTTCATCCCTTCATTTATAGCTTTGCATACATTAAACCTGCACTGGCTGCAAGTGGGGAGCAAGCCAGGCTCAGGGCCCCCACTGAGGGTCAGCAGGCAGCCCCTGGCCCTACCAAAGCACTGGGTGATGTAAAAGACACAATATGTACAGAAGAGGCCAAATTCTCTTTAGAGTTAGACCTGAGCAGCACTGACAGCTAAAGGTGTAACAGGCAGAAAATGGCCCATTGGCATTAACAAGGAGTTTGAAGGCTGTAGGACTTTTGCTAACAAGCAATTCATTATGGAGAATCAGTGGTGGACCAGCTGGTAATAAATACTAGAACAAAATAAATAGGAAGCTGCTATTGCACATCATGCTCCAAAGCTCTACGAGCTGGACCTCGAAATCTACGTGTTGGTGTGATAATAGATGCAATATAAGGCATACTCATTAGCATGAAGGATGGAAAGTTTTCTGGTTTGTCTTTTAATGGCTTACTTGAGTTATAAAAATGAGTTATAGTTGAGATTTTTATAGATCAAGTGTGAGAATGTGTCTGCTTGTGTCTTTTAATGCAGATTTTTCAATTACTTCATCAGGTTACACTGATTAAGAAATATTCTCAACTGAATACTGCAGCAAACCAGTACAACTGCACACCAGGCTTTATGGGGGGACATGGTACTGGGGACCAGCTGCTGTGCTTTAAACGGAAAGAAGTGATGGTTTACAGGCAGGAGACCTGTCCTCAGCAGGCTTTGGGGGTGTGATGGTGCACAGCATAGGGACAGAGAGCCAAAGACTTGTTACGAGTACCAAAAACAGCTGAACACTTCCAAGTTCAAACACATCGAGCCATTCACAGTCAAGCTGAACAGAACAAGTACAGATGATTTAGCTAGTAAAAAATAAAATAAATAAATAAGACTTTGGTGGGAGATTGCATTCCACATCTTTATGGCATCACTGCAGCCTTGAAATCAGCTCTGTCCTTGTCCCACTGACAGATCTTAAACAAAAAAATATTTCAGTCCAGTCATGTTCTAAGCCACTTCTGTGAAGGTATTCTTTTTCATTTCCTTTCTATTTGGACATGACATGAAGGTCACATTTTTAGGGTGCTTAAAAATTACCCATTTTATTTCTCTTTGTTTAAGAAATCATTTTTCTCATTGGGAGAAAAATGATAGTTTCTTTAAAAATCAAGATTATGAAAAGTGTATGAAATTCCATGTTTACCACTCCAAAAAGGCAATTCTGTTTTCTCTGTCTAGGGTCTGGTTATATGCTAGCAAAATTCTTATCAAAACTAAAGTTATCTCTGGAAAAATTCAGCTTGAATTAGCTGCTGCTGGAGTCACAAACTCTCAAGTGCAGTGGCTCCCTTTGCCTGTGAAGGATGGCAAAGCCTAGCTCTCCTGCTACAGTCAGTGCTAAAAAAAATCATATGGGCAAAAGCAGCAGAAAAACACTACTTCAGTGTTGCCAAATCCTGTGACCATCTCTCTCCTTTTACAGTTTCAAAGTTTAGTTTAGTTTTGTTTTAAATCTTTAACTGCCTACACCTTACATCTTTGGGCACACCCAGATGGTGACAGAAGCACAGCTTAAACGTTCCCATTGGTGTTTCTTGCCCTCTTTCCTTATGGCTTTCTGGGAATTTGGGATAAGTGATGCTCTGGAGATGACATGTCATGTGATAACACTTGAGTCTGTCCAGACACGAGAGCCTTCTTGCTTCCTGCTGGAGAGTCTTTTCTTTGGAAGGGCTTTGAGTCCAAAGAGGCGGCAAGCGGCGAGGCGGTACTTCTTGGACATGATGTTGTAGAGGATGGGGTTGATGGCTGCACTAAGGTAGAAGAGGACAAAGGACACCAGGTTGCAGTACTGGCTGATCACTGCGATCTCCAAGGATCCAGCTTCAAAGGATTTGGAAAATAAGTATCGTCCCACGTGAAAAGGCAACCAGCAGAGTATGAAAGCAAATACCACCACAACTGAAATGAAAACAGAGAAGAAACTGTTAAGTAGGAGCATTAAGACATGGGTGATTCAAATTCTAATTTAAAATCCTCTTTCTCTAACAAATTAATCACAAAGTGTGAAAATGCACTTGCTAAGTTTTCAGTTTTGTGTCTCTCAATACATTCTCTGAGAGAATAAATTAGCAAAAAGTAATACACATTGATCCTACCTAAACAGGCTGCCTGTATATTGCACAACTAATCTGAGGTAGCACTCTTCTGGCCTGAAAAACCTATGTGTTCATAAAGAGAGGATTAAAGGATCAAAATCGTGACAAAAATGTATAAAAATCTATCACCCACAGTGTTTAACAAAAGCAAATTATATGTAAAGTTACAGGCTTGACGCTGTGGTTTATAATGAAGAATGTGATCACTGGGAAGCAAAATTGTTTAAAGCAAAGGCCTTAGTAAAACCAAAAATTAAGCAAATCACCAGAATGTGGACTCGTAAAGCGCATGTGCCAAGGTAAGAACAGAAGAGTGGGGCACCCCTCCAGTTTGTCCAGTTTTGGAGACTTGAGTTACTCCAAGGGTAAAACTAAACAGATAACTATAAGTATGCAGTTATATTTTATGTAGTGTATCTGCAATATTACTTTATCACCCTGCTTGCATTTATATATAAACATCATGTATGTAGAACAACAGGAATGTGTATCTGTGAACATTGGCCCACTTCAATTTCCATCCTAAGAAAGGGACATTTTTTCTGCTCATTTCCTTTGTGCTAATGACATTTATTACTTTGCATATTGCTTTGAATGTACCTATTAATATGCTAGAGAGACAAAAAACAGAAAGGTTGTGCAAAGTTTTTTGACATTGCTAAGCAATTTTTACTAGTGGACCTGTTCCCTTGTAATCCCTTAGCAATCCTGCTTTCTCATGTCAAGACACAGCAGGTAATAAAATTCAAAGAGTTGAGGGGGTTGATCACAGGCATCTTTCCCCAAAAACTCTCTGAACAAGCATTCCCAAGTTTAAATGGATACTCTTGCAGGATTTATGGTGTTCTCTAATGCACAGAGCTGAGGTTCAGAGTATGTTTTCCAGCTCTGCATCTTCTTGAGCCAACCACTTCCATTTTTGACTCAGTATGTTCACCTACAAAACTCAGATGATGTTTCCCTAGCTCACAAGTAGGGTTCAATCCATGCAACAAATATTCCCATCATGGTCATTACAAAAAAGAATTTTAAGCACAGTCAATATACACAGACATGTATATGCTTAGTCAGCTTTTGACAATTTGATCTTCACACGTGCAGAATCATGTCGAATTCAATAGCAACAAGGTAGGATTGCTCCTTTGCAAGCCAGGGTATATATTTAGGTATTTAATTATGGACCTAGATGCAGTTTTCTACAATTTAAAAGAAGTGTTGAGGCTAATCTCATTTACTTGATGTTCCATGACTTGCTGAAGTCTTAGAAATCATCTTCTAAATTATAAGCAGAACATTAAAACCAATACGAGCAGAATGCATTGAGCATCTGCTGATTCTGAGTCCTTACTAACTTCTTTCCTTTCCATCAGACATCAGAGTGTTATTTAAAGAATATTTGTCCTGTCAGAGACAGTCCTACCACTGTCTTGCTGTTCTCAGATCTTGTGAAAGAAAAAAAGTGTCTGAAATATTGTAATGCTTGTGGTAATACTTCAGGGCAGAAATAAACAGTTACTACTTCAAAATTCTTTATGATTAAGTATACAGAAATATAAACATGGTAGTGATATATGCTAGCAATGTACTTATTGTAAGTAGAGATTCATAATCCAGAAACTCTGGAAGTGTAAATGATGAATTGCTTCCAAGGTCACGCTTACCAGGCTGAAGTGATTCTATTGATCATAAAATGTAGCTGAAAGGGCACAAAGGATGCCACAGGTTTTATTATTCTTCCTGCTGTTGCATAGTAATAAAGTAGGACATGAGCAGAAAATCTATTTGGTTCCTACTAAATAATTAAGGTACTGAGGACACACTTGCCACCTCTTCATCTAGCTCATTAGCCCATCCTGAAACCTTCTCCATGCCAAGTATCTCATCCCCACTGAACTCCATGGGGGTGACTTGCACTGCAGAGGACTTTTTCCTTGGATGAAAGTACACAGCAGCAGCAGGATTCTGCAGCTTTCAGGCTCTAAATTGCAGAACAACTTTTCAGCTTTGTGCATCAAACTCCCCCTAGATGCACTGACCTAGTATGTAAAAATTTGTGTTTCCATGTGCCAACAGCAACTGTTGCTTAAGCCACTCAACAATGTAAATATACAAAGTTAGGAATGACAGTGTCTGTTGTCTTGATCTTGTGTTCTTCAGGCTCATGAGAATTTACAGGATCACAGACCTCAAAGGAGACAACTCTGCTCCCTGCTCAGCACAGCCTGGGCTTTTGCTGATTGAAAAATGCAGATTAATTTTCATCAGCTTACACAGCTCTGCCGGTAAATAACTCCAATTTGCTAAGGCCTCAATACTCCTTTCATATGAAGCTAAGTGCTTGCTTAGTATCCTGCTTGCTTAGTCTGCAGCTCAACATGGTGGTTTGAGAAGAGTTTAGTCTTGTTTAAAACTCAAATAAACTATCCTTCTGTAAATAAAATTGGTATCCACAACCAAAGAGTAAAGATGTTCAAAAATCTCCAGGGCACCAGCTAATTGTAAGTGTAGTATTTGTCAGGGACTGTTATTAATGTTTGTTTAACTGTTTGAGATTCTCCAGCTCAAACCAGTTAGGAATAAATCTAAGGAGAGTTATTTTACAAATACCTTGAGGTCTAAGCCCTTTGCATGAAACATTTTCAATAAATGAGGGGTTTTTGGAAGCAACAATAGTGAACTACCCAAGCTTTCTCTAGTATTTCTCTTTCTCACACACACACAAGCACACACACACACACACATCCTTTGGAAAAACAGAGCAAGAAGAGTCGTACCTAACATTTTCACAGTTTGCTTGTTGTTCTTATCCCTGATAGCAGTGTTTGGACCGATGTTCTTTCTCTTTCTCCTCCAGAGCTTCCTCCCAATGAGGCTGTACAGCACGGTCAGGCAAAACACAGGCAGGAAAAAGAAGATGCTGGAGGTCCAGACCATGATGGTGAGCAGCCCCGAGCGGATGGCGTACTCCGTGGCTCGGCACTCGTTGGTGCTCAGGGGGTTCGTGCCATTCTCGTGCTCGACTCCAACCAAGACAAAGATGGGTCCAGCACTAACAAAGGAGATGGCCCAGAGGAAGAGGATGAGCAGCTTGACCTTCCCCTTGGTGATCATCACTTTAGCTCGGAGGGGGAAGCAGATGGCGACGTACCGCTCCACGCTGAGGGCGGTGATGTTGAGGATGGTGGAGTAGGTGCAGCTCTCGCTGATGAACTGGAAGAGCTTGCAGAGGAGGTCCCCAAAGTTCCAGGGCCGGTACTGCCAGAGGCGGAAGAGGTCCAGGGGCATGCAGAGGAATATGAGCAGGTCGGAGAAGGCCATGCTGGATAGGTAGAAGTTGGTGGTAGTCCTCATGTCCCGGAACCGCGACACCACTAGCATAGTCATGAGGTTGCCGATGATCCCGACGATGAAGAGGAGAACGCAGGCGACGGTGATGCCGGTGAGCACGGGCACGGGGAAGAGGTGTAGCGGGGGTTCGGTGCCCGTCCGGTTCTCCGCGCCGCGGCCTCCCGCGCTCCCCTCCCGCATCCTGCCGCCGCGGGCTGCGCATCCCCGCCCGGTGCGCCCGCGGAGCGCTCCGCGCGCAGCCCGCCGCTGCCTCCGCGCTGCTGCGCGCCCTCCGCCGCGCTGTTCGAGCAGGTGCGGAAGGCGGGGAAGGAAAAGCGGTCCCGCTCCGCCTCTCCCTGGGCGCTGCTGCTCCCCCCGGCCCCGGGGAGGGCTGGCACTTGCCGGCGCGTCAGAGGAGACGTTGAGTGTGCTGGCTCCGCGAGTGCGGAGCGGCTCCGCGCTCTCCCGCGCTGCCCCGGGGCTCTGCTGCGGTCTGGTGCTGCGGGGCGAGGAGCTACCCTAGCTCCTCAGCACACACCCCGGGCGGCGGCAGAATCTGTAGTAGCAGCATCGTTTAAAGTTTGTTCCCGAGTCTCCTGGAGCAGGAAGGTCTCCGCTTCGGCGTCCCTCACCTGCGGGAAGCGCCGGCCAATTGCTTCAAGCCTGTCATCGGACCGGCTGCCGCTGCCCGCACCGCTCCTTCTGCCCTCGACGCTCCCTTTTCCCTCTCCGCACCGCTCCTTTTCCTGCCCGTGCCGCTCCTGCCCACACCACTCCTGCTCCTGCCCACCCCTCTCCTGCCTGCCCGGGTGCGTGGGGCAGGCGCGGGTCCCGCTGGTCGCTGTGACAAAGGCTGGTTGCGCTCTGGGGACAGGTAATTCCCTGCTGTCGGTAGCTGAGGAGTTCTTGCTCTGTGCATATCCAGTTGCTGGGGTCCAGAGGTGCGCAGTCCTCCAGGGTACCTGGAGATGTAGTGGTGGCTGTAGGAATGGCTGCAGTTGGTGTCTCCTGGGTTTGTATCTTTGCTCTGCCCTTGGATCTTGGCAGGAACGTGGTACGGCTCCAGCTCAGTGAAGCTGCAGTCATCACCCTCCTCTGTATGATCTAGCTCCAATTAAATTTTGATTCAACACATTTCTGCAGCCCTATGCTCTGCCCTTCACAAGCACATACATTATAACGCTGTGTTTTCCCAGACTCTTACATTCTACTGTAGTAGTACTTAAGGGGCCCTGTAAGAAAGGTGGTAACAGTCTTTTTATCAGGGACAAGAGGTGATGGTTTTAAACTAAAAGAAGGAGATTTAGACTAGGTAGAAGGAAGAAATTTTTTACATTGTGGGTGGTGAAACACAGGCACAGGTTGCCCAGAGAGATGGTAGACTCCCCATCCTGCAAACATTCCAGGTCAGGTTGTTTGGGGCACTAAGCAACCTGATCTTGTTGAAGATGTCCCTGTTGACTACAAGGGGGAGTTGGATTAGATGACCTTGAAAGGTCCCTTCCAACCCAAACCATTGTATGATACTAAAGGATAATGTTGTATCTGAGAAAAAATAAAATGGAAGCAGCACAAGGTGAGACTGGGGACAGCAAAGTGAGCCCCAGCACACCTGTAAAGGAGGTATCTCCTTTTCAGTTTGTCCTCACAAAATGTCAGTGTGCTACAGCCCAGTCTTTTTCACTCCTCTTTCCTATCCAGAGGGGCTGCACCCTTTCCCTTGAACCCCATCTCTCAGGTGGCAACCAGTCTTCTGAAGCCACAGTGTCATCTAGTTTAATTCAGCTGAGGAACAGCTTGATGCTGGTTTTTCAGGGAGCACTCACTCATGTGTGTCACCTTCTGCTTGTATTGCCATCTCATACCTGCAGAGCTTCACTGAAGGGTAGAGCACAAGGGTGGTGTGACACAATGCTGCTTTTCTCTGCATCTGCCTGTTTTCTGTAATTTCCTTGGTGTCATAATGGAAGCATCAGCCTTAATGCCTTCTCCATATCCTAATTGGGAGGATATATTTTTTCAGTTTCATTGTAATCAGTATTCATCATTCCTGCTCTTGAACTGTGAGGCAGTTTTGTAGCAAGTTACTTAACAGATGCTGAATTTTATGGGGGATGGCTACACATTAAATGCAGTTGAAAGGGAGAAAGAGCCTAATATGCTTCTCACTTATCCAGCTGTCTATATACTTGCTTGATATGTTTCTGAAGAAAAATCATGAGCTGTATGCCACCAATGTACAGTTATTGCATCTTAGAATTTGGTGTCCAGTCTAATTTAAATTACATTGCATTATATTGTGGAGGAGCTGGTAACTGCCTCTGTATTTAGGCTGCCAAATACTTTGTATTATTATTAAGAATTATTTCATTCTTTTTTTTTCCCTCTCTGATAAATTCTCAGTCCAGTGGCATTAGCTGCAGGATGTTGATATTTGGCAGAGAAAATGGCCTGGAGCTATAAATGTGACTTTTTCTCTGTAGAGAGAATCCTTCATTCTCAGGAAATTCTTGCAGTTTTTGCTGAGCTGTATCTTGACAAAAAAGACCATTTCCCTTTCCCTAGGGAGAGAAAAGCTTTATTTTGTTTATTCCAGAAAAAAACCCTCCTTATTAAAATAATAGTTGAACTGAGGTGTAAGTAGCAAAATCAAGTAGCTAGAAGTGACTTAGCACCAGATTAATATACTCTGGACACCTTGAGCTTGTAAATGCAATGAATGAACACTTAATTCATTGGGAGTTTGATGTGTTGAGTGATGAGCCACTTGGATCAGAAATAGCACTTGTGGTTTGAATCCCCAAACATCCATCCCCTTCTTGTTTAAAGGGTATCATGAGTCAAGGGCTTCTCTGACTGCTTTTTCTTTCATGGGGTCAGGGCCAGAAAAAATATCAGCTGAGAGAAAAGAAAAACAGCTCCAGTTTCTTGCTTTTTTCTGGTTTCTTTGGCACTTTTGATGGGATATAAAGAAATGAAACCCCACAAACTTTGCACGATAATGAATTCCTGCCCCTGCTTTGTGTATGCTGAAGGACAGTGGTGAAAATAGTGGTGACAGAAGATAAAAGAGCTGTGAGAGCTGATGGCCTTAGGCTCCAGAAAGTTATTTACTAGCCCTGAGCTGCAGGAACAGTACTTCTGTGTTGCCTTAACGACCACAGAAAAGATTGAAGTCACTGATGTTATTGGGATGAGAGAAAAGGAGAGAATGAGGCAGAAGTTAAGTACTTTTTATTCACAGTTTTATCCACTAACTGGATGTATGAACAAAATAGGTATTACATTCACCTTTCATGGAGCTCTTAAAATATTGGTGCTTCTCCTCAGTAGCTTTAAAGCTGTAATGAGCACTGGAGACAAGGTAGAGGAGAGTTTCTATTTATGGAGTTTTGAAATCTCTCTCCTGTATTCAATTCTTTCCATTTTCTTCTCACCCAATAAAGTTTTAATTCTTGTTTATATTATTGTCTGTTGTCATGGAAATATCTGAAGGCTTTGAGTATAGAATGATTATGGTTTTATTGCAGAGAAATGAAGGAACTGGAAAACAGACTTCAAGGGACAGATCTCCCATGTAAAAATGATGCACCTCAACGATTCACAGAAAAGCAAATGCAAGTTTTTTATTATGTCCAAGGGCAAAAGATGTTTTAACTTCCATTGTAAATGTATTCTGAGAATAGAAGGTAGCATCTGGTGTATACTTTGAGGTTACTGTTTAGTAACTGCCATCAGTGAGCAGTGCTGATGAAATAGCACTAATCCAACTTAAAAATGCAAAACCCAGAATGGGCTCCAATGACTTTACAGTTGTTTATGTGGCAGTAAACATCTGCAAGCAGACTTCAAAACAGTGCTGGTTTATTAATCAGTAAAGCTGTGCTTTAACATTACTAATTTAGAGGTGTCTGCTTTAGACTTAGCTTCTCACTGTGCTTCAACTGCTTGTGCCACAGGTCACACCCTGGATGTTCATGTCCCTCGTCGCTAGACTTGGTCACCGAGTGAGAAGAGAACATGGCTCTTTGGTTAGAGGTATAGTTGCTCTGGGTTAAACCTACATAGTGCTTAGTAAATAATTTCTAGCATGGCAGTAATAGATGTATCCTGTGTTGTTTTAATACCATTGAACATTCTCTATAAAAAAATTTTGTAGATTTTGACTCCAAACTGTCCTGGATTTGGTTGGAAATGTTCCCCTGACTTAAGTGAGCTTATTAATTCCCATTATCATTTGAGTTCTGTTAGTGCTAGGTTAGGATTGCATAGTTAATTATTTCCAGTCACACTTTCTTGTTGATATTTTTGTCTCATGTTAAATGAGGAGTGATAAGTTGGCTCAATTCACCAGCAAATCTCCAGTTAATCCACTTTGTCTTCACCTAGCAGTTATATGGGCTAAATACCAGTCACTCAATACAAATTGAAAATAATGTGAGCTGAAGAATTCAGAATCAGACAAAACTGAAAGCATCTTGAGAAGGAAATTATGCCTTGGATTCCATTGTGTTTAAATTGCTGGTTTCTGAATGGCAGTTTGAACAACTTTCAATTTCCTAGTGTTTGCTAATGCTGTGAGTGTTATGTATGTGATGTGTTCAGCACAGAAGCATTATGTCCATCAGAGGAGTGTCATTTAGATTAACTCTGCTAGAACAGCCCATAAAAATGGGAAGCTGCTTAAACCAACAGGTTTCTGCCATAAGCTGCAGCCTTGTCTCACTGACCAGAAGCAGTTTGACAGCATTCCTGTCACAACCCAGGGTCCCAACTCAGTCTTACCTTTAAAACTTTCAGAAGTTAATGGAAATGTCTGTATAGGTTTGGATTGTGAGTGTCTTGAGAAAAGATGTGGTATTCCAAAGCAGCAGTGATGTGGCCAGGCAGTTCACTATGGTACCCTGGTAATCAGAGGGAAATGAATGGGGTTTTAACATGTGACATAACAGGAAATTTCAGTTTGTTAATACAGGGAAAAGTTATGGAGAACCAAATTTTGAATGATTATGATGAAAATTGCTATAAACTTCCACGTAACTAAAAAAGGCAACCTGTGAAAATTGGATAAGACTCAACAATATCCTAATCCATCTCCCATTTCTGCTACTGAATGGCACAAGGTGCCTCGGAGAGATGAATGAGATCTTGTCTCTGTGTGCTTGTTTATGTTGTGTTGATCATGACGTTCAGTCTTTTCTTGGACCCTAATGTTTAGATGTAATCTGAAAACTAAAATGATGAATCTCAAAACCTCAGCACCTGAATCAGGCTTTTTAGCTGTTTGCATGGAGTACAGCAAATGCAGTGAATTTGCTGGGCAGTGAATACTGCTGCAACACAAACAGTAATAATTACGTTTCCTAAGCTAATAGTCCGTTTCCATGAAGTAATGAAAGGTACAATAAAAGCCAGCAGCTAGCTGGCATGTCCTTTTTCCCTTGGAAACACCAGAAAAAAAGAGAACCCTCTGCTGAATAAAAAGCAGGCTCTGTGGAAGGAATTATTTCTTTTATAAACCTGTGGGCATCCCTGCAGTTTGGGGCTGCTTGTCCCCAGTGATAGCACACTGTTTCCAGTGGGGCTTGGTGTGAATGGGGAGAGCTGCACACACAGACCTACATGTCAAATGACCGAGGCTTGAGGCATGCCCAGCTCTTCCAAATCAAGCCAAACACAAACATCTGGGCTGAGAGCATTTAGATTATGAGTCCATTAGGGAGACAAGCATCCTTTTGTTAATCAGGTAGATGTGCAGTGTGTAAAACAGCAATGTGGGGTCTGCCAGAGCCCAGGACAGCAAGGAGAAGAGAATATTTGGACCTGCTAAGAACAGGTGATGTCAGAAGGAGACATACAGAAATTAAATAGCCATTGTGGGTAGCTATGGTAGGGGAAATGTTCCTAGGGGTTTGTCCCTCAAGAGCAACTGGTTTCCCTGCTGTGGCACGTTGCTGGTGCTCTAGGTGTAGCCACTCTTTGCACATACAGGCGAAACAAACTCATTTTCCTGTCTCAGGGCTGGGAGTTAGGTTAGATGGTGCCATCATGTCTGGTTGAGTTTTCAGGGTTCACTTGGCATTTGTATCCTTCTTTGGTTGGGGCAAATTTTAGAAGTGGGTTGAACAGACCAAACAATAAGCTGTGTTCAGTCTTGAGGCAGGAAGAAGGTTGTGGAGCAGACCATCTTGAGTGCCATCATGTGGCACATACACAGCAACCAGGTGATAAAGTCCAGTCAGCATCAGCTTATGAAAGGTAGGTCCTGTCTGCCTAACCTGGTCTCTCTCTCTGTGACAAGGTGACCTGCCTGGTGAATGAGGGAAAGGCTGTGGTTGTTGTCTACCTGAACTTTACTTAAGCCTTTGATACGGTCTCCCACAGTATCCTCCTGGAGAGACTGGCTACTGATGGCTTAGACTCCCGGGTATTCTTCACTGGGTAAGAAACTGGCTGAATGGCTAAGCCATAAGAGTTGTGGTACATGGAGTTAAGTCCAGTTGACAGCCAATCACAAGAGATGTTCCCCAGGGCTCAGTATTGGGTCCATTTCTGTTTAATATTTTTATCAATGATCTGGATGAGGGGATTGAGAGCACCCTCAGTCAGTTTGCAGATGACATGAAGCCGAGTGGGGGTATTGATCTGCTTGTCCCCCCTGTACTTGGCACTGGTGAGGTCACACCTTGTATACTGTGTTCAGTTTTGGGCCTCTCACTCCAAGAAGGACACTGAGTGGCTGGAGCATGTCCAAAGGAGGGCAACAATGCTGGTGAAGGGTCTAGAGCATAAGTCTTCTGAGGAGCAGCTGAGGGAAGTGGGGTTGTTTGGCCTGGAAAAAAGGAGGCTCAGGGGAGACCTTGTCACTCTCTACAACTACCTGAAAGGAGGCTGGTGTTAGGTGGGTATCAGTCTCTTCTCCCAAGTAGCAAGATAGAGGACAGGAGGAAATGACCTCGAGTTGTGCAAAGGGAGGTTTAGGTTGGATATCAGGAAACATTTCTTCACTGAAATTGTTGTCAAGCCCTGGAACAGGCTGCCCGGGGCAGTGATTGAGTCACTGTCCCTTGCGTAGATGTGGTGCTTAGCGACATGGTTTCATGGTGAACTTGGCAGTGCTAGGGTTATGGTTAGACTCAATAACCTTGTATGTCTATTTCTACCTAAACAATTCTATGGTTCTATGCTTTCAATGTTAGGAGATCTCCAGTTTACTGCTACTTTACAACATGTGTAAATGGTCCTTATCCCTCTGAATTCAGTGTATCTTCTCCTGTAGCTTGGTAATGGATAAAGATCAGCTGCTACCTGCTAAATACATTTCCTAGTGCTTAAATAATTGCCAAAGTCCAGAAATATGAGAAGAACCTCAAGGGAAGGGCTTGGCATTTGTAGTCTCTGGTCATGAATCATTTTCAGTGATTTCTTCAGTGCAGTGCTGTTCACCAGCTAGAGTCTGGAAGGCAGTTAGATGACATTACACAATATGGCACTGCTCGGTGGTTTGTATTATGCCCTTTGCATTGCAACTGTCAGTGGCATTTAAGAGCTAATAACTGATATTGACCAATGTCAGAGATAGGATTTCAGGCAGGGTTATTGTTATGGAATCCATTAGATGACACCAATAATCACTGCAGCACTAAATAACCATTTACTAAAAATGTTTTATATAAAATGCATGTAGAAAAATCACAGTATTTACATGTTACCACAACCTACATCCACAGATAAAAAACTTGCTACATTTACCATTCCACATAAAGTGAGATGAAAAGTGTGGTTCAAAGCACAAATGCACAAAGAGAAGTTGCTCTATCTTCCCATTCATCTTCAAATCTGTTCTGCCTGATATTGCTTGATAATCTGCCCCCAAAGATAATATCTGGCAAGCATGCCTTTGGATTATTCAGAAATAAGATGCAGTTATTTGGTGTGAGCCCTGCTGCAATATGTTCTGCATGCAGAGACCAAGGATAATATCTACATTTAGACAAAACAGGAAGGTAATGCCATTCCCCAAGCTACAGTGGGCATGCTGCTCTATACTGAGAGGTGAGAACCATAGAGCAGAAATATCTGTGTTTAACAGACAGTCTGTCTTAGCATGAGCTGCAAGTTTGTTGTCCCCATGGTTTCCTTGCAGTTCTTTCTAGCAGCCACAACTCCTCCATTACACAAACCAGTTCTTAACCATAGGGAGGGTTTCCTGACTCTAAGCTGCCACCAGTAAATCTGAAGCACTTTTTCACAGTTCAAAAATTTCTTTAAAATAAGCTCCTGAAGTAACATTTCTTTTTAAAAAATTGAACTTTTAATATAATTGCTAAAACCCCTCAAACCTGATAACATGGCTCAATCCTGTACTGACATTGAAAAGCCCAGTCCATGTGCAGGGAGAACCTACAGAAGTAGTTTTTCCAGCCTAGCAGACATCCAGATATGAAAGGAATGACTTTGTTCTCCCCAGCCTTGCCTGGCAGGTAGAAAATTTCTGAACTAAATACTAAAATCAGAAACAAAACTGTAGAAGTATTTTCTGTTCTCCATTGAAGCAGATTATGTGAGAAAGAGGCAAACCAAAGTGTTCCAGTAAACAATGAAAACTTTCACATATACGATGACCACTGAAAACATCAGGTATGACACTGTGGTAAAACAGAGGCAAAAGTTAAAACTCATTTTAGGCTTACTATTTCTCTGCCCAATCCTGTCAAAAAGAAGGTACTCCTGAAATCCTTTCTTGTTGGTCAACATACCTGCTTTTCTGAATGACAAAATAAATGCAGGTGCTTGTGTCTTCATCTCCTCTTGTTGACGCAGTAGCAAGATGAACAATGCTTGTTTACTCACCAGGCCCATAAGCAAGGGCTGTACAGTGATTTAATCACCAGAATATGAGGGTTCCCATGGTAACTTTTAGTGTATTAAAATATAGACAACCAGATCTTTTCCTGGCATCATTCTTTTGACATAAAGCAACATTTGCAGAGCAACTGTCTGCTTTTCCCTCAAAGTCTTCTTGAGCAGCTGAGGGAACTGGGGTTGTTTAGCCTAGAGAAGAGGAAGCTGAGGGGAGACCTTATCTCTGTCTACAACTACCTGAAAGGAGGTTGGAGCAAGGTAGGGGTTGTTTCTTCTCCTGGATGACTAGCAATAGGACAAGAGGAAATAGCCTCTGGTTGCACCAGGGGAAATTTAGATCAGATATTAGGAAGAATTTTTTCACTGATAGAGTTATTAGGCACTGGAAGAGGCTGCCCAGGGAAGTGGTGGTCACCATCCCTGGAATTGTTCACAAAATGTGTAGATATGGCATTTCATAACATGGTTTAGTGGGCATAGGGGTATTGGGTTGATGGTTAGACTTGATCTTAGGTGTTTTATCCAATGTTAATGATTTCATCTTCTCTTCCCCTCTGTTTTCTCTGAACCTGGGCAAAATGCATTTATAGTGCAAATTGTATCACTCCACTGACAATTCTGCATGTGCTGGTTTATACCACCTGACTTTCACTGTGGATCTAACCCACACAGCTTACACTTGCAAATCTTATTTCCCCCTCCCCTTTTTAATATAAAAGTCTTAGTTACAGAGTTAAAAAACAGTGGTCATTAAAAAGAAAAAAACCAGTTTAAAAAAAACTATGAAAATTTTCCACTCATTCCTAAAAACAAAATCAGAACAGCATTACCTAAATATTTAGCTCTTAAGTAGATAGCTGATAGTTGTGTATATTTTCCTCAAAATATTAGTCATTGGGGTGTGTTATTCTGCATTACATCTTACCAAATACAGGCCAGTACAAATAAACATGGAGGAACCATGTCATGCTTAATTTGTGTCAAATGTCTAATAGAATTCAGTATTTACAGAAAAACACCTTTTCTTCTGGATCAAGGACTTACTGTCAACAAGAGTAACAGCAACTACATTAGTGAACCTATGGGAAGCCTGCTGAAATCTCTGCAGCACAACAATTAAGTAAATAGGCACTGTCATTATGTGCTGATCAAAACACTGATTGATTTCAAAACCTCTTCTGGGCCATTTCAGCAGCTGTTTTTATGTACAATATCCTGGTTAAGACAGACTAATGTGTTTACTCAAGTTATGATCCTGAAAAATGCTTAAGCACATATTTAATTTCAAGCATGTCAATACCCTGATTTAGTCAGACTGTTCGTGTGCTTAAAATTAATTAGGTACTTAAGTACTTTGTTAGCTGAGATGAAGATGTGCAGTCTGAGTTTCCAAGACTCTTTCTACTTTTGTCAAACTCAGGTTCAAACAAAAACTTCCAGAGTAATTTCAAGGGCATCCAAGAAGCAGCAAGGTAGGGGGTCAGCCTCTTCTCCCAGGTGAGTGACTATAGGACAAGAGAAAATGGCCTCAAGTTGCATCAGGGGAGGTTCAGTTTGGATTATTAGGAAAAAATTCTTCACTGAAAGTGTTGTAAGGCATTGGCCCAGGCTGCCCAGGGCAGTGGTGGAGTCACCATCCCTGGAGGTGTTCAAAAAACATGTAGACATGGCACTTCACAACATGGTTTAGTGGCACAGTGGTGTTGGGTTGACTTGATGATCCTAGAGGTCTTTTCCAACCTAAATGATTCCTTGATTCTGTGATTCAAGATGAAGTTCCAATGGAGACTATGACTAAAATTTGATGTCTAGTCTCAGCCTCGAGTAACTGGACCCAGAGCATCCTCCATCCTACCTGCCATGGTTCAGCCGATGTCAAGTACCTCTGTGGAGGTGATGGCAAGCGCTTACCTGCCTGGGGTTCTGGCATCATCTATGGTACGTGAAATCCTTGCACATCCCCAGCCTGGGCAGCGAGCCGTGGTGCCCATGCCTGCACAAAGTATTGTCATCCGAGCTGCAGCCAGCTGCTGCTGCTCCTTCCTGGCTGGTAGGAGAGTGTTCGGCACGCTTGGACCTCATGCTGAGTGAGCTGAGAAAGGGGAGTCTGGTACTGTCATTATCGCTACAGCGTTCGCTTATCATCCCCAATTTTACAGAATTTTAAGCTGGGTCCTGACTAGGTAAACTAGCTCCTTTGGAGCACGATTTTCATCTTTTAACCAATCATAAAGGCTCCAAAAAAACTTGCTTCTTTGTCCATGTCGACTATGTCAGCATCACTGACTGAGACAAAAACCCTGTCATCTCTTTTCAGCTGAAACACACCACCTTGGTAGATGGAGTAAAGTCCATATTCTGCCTTTTTAGACCAGCAGCTTGTTCTTGCACTTTTCATGAGCAAAATGGGCTCTGGGTAATTAGTCAGTTTGTAAACATATTGAACAAGCTGTTTGGGGTTCCTGATTTGTGCCAGCAAACCTGAATCCTCGTCCTCGCTTTCACGGAAACGAAAGTAAGTTTGTGAGTAGATGTAATAAAAGCCTGTCTGGGGTATCACTAACTCGCCATTTCTCAGCTCCACGTTGTAAAGGAAAGAGTGGCCTTTCCTTGATGATTCCCAGTTGTTGATTTTTTGTCCACTCCCTCTTCTGGGTGAAGAATCTACTTGAGAAAAAAAGAGAGAAAATATGAAATTAAATTAAAAGCCAGGTAGTGAAGCCAGGAACTTGCTAGTTGTGGAGTCTGGTTCTTAATAACAAAGTAAGGAAACCTGCTCTCCCTAGTTGTTATTAAGTCCATTCTCAAAACAATTTTAAGGTCCAGGAGTAAGCTGTTTAGCTCTATGTGGGAATTCACATCAACTACCTTTATTTTTAACTTTTGTGCTCCCAAATAGGAGAAAAATCATCATAATGTTACTTAGTAATGGCTGTTTGTGTCCGATACCCTCCAAAGCTCTGGAAACACTACCAAGCCTTTCAGTATTAGGACTTGAATGTCAAGTCTCTCCTGTCTCTGTCTTGCATTCCTAATAGGTCTGTCACCATAGCAGCTGGGACTCGCACAACTAACAGAAGGAAACTGAAGGAAAGAGAAAAACTTAACATTAGGAAGAAAGGTATTTCTTTTTTTTTCCCTAATGAACACTCCAGAAGAAAAGTTAGGGAAGTACTCAAGAGGGCACAGACTTTCTCCCTGTTCTGTGAGAACTGGCTAAGAGCAGCATTGTCTGGGATGAGAAGACTTCTTAATGATTTGTTTCTCACTGTTAATTTGATGCAATTATTAAAAAGGGTATGTATGCACAAGGCTAGCAAGGAGAGAGTAATTTGTGTGATCTGTCACTGTTTGTAAAGGTTTTTCCTTACTGCGTGGGGACAGTGAACTCTTCCTGTTGTTGTTGCCGGTCAGGTGAGCCGCGATCCTGCTGCTGGGACCACGCGGTTGCTGCCCCTCAGTGTGTGACAGCATCAGGGCTCGTTCAGCTGAGGAAAAACCACAGAAGGAAGCTCATGTTAGCAGCTAGGATGTACAAAAGCACATCTGTCCCCTATGACCTGGTTTTTAAGGAATAGGTGGGTAATATTTTTAATTGACTAAATCACAAATTGAACGCTGTATATTGGCTAATAAGACTCAAATTCCTCTTGTGCTCTCCTTGAAATGTTTTTGCATGCCTCTTTTGTTCTGCTTTTTCTCCTTCCCTCACTCCGAAGTGGCCAACAGACAACTTAAAATAGAATCTTAGAATCATTAAGGTTGGAAGAGACCTCTAAGATCATCAAGTCCAACCACCAACTTATCACCATCATGCCACTAAAATATGTTACCAAATACCACATCTATATGTTTTTTGAACACCTCCAGGGATGGTGATTCCACCACTTCCCTGGGCAGCCTGTTCCCACGCCTAACAACCATTTCTGTGAATAAATTTCTCCTAGCATCCAATCTAAACCTCCCCAAGTGCAACTTGGGGCCATTTCCTCTTGTCCTCTCACTGTTAACCCAGGAGAATAGACTGACCCCTGTCTCACTACGAACTCCTTTCAGATAGTTGTAGAGGGAGATAAGGTCTCCCCTGAGCCTCCTCTTCTTCATACCCATATTAGCAAATGCTCATGATTGGTATCCTTTAAGGTTAAGCATTCATAATCTTTACTGAAAATTTCCATTTGGAGGTCATAATGCTTCTGCTCAACACGGTTAGAGCTGTACGAGCTTCAGCAGTGCTATTCCTTAATTGCTCTATGCATACAGCAGTTCAGTGCTGCTTGTTCTCAGGAGAGCAGACTGTTTTACTCTCCCTGTAACAACACTGTGGGACTAAGGTCTAGAAGCCAAGCCCTCTGCATCCACCTTGGTTGCCTTGCTCTAACCACTCCACCATATTTCTGGCTCCTGAAAATTTGCCTTCTAGGAACAAGTAATCATTTTTTGATGACTTACTGCCAGTACAAGATCTTAGTATCTTCTGCACTTTTAAAAAATATTCCTTCAGTCACTACAGGTCAGGTGCCAATAGCAGCTCATTTTTGCCAGTTAATAAAATAATAATAAAATAATTGCAATACCGTTGACTGCAGATGTGTTTTCCTCGTAGCTTCTTGACATCATCTGCCAACAAGCACAGAGAAAATAATTTAGTCTGTCATCAGAAACTGGTAGGCACAGGACAAAAGACATTCGTTCCTCAAACTCATGCATAAAGGCTATGCTGGATTTGATTAACAGGCAAGTTAAAAAAAGTATTTCTACATTTCCATCTTTTTATGTAACAAAATATATGAGAAATCATTTTCAAGATCTTAATCATCTGGGCTTTAAGTCTATTGGAAAATGTGACCCTGATACTTTTCTCAAATAAGAAGATATTCAGTGTAGAAGCATTAGCCTCCATTTCCAGAATACTTGGGAGTGGGCACTTCTGAGAAATTAAATTCCATTTATTATACTTCCATCTATCTATCTAAGCTCTTAAGCCAGCATATCTTTCCTTGTGAATTCCCCTTCTTTGTAACTGTTTGCTGACTGCTGAAATGAACTACTTTGGTTACCAGCAGTGGTGCAGCTGCAGGAAGCTGATGGTTTGAGATTATATACCTGGGTGACTAACATGGGCCCTGTATTGCCACTTACTGATGCATTCTACCCTGCCACCTTTTTATTTATCTATCCATCAGTCTATCATTATTATCATAATCATTACTGTCATAGTCATCATTTATTATTTCTGGCACCCAGGCTATGTTTTTTTAAACAATCAGTGAGCTAGTAGGTATATTAGATGTGTAAATGTGCAGTAAAAACAATGTTTTCTTCATGCAGAAGTTCAGGGACTTTACTGGCAGAACTTCCACCAATGGAGCTGAGATCTCTGAATAAAGAGAAGATTTCTTTTGCACTGCAAGATTTGCCAGGTAAGTTTCAGCCAAAAATTATTTTTTATGGATGAACTTTTTTTACATGCTGGAGATGGGATTTTGAAAAACACTGGGGAAAATTTTAGCCTTTCTGTTTTTTCAGCCAGGCTTATTGTCTTCACAGTAGCCAAAATTGATATGTATTGTGTGTTAAGTCACACGGGAGATGGTGCTCTCTGAACACTGAGCTGGGAAGGAACTGTGCCCGATGTTGTGGGCTCACTCACTCTTCCCTCCCCCAATACATTACACAATTTATGACTAAACCATTCCTCAGGCACCTTTTTACCTTTCTCCACATTACATTTCATCTCATTGTCTCATGCCAGACTCGCTGTGTTTCCAGTGAGGCAGTGACACCTCTGCTAGCACTATGATCTATATGGTCAGGTAGAAAACAAGCTCAAGTCAGGCACTTCTACCCCAAGCTATTCCAGGCAAGCCAACCTATCACTGAAATCCACTTAGTAAAAACTGATTTTGTTTGCTTTATTATGCCCTGAATGTGGCAAAACTAGTTAGGGTTTGGGTTTTTTTGGCTTCAGTGCAAGCATTCTGCAGCTGAACCTGTGGCTTGACAGTAAAACAATCCAAGATCCTCCCCCACCTGATTTTGCTATTAGGATTCTTTGAATTGCAATATCCCCAAGCATACTGTTTCAGTGTGTCAGTTCCCAAATACCTTTTTAATTAACTTTCCTAGGTGCCACTTTACTTGCCAGCAGGGATCAGCCGCTCTGTCTTCACTTTCAATTAGATCCAAGTTTTGGATGAAATTCCCCATTTCCTCCCCGGTGAGACAAGCAATGCCACTCTTGGAGTATGTGTCCCGGAGCTGCAGCAGAAGGGAAAGCCAGGATTTTCCACCTGTAATCTGCTACCAGAAGTTCAGCTATGGTATGTCACTAAATTCACTATGCTTAGGAGCACGCTTTCTTCTCTTTAAGGTATTTGCTGGTATGGTGTATGTTATGGCTAAAGAGAGAAAAGGAGGAATTCATCCTGATTTTACATATTTAACTATGGTGGCATAACTAATACACAAAAATGTACTTACATTATCTCCATGGACATAAATTTGGTATCCAGCACTCAACTAAATAAGCTTTGTGGACGTTCAATACCCCAGTCATCAATATTGATTCTTTAGTTTCTCTGGTTCTGTATTAAGAACATTTCTTTTATACAAGGAACCTTCTCACAAATCAAATACCAGACCTCAAAAGTATTTTCCATTCTGTCTCTTCAGCCAATGCTACTTACAATCCAGGCTTTTGCTGGTATATATCCATACCATATCCATTTTGGGGTCTCTCTGTAATTGTATCTGGCCTAATAGTCCAGAACAACACCCAGACAATAGAAATTACATTTGGGTCCAAATAAAATCATAATGCTGAGTGCTTGTGACATGGGCCTATGTCTATACCCTCTAGTCACACAGTAAAGCGCATTTTCTCCTGATAAAGAGGAATTAGTTTGAAGTGGCAAAACTTCTGTTGGCTCCAAGTGAATCTGACTAGGAGAGTTTATACCTCAGAGGAAAGCTCTTCCCAAGAGACACAACTCCAGTAGGTGCTGTGGTTTCAAGTAGAGCACACACAACTTGCTGCCTCCAGCCAACACCAGCAGAGATCAGCTCCTGCCTGCTTTCAATGTGGTGGCTGCTGCATCAGCTTCATACTGGTAAGGCTTGTGCCAGCAAAGTGCTGCAGGAACTTATGAGAAACAGCAATCAACAATAAATACGCAAAACATTCAGATGGACTTCTGGTTGTAACATTTAAATTGCACTTTTCTGATGTTAAAGAAGTTTGGGCTGGTTTGCTAAACAGATACATTTATTCTACAAGGGCCAGTTTCAGCTGTCCTTGAGACTGGGGTATTGAAAGCAACAATTTGGAGTGACCTCCTCCTTCACACTCCATGCTTTTCCTGCCTGTAAGAAAACAAAGGCGTTTAGGAAGAGATCTCCCACCCTAGGAGAATTAGGAGAATTCACTCACACTGCTCTGCAAGTCCTGCCAGGTTGCATAGCACCTTTCATTTACAGCAGCAAAAGCTCTATTGAGCTTCATCTATTACTTGAAATGATTTTGTATTTTGCAGGCATCAGAGTGCAATGCAGCTAACACTGCAAGTGTTTGTGATGGTTTGTTTCTATGACTTTGCTGAGGAGTGCAGTGATACTCTTAAATCAGGTTTCTTGTTTCAAGAACTCACTTGAAGTGATGATGTGCTTGTTAAGGTAAAGTTGCACTTAAACCTAAAGGCTTTGACAGAATAAACTATACTACTGGCTTCTGTAACAAAGTAATTTGATGAGTTTTTTAAGACAATTAAGTGAGCAGTTGAGATGTTACTGTTATTGTCTTAGCAGATCTGCTACAGCTCACCTCTGAGCCTCACCCCCCAATCTGGGCAAAAAGTCCTACACTTCTGCCTTCTCCTTACCTGGCATGCTTTCCCCCCAAACACCTTTAACTGTGCTGGCATTGGAACAGTCCTCTGCATGCATTTTTAAATCCCCCAGGAATTCAACCTTGTATTTGCACCATATGGTACTGAAGGATTGGTATTTCTGTTTTGTGGGTAAAGCAAACAAGGCACTGAGGTATTGTAAGACTTCAGTTAGGTTTAGCTGTAGCACTGACAACTGAGGACACAAGTCCTGCAGGAACACTATCTTGTAGAGCTTCTCTCCTATTCTAGGAGTGGTGTGTGAACTAAGCTTTCAAAACAGAAGGAAGTCTGAGGATATTTTCCTTGCAGCCCTATATCCTGAAGCATAATGAACTTTATTGTGCTTGTGTCTCAGCACTTCCTCCCATAGCAAAACTGTTAAACAAATGATCATATTCATAATCCTACTCCAATTACTACAGCTGTAGATACACATTATTCTTTTTGCAAAGACAAAACTATCTGCGGTCTGCACAGCCACAGTAACCTGGTGAGGGTGTAGAAATGCAGATATTGTGAACAACAAAAGGAAGAAAATAAGCAAACAAAACCTGGTGATTATCTTTTGAGATTTATTCCATGTGCTCCATCGATGTAGGGTAGCAGATTGTATTTCTTGGTAAGTTTTTTTCCTTGTTACTGTCCACCAGATGGCACATGCAAGAACATGTGCTTAAGGTATATCCCTCCACAGCCAGCAACCTTACACTGTAGCCCAGCAGAACTTCAGCGTGGGCAGATTTAGTTTTTCACAGCAAATGAAGGCTTGTTATTCTTCAGAAACAGTGAGTTATATTTTGGGTGAGTATATTTTGGGTGGTGGTTGTGTTCCAGGTGTACATATTTGAATAAAGGGAAGGGAAAGATAAGAGTGGTTACTAATTACTTAAGATTGGCAAGCTTGTTAGCAAAGGACTCTGAACTGTATGTGCACAGAGAGGAGAAAGCATCTATATATTTTTGTTCATTATCAGTATTATGTTACCTGATTTCCTAAAAACACATCTCTGTGACCCCCATTTCACCAAATACAGCCCAGCCACAGCTACAAACTTTGCAGGAAAATCATTTTATACATTCTCAAAGCGTGAGCATTGGCTTATACTGTAGAATACTTGTACACCCTAAATTTAAAATGGGCTTCACAGAGGACTTTGACATCCCAGGAGACACCACCTGGGCTAAATGCACAGGTAACATAACATTTTACATTTATACAATCCTTTCTGAAGCTGTCTAACTGTAGCAGACTTACCTGCAGTTAAGTTTACCTTTGTGCCAGGAGAGCAACATATTTGTAACAATTTATGGCAAGGCAGTAAACTTTGGGCAAGGCACTCGGGGCAACCCTGAGTCCCAGGGGGTGAGTAAAAAGCAGGACCACACACATAAAGGCCTACAGGACTATCACTAAATGTAATTTTCTTGCAATGCAAATCATCTTATGCAGGAAGAGGAAAGGGTTAAGCAGCAGCTAGCAGGCTTGAAGGGTGGCTGCAAGGAGCCAAAGCATCCAGACTACACAATGAGTATTGTAGAAGCCATCCTGTGGTGTTTGCTGTCTGGGTGAAATTCCTTTGGGATTAGTCACTGTTCTAAAACTATGCTATTTTCTTAGAGAGGGCTTTTAAGAGGCACCTTAGGTGTTCCCACTCTTTTCCCCTCTGTTGTCTCCATGACTCTCTAGCTGTGACAGGAGGCTGCTGCTGCCGTTCCTGCAGCGCTGCTGGGGCACTGCCATGTGCTGAGAAGCCAAGTCTAGCGCTCTAACGAAAAGCACATTTGCCACTTCTCTGCAAAAAGGAGTCACTTTAAACAAGGAAAAAGGCAAGAAACTTTGGCGACTGTTCCTGCTTTGAAGCCCATCCCCCGCGCTCATCCCAGGGTCAGCCTAGACAAAGCAGCAGGCGCAGACTCCCGGCCAAGCTCTTTGTCTGCCGAGCGCTGGGACAGCTCCAGCTCTCCTCCTAAACCAACGAACGCTCCTAAGCTCCGCTCCATCGCGAACCTGCATGGAGCAAGGCATCAGGGCTTCTGTCTGTCCGTCCTTTTCTCGGCCCCCCAAAAAACCAAGAGGACAGAAGGAGCGAGGTGGTCCTCCTCCCGCCCGGCTGCCTGCCCCCACCAACCTGTTTGAGCTCGTTGGTGAAGTAGAGGAAGGTGACGGCCACGCACACGGACTGCAGGAGCACGGCGGCGACGAGCACGGCTCCGCAGGCCTGCCCGGGGCTGGGACCGGCCGCGGGCAGCATCATGGCCGGGCAGGGCTGCGCTCCTCGCTCGGGAGGCTTTTCCCTCCAGGAGAGGAGCGGCCGGGGCTGGGGGGTTCACCCTCCGTTATCCCGCGGCAAAGTGCAGCCCCCTACAGCCAGCCCGTTGCACTGCCCGCCCCGGCGGACCGCCCCTCCCGCAGCGCCGGTCCCGCCTCCCTATCCCTCGTTAGCCCCAGCACCCCGTCCCGCCGAGCCTTGTCTTGCCGGGACCTCCCGCTTCTGGGGGTGCTCCAACCCGCACCCCGGGGGGAGAGTAATTTCTCAGCAGTCACGTTGCAGAACATATCTGAGCAACCTTGCTAAGCAATCTCCAGGAGGGTGTGGTGGAAATAGAGTGTTGTGTTTTCGTTGTTTGGGGTTGGTTTTGTTTTAAGAGATTAGGGCTGCGGTAAAGAGCAAGGAAAGGCCCAGAGGTTCCTGACTCCAAGCTGTGTTAGCCTTTTCGTAGCTGGTGCATCGCAGAAAAAGTGCCTGTGGGCCAATAACTTATGCCTGTGCCGTGCAGTGCAGCCCAGCACTGCCATGGCACCCTCTCGCACAGCACTGCTGCTTCCCCAGGCATAGAATCATAGAATTCTTTGAGTTGGAAGTGACCTTAAAGATCATCTAATCCAACCCCCCTTCCACTAGATCAGGTTGCTCAGAGCCTCATCCAACCTGGCCTTGAACACTGCCAGGCATGGAGCATCCGTAGCTTCTCTGGGCAATCTGTTGCAGTGCCTTGGTACCCTCACAGTGAAGAATTTCTTTCTACTCTCTAAATCTGTCCTCTTTCACTTTAAAACTATTACTCCATGTTATATCATTACACTCCCTGATAAAAAGTTTCTTCCTATCTTTCCTGTAGGCACCCTTTAAGTACTGGGAGTCTGCTATAAGGTCCCCTAGGAGCCTTCTCTTTTCCAGGCTTGAACAACCCCCACTGTCTCAGCTTGTTCTTATAGGAGAAGTGATCTTGCTCTCTGGTCATTCTCATGGTTATTCTCTGGACCCACACGGGCAGATCCATGTCTTTCTTATGCTGGAGGTCCCAGAGCTGGACACAGTACTCCAGGTGAGTGAAGCAGAGGAGCAGAACCACCTTCCTCGACCTGCTTTTGACAGCCCAGGTTACAGTTGGCTTCTGGACTCTGGGCACACATTGCTGGTTTGATATGCTCAATAGTACAGTACCTCAACACTAGGTAGTTTTGGGCTTTCTTTATCTGAAATCACTTTTTGGTCTGTTTAGGTTTGTTTGGTCATGTTTCAAACCTCTGAGATGATTCCTTGCAAGCTTTTCTCCAAACTGTTGAGCCCAGATAGAAGTTTTCCAAATGCACATACATGATTTAGGATCATGTCTATGGGGTTTGGATACCTTCATCTCACACAGACTCTGGACTATGAGCAACTTCATAACTAACTGCAGATGCTTTAAAATCAGCAGAGGTAGCACCAGTAAGGTCTGCTGAGAGTGTAGCCATGGAAAATTGACATTTCAAATCCAAGTGCAGAGACTCGAATTAGTTCACTTTTACACTGCTGCTGCAGGTCAGTAGGAAATTTTGGCTCCTGCCCAACATCCATAACCTGAGTGCCAGGATGAGGGTGGGAATTCTCAGTATAATTACAGGGGGAAATTAAAGATCTCTCCATGTCTTCTGACTGTTGAGAAGATCTTTAGAAAATATAGCTGTACTGTATTCAACTATTTACAGGAAAATTATTTTTTCTTCTATCATAATGGAGCAAAATGATCCCCAAATCCCTGTTTCATCTGTGGCAGCAGATAGTTTATTTGTCTGGTTCTTCATAGCATTCAATCTGGGTGCCAAAACAGTTCAGATCTGTGTAATTCCAACACATATGTCAGATAGGGAGGATTAACATTTTCTTGAAAGTGAGCTCATGGTACTCCTCCTATGACTTCTGAGCAAAGTAAATGTGACATTTGGGGCCCCTTCTGCTTTGCAGCATCTCAGCCCCTTTCTGAGCAGGGATTCCTTAGTGGGATTCCTGTTCACTTAGCACAAAGAAGCTCTCTGTTGGCTTCAGAACAGGAGTTTCTTAGAGATTTTAGCATATGCACAAAAGAACCTTACCAAAAAATTAATCTGCCTCTTACTTTGTTTGCCATGGTTCATAAACTCCTAAGAACTCTTGCCATGGGAAGAGTCAATTAAAAGGTGATAAACTAATTTAGAGGAAGATTCTTGTCTACTGAAGAGAGTTTGTGCAGGTTTTCATTCCAAATGTTCAGGGAGGTCCTTCCTCATTTGAAGGAAATGAAGCTTCTTTTGGTGTTTCCTTTCAAAAAGAATAGAAACAAAAGTGAAAGGAAGCCCAGGGCTCTACAGAGCACTCTTGTTGTTGTTCAGATTTAGGAGTTGATCTTTATTCTGTGTTTTTCCAGCTCTTCACAGATTTCTCCCCAACCTATGACTTATAACAGAACTAGTTTTTGTGAGTAAATGTACCAGTTCATGAAAGATCTTTTCAAGAGCCAAGTACTCAGCTTGTAGGTGCCTACCAGGCATGGTCCATGTCCCCCTGCCCCATCATTGGACATCCTCCATGGATGTTCCTGATGTCTCTGATATACTAATTGTTTAGTTAGTGGCAGTGTTTTAAGGCAAAATTAATGCAGGGTTTTTTTAAAACAACAATGGGGAAAACACAGGAAAAAAACGCTCAAATCAGTCTCTTCAAAAAACATCACATTCCTTTATGATGTTTTCAGATCTTAAGATCCCATTGTACAGTGAAAAAATGTTTCTGGGTTTCCACAAGAAGACAGGATACTGTCAGAGTGGAACTCCAACCACTTTTCACCATGAAATACACTTGAAAATCTTTGCTACTTTCAACGCTTACTTTTTTTGGCAGTGAATTTTAGTCTCTAGTAAGTGTAAAGTTATACTGAAAATAATGTTTCAAAGGTTCTGAGAGTATAAAATTACTGTTTGGATGAAATTTTACCACAGTAAAACCATGGGGTCGTGACACCAGTGGGAAGGAATGTCTTTGTTGCCTGTTTAAGTAAACCCAGTTCTGTGCATTTGTGTAGTGCTAGACCAAAGCAGCTCACCAGCAAAACCTCTGACTCCTCCTGGCTCCTTCATCCTATTAAAGCTTACTTGGTGAACTGTTTAATTAGAGATAAGCCTTAATCTGTCCTGTGGACTCACAACCTGTGTTACTTGGCATGTCAAGAAAACTTTGGGGAGTGGATCTACCATACTTGTCCCCTAGTGTGACTAGCAAGAATCTGCAATGGCTCTGAAAAAGTGTGAAAATTAAGAGTGTCTTGAAAAATTGCTTCATTCTCATTCTTCACTGATTGCAGTGATGGGGGTGATGGAGATGTTTTCAGAGGAGAACAGAGTTTCACACGTGTTTTTACATATATCTCTTCCCGTGATGCAGGTGATTGTTGTTTTCACCACTGCTGTCACTCCGCACTGGTCCCAGCACAGCAGAACCATGCATGTTTTCCAAGTCAGCAAAAGCAAGGCTGATTTTCTGGTATGTAGCAGTTCTGAGCATTGCTTTCTCTTCTGACCAGCAAAGGAGGTCATGGTTTTCATCACAGGTATCACAGCATGTAACTGTAGTGTTGTAGAATTTAATTAACTGTTCTGGAGAGGAGAGCAGCCCTAGGGAGATTTCTGTCTCCTGGGACTTTGGTTTAGGTCGAGCTTTTTGTCACCAAAGATGCTAGGACTTGTAAGGACACTTAATTCTTCCTTCATAAGCTAACTCCTAACTTAGGTACCCGATTCTGATCAGGGGACAATTGAATGTTGCTGATGGTTTGGGCTTTGCTACTCCAGCCTTTAGTTCCTACCATGAAGCTGTGGGGCATCTGGCTGCAAGAGCACAGTAAGAGATTGCCTGGGTTTCTCTCCTCTCCAAAAGGAAGGGACAGTGCATGGATGGGGCACTACCATGCTCTGCTTCAGGGGCAGAGGACAGGAACAGCCTTGCCCTGTCAAGCTTCCCCAGTTAAGGAAGCACACAAATCATGGTTTGTGGCAGTCAGCACAGAGTTAACCTCGCTCAGTGGTCCTTCTTCCTGCATGTGTGCCAGACAGGACAGATCATCATCTTGGCTCTTGTGGTTTGCTCATTCCTTTGTGGTCCATGTGCCAGGTTCAGACCTCATGTTTTGCTGTCAGTCGCAAACCATTGCAAATTCTTGAGCTAATCCTGATTTATACTGTCATGGGATCAGAATGTAGATCTATTTATCAGTGCAATGTCCTTCTTGCCTATGGTGTTACACAAACAACAGCAATGCTCTGAGTGGCCCAAAATGCACCTATGAATTAATTTACTCAGACCTGACATCTCTCTTTCAATGCCCCAAGCAGTGGATTTGGTCAGTAGAGCAGGGAATAGATGTGCACACGCATGCCACACTCATTTCCCACAATGCCCCAGCATTAGCATTCTAGATCTGACTTTAGAACTTTCATTGTTAGTTGACAAAATACCTAACCTTTTGCCTGTTAGTTAAGCTATTTTCATTTTATCAATTATATAGGGGTGCTTTCAGGAGTATAGTGTCCTTTATGAGCACTCTTCATCTTTAAGAGAATTAGTACTTCTTTGGCTTTCTACAAAAAGTTTGTGCTTAGAAAGCCAGTTCTTGATTTAGAACAGGAGCAGTGGCAGCAGATATGCTCTAGATTTGTAACCCTTCACAAGATCATTAAACATGGATTTAAGGTTTGTTAGCAGCATGTCTGGGAAGTCAACTCTTCTGCCTTGTGCTGTCCTGGGCAGCAGGCAGGTTGATTAGGTTGCTGTGGCTTTAAAAGGAAAGAGCAATCTTCCTGATGCTGAGCTTCCCTGTGAGGTCTGGTAAAACTCCAGCCATGGGCTGCAGTACTGCACATGGCTCCTGCTCTTCTGGGGGTCACTGGTTGAGCCAAATGCTGGGGATTGTCCCCAGGGATGTCCCTGTAGAGCACATAGATGCTACTCAGCAAATTAGTGCAATTAGTTTCAGCAGGGTGCCTTGGTCCAAGGTTTCTTGTCATGTTTTTTAATAGAAATGTTTTCTGTGTAACTGTTTTAATTATTATTTTTACTGCTGTAACTCAGAATTTCAGTGCTGTAGGGAAGTCTTGCATTTCAGAATTTCTGTTTGTCTTAGGATGAAAAGTTTGGGTTAAAGAAAAGTTTAAAAAAACTTAATTTTGGAATAGTTGAAATGACTATCATTAGAATCACTTATATATCCAATGTAAGGGCTATATGGCTACACTTTCCTATATGTCCCTTGAGATCCTTTAGGTAGAAGCAACTCATTTCAGCTGCAGATCCCAAGACTAGCTCTGGCCATGCAGCTACTACCTTACTATATGATGAGACTTGTGTGAAGCACTAGATGATGCTAAGGGTCCTTTGCTCAGGGATTAAAGAGGATGTTTACAGCTGCTTTTAAGTTTTTCTTTATATTGTATTAACAAAATGATACTATTGAAACAGGTTCATTGCAGTCCTAGGTCTGGGGGAAGCTGGGAGAAAATCCATAACAGACCTAGCTGCCTCTGCAACGTTTCAGAAAGAAGAAGAATTGTCCCCAGCACATAGCAAAGTCTTGCTAAGTAGTCACCTTAAACCCTGAAGCATGAAATTTGATTATCTTTACCATAGATGAGTGCTTTTAACCTCCACTGAAAATGGAAGACAGATATTTCTCATTAGGGTGCTAGATATGTATGCAAAGAAATTACTTTTTTTTGGAGGCTTCTTCATGGTAAAGCATCTGTCACATACCTGTCTGTCTTCTTCTGGGCTACACTTTCATCCTGGGACAGATTAAAATCAATAAGAAGGTTGTAGGTAGAGAACTGAATGAGATTTCTGCTTCCTCACTGAGGGAAGCTGCCATTTGCTCTCCTCTGTGCTGTCAGCGTTGTGGCCAGGGCTCCTGCTTGGATGTGTTCTCCCAGCTGGCAACAAAATTCTGAGGGTGCCGAAGTAAATGGGAAGAAGCAGCTGGGGGTGATTTCTGTTTACATGAAATCCCTTCCCTGCTCCTATAATTAGTAAAAAAGAGCATAATGGATTGGACTATATATCTGTATTATATTAATTGGAGGGACTGTTTTCTCTCTGGCAATTGAAAAAATACAGAGTGCAGCAAAATTCTCAGCTCTGTCCAGTAAAATCTATTCTCCTGCAGTCTTGGTTTGGCTTGGTCTACAATATATTTAATCCATACTGAGCACATGTGGATTTGGTTATGTATTTACAGCATCACAGTCATCATGAGGATATACTAATGAAAATGGGAAATTGGTTTGTTTGTACTCATCTATGCATCTACAAGCAAAAGCATTGTGCCATATAAGGTGATACCCCTTGCTGTGTCTACACTTTCTGGGTGTCTTCACACTTTGTCCTACACCTGTGAAAGTTTGGGGACTGCTTGGTGGCTGCTTTGTGCTAGGGAGTGATTTCAGTAGCAGGTGAAGTGGACACTGCCTATACTGGTCTCTGTTGCATTAGCCTTGACAGAGACTCTGGGAAGTATTGTGGACTGTTCTCATCTGTGGCACATGGATCTGGCTTTGAGATGATTTCTGAACTGCTGCACACTTTAGTCTAGATCCTAATTGTTTTTAAGACACAAAGGTTTTTCTAGCATTTCTTTTATGCCTATTTGTGGTTTTTTTTCAGATTAACAGCTGTGCATTCAGAGGGGCTGCAAGAGTTCAGGGATTACCCAGGATAGTCAGGGCTAGACAAGGCTGTCCAGAGAGTTAGAGGGAAAATTCAGAGGCTGGTGAGCAGGAGACATGGCAGTGAAGTTAGTGCAAGACTGGCAGAACTTGAATTACTTGTGTGCGTTGATAAGTTACCACATAGTTGGAGCAAAGCTGAAAGGAAACATTGGCCTCAGTGAACATGCCAATGATGTCATGGTGGTGATAAAAAATACACAGGATTTTATGTTATACAAGGTACTGCATAAATGTCATGTAAACATTATAATGGAGTTACAGAACTACATTTTTGTGTAGCTGTATCTTCAGTGACTAGTTTGTAAGCAGCAAAGGCCTTTTCCTTCTCTCCTGAAAAATGGCTCATTATATAGTGGGGAGCAGAAGTTCCCCATAGTGACTGGCAAAGAATATTAAAACAGCTCTGTGGCCTGATTGCCACAGGAATAGAGCCTGAATTGATCTGACATTGTCTGCAAAAGGGAGATTTTGCCAGGTGCAAGATGTTTTCTTAGGCTTGCATGGTACTGAAACTCAGTAAACAGAAAGGGCTTGAAGAAGAATAGAAAGTGAAGCTGTCTCCTGGGTCAATATGCATTTTAGTTTCATCATTCCTACTCCAAGATTGTGTAATATTTAACTGAAGAAAACATTTATAACTGTAACAATATTTAACTCAGAGTAAACTGCAGTGTACTTCATGAAGTGCTGACTCTTGGGGCTAAGTTTTTTGCTTTCCCTCTCTCAGATTTTTCAAGTTAAACTCCAGCTGACATCCATTTGCAAAACAAGTTGAGTGTCTGGGAATAAAACCCATATAACAAACACTTCCCCAGCCTCTTCAAAGCAGGATTTCCTTATTTACTTGGGAAGGAAGTTGCCAAAGATTCCTGACAATAAATAGCTAATGTAAAAAAATCTTAAAAGTGGAGAACATAGCATTTTTTAAAAATCAGTGGTTTAGAGCTGTGTCAATGACAGTGATTGCTGTACACAACCCAATAGCTCATTTTGGACATCCCACAGCACTTCATTTTTTTTTCCCATTAACTTCTAGCCAGCACTGAGATGTGAGTTAACACAGGAGTGGTCTACTCAGCAAGCCCTGGAGACTTGTTCATATCTCAGCAAGCAAAACATTCCCAACTTGTGTATGCTTTGGTCATTACTCTGATTCGTCTGAAACCACAACAGTATCTGCAGATTAACTACTACGCTGGTCACACAGAGTTGTTAAGTCATTTATTAACCAGAAGGTTTATTCAGGTAATGCAAATAAAGTCAATTTGGAAACAAAGTAAGATGTCAACACTTAGAAGGAAAGAGTTTTTGCAGAGGCACTTTGAGCCTTACCAAAAATCTCATCCTTTTTAATCCCAGATGTCTGCTCAGATCGGAGTCCACAGGATTCAGGAATCCCTTACTTTCAGATGATGTTTCCAAGTGGTTTTTTAGGCTTGTTGAGTCTTTCTATAGCTAGAAACACGAGCTCCTCAAATGCTGCCCTCACCTTAGTGTAGGCACGTTTCTAAGTCAGCCCCAAGGAGAGATGACCAGGTAATTCTACAGGAGGGAGAGGCTATGAGAGACAGGACACAGGGTGTGAGCAAGGGTAATGTGGTGGGTGAGGTCTGGAGACTTTGCAAATCCCTACTTCCATGTCTGCAGAGGAGCCAGCAAGCCTTGTAACCCCCACCCCCCCCAGATCCCCATGCACTTGCTTGTTTTACCAGGCTTTCCTTTGCAGCCAAGGCAGCAGCGGTGCCCAGACAGTCCTTCCTGTGTTCTGCTGGAGCTGAGCAGGACAACTGTCACTGGGGTCACCATGCAAAAGCAGATCACAGAAGAAGGTAAAAACCACTTTTTTTAAAAGATTGTGTTGATCGTGAGTGTTGTGGGAGCTCTTTACAGCAGGGACAGAAAATCATTGCAGAAACACAGCTGAAAATCACATCAACCTGCATAAAGGCAGCAAAGAATGGGAGGAAACACTTAAAACAGTTTTTCTGCCAAAGAAAATGTCCATATGATGACATTCCCTTGATAAAGTTGACCTATTTTAAGGCCTTGCTCCTAGAGTTTGTAAAGGTTCTTAGATGTCATAAGGAAAAGAAAAAAACAACAAGTCATTTTTTAGATTTTACAATGAAGGAGGAAAGATTGGAAATAGAGCAAAGGCATGTCCTGGAGGGTCAAACATGAACCCAGATATTAGAGGAATCCAGACTTGCCTGTGAAACGTTGTGCAATAGCAGAACTTTTTACTGCTAAGTGTTGAAAACTTGTGTTGGCAGAATCAGTGCATGAGATTGCCATGGAGAGGCTGGAGGGGGATGTTTGTGTCCTTATTAAAGATGCATGGATATACACATAGCTTGAAGTCTATGTTGCATGCCAATACTACCTGACTGGGTAACATGCTGCATCTCTTTAGTCTCCTGGTTAATTTTGGATTGTGAGTATATACTGGTTAAACTGATTAAGGATTTGTGAGGTTTGAGATAAGAAAAAATTGGAAATGTTGGAACAGAATGTTTATGTAGAGAAATCAAATACAAAAGTAATTTCTTTATAACTAGGAAGAATTATTATCATCTAAAAGCACTAGAAAAATAATGATGACTTCAATTAGCCAGTAAAATAGTTCTTCAGCACAATTAGCTTTTAAACTACCTCCATGACTGACTGGATTAAAACAACTAGCTAGGGGCTTGCTTTGGCTTTAAATAGTATGTTCCTTTCTATGACTTTTGGAGGCAGCTGAACTTGATTTCCCTGGCTTCTAGGAGGCCAGTAATATATTTGGGACAATTAGGTCCTTAATCACCTAGAGAAGAAATATCACTACATAGCACCATACCTCTCAGCAAAGAGCCATTCCCAGTGTGCTGGTGGCAGACACCAGCACTGAAATGGAGTGGCCTCATGCAAAAGACAGTGACTCAAGGGCTTAGTTTTGCAAAGTGGACCTTAATGTTGCAGGTGCAATTTTGAGGAAGAAAACTGCTAAGAGACAATTATGTGGCATCACCACATAATTGAGGGAATAACTGCTCCCTCTCAAGCAGCTACTGTTGACATCAGTGGTATGGGCAGGATGGGATAATGGAATAGGATATGATACCCACGGACACATGCAAAGCACAGATGGTGGGTGATGCTTATGAGACATCCAGGGTGCTGTTAGATGTCTCACCCTTCCTCAAAGAAAAAAGCTGTGCTTCTGGCTTATTCCTTTCTTGCTCCTGGATCTATCATCTTGCTGTTTACCTTGGATCCTCTCTGGTGCTCATCAGAGGCAGTAAAGCTCATTAATCTAGCAAAAAGCCTGATAGTTATATCCTGGGCTAGCTCAGTGAAGAGCCCAGCAAGCCTGGAGCAATGCAAGAAGAGGCAGCAGCCAGAGTGAAGGTGAGGAAAATCCTTCACTGGCCATGAGAAGGGCTCAGCTGCCCATCCAATGTCAGCTTTAGCTACTCCAGGGTCTTTTTGAGGTTGAATCTGGCTCATCTCCAAGCTCAGCTTCTTTTATGTTGACACTTTTGAGAAAAAAAAGAAGAGTCAGTGAATGGCTTTCTAGTCACCTCTGTTACATGTACATTTTCATAGAGTATTTTCAGGTAACTGAAACTCACCTGTCAAACAGATTAGTGGGAGAGATCTTCCTAATGCTTACCTCATTACTCACTTTGGAAAAGTACAGCTATTTACAAGAAACACAATACTGATTTCCTCCAGAGATTTTGTTTTTTGGTTTTTCTTTCATTTTCTTTGTTATCAGCAGTTTCACGTTTAGCAGTGTTTCTCCTCAGTTGAACACACTTTCTGTTTCTGCAACCAGGTTAACAGTTGGACTTGATGATCTTAAAGGTCTCTTCTACTCAAAATAATTCTATGATTCTATGATTGAGGATGTAGCTGAGCTATTTTTTGAGGTACCTCCCAGGTGCTAGGACAATGTGTCTATGCCATAGTGCATTCTGGGATATCTTCTCTACAGCTAAGTGAGGGGTTGGTCAGACACAGCTTGAGAGACATCACAACAGCTTCTCTGAGATGGTGGTTTGACCATCCCGATGGCAATATCTGTTTACAGCTCCCAGCTCCTTTTCAACCAGGTTTGAAAGAAATATTCTTCAGTTCCCAATTCTGTTTTGTGGTGTGGTAACACAGAGAGTTTTGGTGATGTATTTAAAGAATAAGGTGGTACAGGGCAGTGTGAAAAACCTTCATCCAAGGCTGTGGCCTGAGCTGCCTTTTAATGGAAGGGTGAACTGGGGCAATGGGTCAGTCATTCACAATGCCTCCTTCCACCACAGCTTCCAAACTGGCTTTCAACTATACTGACATTACTCCCTGCCAGTGCCCAGCTGTGTAAAGGATATTTGCCTTCCTTAGGAACACACAGGTCCTTCTTCCCAGTAACATATTTTAGAGAGAGAGGTGGAAAGTGGAGCTGGGGAAGTGTGTCTCATGGCTTAGCTGTGAATGTCACGAGGTAGATGTGAGTTTTAAGCAGAAAGATCATTTGAGACTACAGTTTGGCTCTTACAATAGGAAACAAAGGAACTTTGAACTCACTGTTATCAACTGAAATAGGAGATTGGGGTGTGAAATTCAATCTTAATTTGAGCAGTGAGACTACCATAGAGCTTGCCATGTTTGCCATGCTACTGTTCTGCTAATTGTTGATGGATATACAGATTCTATTTAAATTACAGGATAGCAAAAGACAATGAAATGCTGTCACAAATCTAGACAGAAAGGCTGATTATCAGGGTTGCCTCCATCAGGATTGCTCAAGAGGAAAGAAAGAGCATGCTGGAGATATTGGGAGTGGATACCCAAGGAGTACTCAGCTTTGTACATACCTATATCTTCTTAAGACACATTTACCACCACTGCCTCTCTGTCACGAGGAAGAGGTACTGTTTCTAATTTTTTATCAGTTAAAACTGATGAATTGTCTACAAGCAATGGGTGCATGGTTTTGGCAGCTATGGTCGATGGAACCTATTATTAAATAGCCATTTCCTCATCTTTGCAAGATCTATAGGGTGGAAGCTAGAAATGTTTTATAAATATTCCATTCATACTCTGTTTTTGTGGCCATATCCTCTTTCTTTGCTCAGAAATTTTTTCCAGGGTCACTTTGCTGGAGCATGTCCAAAGAAGGGCAATGAAGCTGGTGAAGGGTCTAGAGCACAGGTGTTATGAGGAGTAACTGAGGGAATGGGGGTTGGTTAGCCTGGAGAAAATGAGGCTCAGGGGAGACCTTCTCACTCTCTACAACTACCTGAAAGGAGGCTGGAGTGAGGTGTGGGTTGGTATCTTCTCCCCAGTAACAAGAGATAGCACAAGAAGAAACAGCCTTAGGTTGTGCCAGGCAAGGATATGTTGGACATTAGGAAAAAATTCTTCACTGAAAGTGTTGTTAAGCCCTAGAAGAGGCTGTCCAGGGCAGCGGTGGAGTCACCATATGTGATGGGATTGAGAAGCTGTGGAGATGTGGTGCTGAGGGATGTGGTTAAGTGGAGACCTGGCAGTGCTCATTAATAATTGGACTTGACAATCTTAAAGGTCTTTTCCAATCAACTTTATTTTATGATTCTATGATTGAGGATGTAACTGATGATGCACAGCAGACCTCCCGAGCGTGCCATGCCTCCAGCAATCTCAGATCTGCCACCTATGTCCTCATTCAGAGTGAATCAAATTCTTTGAGAAAGAATTACACCTATTCCTGAAAACTGCTGTGTACAGGCATGGCACATCAGACAGATCCTGAAAGTGCCTGGCTGCATATGTCCCCCCTGTATAAGCATGTGTATACTGTGTGTAAATGTAGTAAGTGCTTATAGTTCTAACCTGAAAATTACAAACAGAAAAAAGGTATCTCTAGTAGTTATATGTTTGTTTTCTTGTGCTTGTCTTGCATTGTGACATGGCTATGTAGGCATTTATTCCCCGAGGAGCACAATAGTTGGATGGGGATAGCAGAGATTGCAGATAATGTGCTTGCAAATCGTTAGCAGGACAATGCAGTGAAGCCCTTTGAAGTTTCCCACAAAGAACTTCACATCCCTGGGTTAAGCAAGGTCTGTAAATATGCATGGAGAGCAGGGCAAAGGCTGGGGTCTGAGCCTGGAGGAGGGCTACAGCAGCAGGAGATAGAAGCTGGCAGACAGGAAAGTTTTGGTAAGAAGGAAAGCAGATGTGAGCACATTGTAACAACAACCTTGTCAAGCACTGCTTCCTGCCTCCAGATGAGGCACCCTATGGATTTGAAAGAGCTGAGTCAAGTCCCAGTGTTTGCAGGGCTACAGATCCTGAGGTGGGTTTTGATGCTTCATCTGATTAAAGACACAGAGGAATCTCCTCCTCTACACCAAAAAGTGCTTGCTTTCCTACCTCCATGCCATGCTGTGTAGGAACAGGCTCCTGTTTAAAGAGGACCACTATAGATACAAGCCCAGATTCAAGTCCCAGAGTTCAATTTTGGGTCCCTCACTACAGGAAAGACATTGAGGTGCTGGAGCATGTCCAGAAAAGGGCAATGAAACTGGTGAAGAGTCTAGAGCACAGTCTTATGAGGAGCAGCTGAGGGAACTGGGGTTGTTTAGTCTGAAGAAAAGGAGGCTCAGGGAAGACCTTCTCACTCTCTACAACTCCCTGAAAGGAGGCTGGAGTCAGGTGAGGGTTGGTCTCTTCTCCCAGGTAAGTAGCAATAGGACAAGAGAAAACAGCCTCAAGTAGCACCAGGGGAGGGTCAGGTTGAATACTAGGAAAAAATTCTTCACTGAAAGGGTTGTGAGGCATTGGAAAAGTCTGCCCAGTGGAGTCACCATCCCTGGAGGGATTTATAAGATATGTAGATGTGGTGCTGAGGGACATTGTTAGTAGTGACCTTGCAGTGCTGGTTAATAGTTGGACCTGATGATCTTAAAGGTCTCTTCGAACCAAAGTGATTCTACAATTTTATTATTCTGTGAGTCTTTGTCCCTGATGCCAGTGTCTGATTCCCATCATCACAAACAGCGTTGCAGAACAAATAAGAGCAACTCCAGAGTTGCAGGAATCAGGTTGATTCTGTTGCCTTTGGGAATTCTAGCCCTGAATGTGCCAGAAGGAAAACGAGCTGGGAGGATTTGGTGCAACCACTCAACAAGTTACTTTGGATTTTAAGTTTCTTAATGTTAAAAGTGAATCGGTTTTCTTCAACACTGAACATTTTTGAAGGTTTAGAGGCAGTGGATTCAGAGAGGCATCATTGCCTGACTCAGAGAAGAACCTGTTGCACATTAGAATAGGTTTAACAACTTCTTTCCTTCTTTGAAAAATCTCTCCTTCAATCAGAGAGGTAATATTTCCATCCAGCTGACTGCCAGGGGCTCTGGATTATGGTTCTTAAAATGCAATACAGGAAGTCTCCAGAATTTTGTAGATGTTCCCCAGGCAAGATTTGTAGGAAAAAGCAATAATTTCTGCTTCGTTTGCACTTTGTAAATCAAAACAAGAGCCTAAAGGGTACAACAGCTGGTAGCTATGTCTTCAGTCTGACATTTCAGCTGCTGCTGCTTGCCTGGATCCCTCCAGAAAGAAGTTTGTGAGTTATTGGTTCTGTCCAACCCTCTCCTTAGAGCCAGTCCAGGCGTAATGTGTTATATGAGGTGAGCCTCCAGAGTCCTACAGCTCTTGGCACTGCTCGTGATGGAGTGCATGGAGAGAGAAAAAGATTCCCTCTGACCTTGTGATTTCATGGTTAGAGCTGGCTGAAAGCTGAATGGTTGCATCCTCTTGGAGTGACAGGCTGCCTGGTCCCCAAAGGTCTGAAGAGAAAACATCTGGTGTTCTCTTAGCTTGCTTTTGGGTTTTTCTGAGCTCTGAATGTAGTAAAGATTCTAAGGCTGGAAACTTACATTTGTTTTCTTCAGCAAGTATAGAGTTTTAAACTGATGATTGATTATTCAGCAATTTCTATGAGGTGGTGTTGCTGTAGACAGTAAACTCCAATGAACTGATGGAGATGTGTGGCCCAGGATGAGACCTGCCTGGGCCTTTTGTTGGATTTCTTCCCTGACTTTAGCCAAATTATTCAGCATTTCTACCACAGTGTGTCCCTGTCTTCAAGGGGACCATCAGGTGGAAGAAATCTCAGCACCAATCTCCCCTCAAGATAGATTACGAAGAATTCATGTCTGAAGAGCACTTTGTAAGAACTGACTTTTAAGACTGAATTATTGATGCCTTGACAAACCTCTGCTTTTCTGCTCATGGAAGGAATGTCATGACAAACAGATTACTTAAAAACTCTACTAATCAGATAATCTTTGCACATGGTGCTGCTCCAGACTTACAAATCTCTGTGCCTGCATACATACAGAGG
This sequence comes from Bucco capensis, assembly GCA_013396975.1. Taxonomy (NCBI): domain Eukaryota; kingdom Metazoa; phylum Chordata; class Aves; order Piciformes; family Bucconidae; genus Bucco; species Bucco capensis. Next base: position 55,495 of record VWZO01013649.1, read on the forward strand.
TGTATGAATGAATGCACATTGCTATCACAATATACATATATTTGAATACCTGCTCACAGTCTGTGTAATTCCTACCAGCCTGCAGTAATCCTGTTTTGGTGCATTTAGCAAAATTTTGTTTATTTAAATACTCTGGATGAACTTAATCCCCAGTTGAAGTGCTACTGTAGTTGAACCAGTTATCTGCTTTGCATGTAAGCCACCTGGTATTAAAGTTTCGTAACCAAGAGAATATATTTTTCAAGCAAATGCAGTTCACTCTTTGGTTAGCATGTAGCTCTTCAAATTCCCCTTCAGGTTACTTTCCTGTTTCTGACAGCCTGGAACAGAGGTTTGATGTGTGTTTAATGCCTGTTTACACTGGCTTGTAGCCTTCAGAGTTCTTGCAAAATCTGTTGTATTCACCTCTTTTTTTTTCTCAGGTTCGTGTAAGTAGAAGGCATAATATCCAACCTGGCTTCCAGAGTTTCTTGCCTGATTTCTGCTCTTTGGTGGAGTCTCAGTGGTTCACAGTGGAGTGCAGAAGTCTTGTAAAAGGTAAGAGAAAGTGAGCAGGGTGTTATTGTTGGGTAACTGGTGACAAGATCTGTATCTTCTCAACAGAAATATCATCTGCAGGAAGCATTAACTCAAGGAAATACAAAGGCCTCAGGTTGTGTTGAGCTTAAAGCACTATTAATTAATCTAATGGTATCAATGCTGCCAAATCTGTATAGCTGCAGGAAGATCCATGCTTTATCCTGATACAAGCAGCATCAGCATGAAGGTCAGCTACTGGTCAGCTTGATGCTTCCCTTGTTCATCAGCCCAAGGCTGAACACTTCCAGAGACAGAACATTTGTGCCCCAAGGAGCATTTGTAAGGTATGTCTTATCTCTTAGTGAAATCCAGTTTTCAGAAGGCAAATTATGTCTTTCTGAAGCCTTTCTTCCTCGTAATTTAACATTCCTGTACTGAGTGCACCAAGCAGAGGGAACATGGCTTGGTGCTTGGGCTGTGCCCTTGGCAGCTGCAATATGCTAGTCATGACTTGCAAGCTAAGTGTTATGAAATCACTGCTGCTGGATAAACAAGGAACATCTGGCTGTCCTCCCTTGTAACACCACCTTTTTAACTGTAAAGAGGTGCTCAGGGCAACGCTGCTCTGAGTTGAAGGCTGTAAACTGGATGTACAAGTGGTAAAGATGCTTACAGACCCATATGTCCTTGAGACATGAGCAGGTAATGGCAGTGAGAGGGAGGCAATCCCTGCAGGAATAGCAGAACTATCACACAGGCATGATCTGTGCTCTGAGACTCACCCACCTAAAGGGATTATCCTCAAGCCAGGGAGAAATGTCACACCATGAGCCCCTGGACTCATCTTCAGCAATATAGTGAGAGATCTACCAGAACAATATTGCAATGTTTAGGGTGCAACCTCACACTAAAGCAAAGTCAAATGAATGGCTTGTGGATGCTGAAAGGGAACTGTCCTGTCACTCAGCTGCTTGCTCCCAGAGCTTCCCTTGAGCTAGCACTCATCTGTCCTTACCCTGGGCCAGGCTACAGAGAAAAACAGGATTTTAAAAACAGCTCCACGTACACAGAGAATGATTTTTTTGGCAGTTTGCTCCTTGACTGGAGTTTCCTCAAATGTTTTGTTTTTACAGCTGATGGTTTTTGGGTTTGAAATGTGTGTGAGTGTGTCTTTGGGGCCACGCATTGGATGTGGTCCTGCTCTCATTCCAGTTCAGAGCAAAAGCCATGCAGGAACTGGCTTGCTTTATGGCTTCCAGCCTGGAAATGCTGTACTCAGCACAGCCTGGCTTTCCACAACTGGATGTGATCGACAGCACCACTAGAGTGTTTTGTTAGGTTAGACAGCCAAATAATGTGCGGAGAAGCCAAATACAGAGATGTTTTCTTATTAGTTAGTAAAAATGCCTAAAACAAAAAATGGTGAAAGCTGCCAAATTTTCGGAACTCAAAGTAGTACACAGTAGTCAACTGTGTTCTGGAAGAAAGGGGTGAAATTCTCTCAAAGGTAATAGAAATATTTCAGATAACACTAGCAGGGAATTTGCCCAGCTGTGTTTCAGCTGCTGCCATGCAAAGCCCTAGAGAACCAGGCTTTCTTCAGAGAAACTGTGAGCTCTGCTGTGTCAATAAGAGCTTATTCTCTCTTCAAACAAAAACTGCACAGGACTCAGATGGATGAGCAAATTACTCTGCTTAATGAATATTAGGAGTTTTGAAGTTATCCGCTCTGGCTGGACTTAGAGATCAAACAGGAGAAAACCCACTTTGGCTTAAAACTCAAGGAATAGTACTTATCTTTTTACTTGTTTCACCTTGCAACTCTGATGGAGTTACCAAGCAAGCTCTGGCAATGTATTTGTGTATTTGTTGTGTTTGGCTAAACCCATAAAGATAATCTTAGCCCTAGAGGGCTTACAGTCCAAGTCATTACCTTGCAGCTCACTGTGTACATACAAAGTGCTGTGCAGTGCCAGTGGAGATCGTCTGATAGTTCACCTCTGCCTCTACTTGCAGGGCTGATGTCTTAAAAAAACCTCTGAGCATGGATAATGCAATCTGTTGCTGCTGTTAGGTTTGTCTTCCCGTTTCAAAAGCCTTTCACTAATTGCACCTGTAACCAAAGAAGAATCTTTTAGTAATGCATCTTCAGACAAGGGCAGGGAATGGAGCTGTGCACCAATCCATGCACTCTATCTGATCCTCTTCCTCCATGATAAGTCTGCTTACAAGCTTTGCACACTACTGTGATGTGTTACTGTGCCTCCAGTCCCTCCTGATGTTCTCAATGCATTTTCCAGACCTGTTTTTCCATCCTGCAGGGAAAAATTAATTTTTGGCAAAATCTTGAGTGAATAAAACTGCAATGCAGTGATCTCCTTGCTCAACTCACATTTGCTGTCTGCCTGATTTATGTTGAAGAGAGGCACTTGGGCATGCCAATTATCATGTCTTTTATTTGCCTTGTGCATTGAGCCTTTGGCTACTAGAATTAAACTGGAAAATGCAATTAAAAGCATTAGGTGTAGCAAACATACCACAAAATATCATTATATGCTTGACAATGTTTTTCTTCATATTGTTAATCCCTGCAGATCTACCTGTGCTATTAGATTTCATATATGGATTCTGTTTTACTCAAAAGGCTAGATTAATTGGAAGAAGCAAGCTGCATGCCTAGTTGCAGAAGGGAAGGGAAGGGAAGATGTCACCATCCTGCCCAACCTCACCTGGCTTTCCTTGGTGAATATAGTCTGAAACTGAACTTGAATTGAGCAAACATTCAACCTTCAAAACATTTGCAGATACCTAGATAGCATTGTTAGAGAATGGCTTTATATAAACAAGTATTTAGCTTGGTGCACCATGGAAATTATTGTGTATAAACAAATTTGTCTTCAATTGTGATGAAAAGAACAGAGAGGAAGGGTAATGGTGATCTGCGCAGATCCTTCCTACCTACACACCTCAGCAGGGAGCATGGGCTTGTGAGCCATGCTGGTGTGACATCCAACCTTAGGTAAGGGGAATGCAAATGTCCCTCAATCTTCATTCCCACATCAAAATAAAAAAAAATGAGTTCTTGCACAGAATGTAGTTACAGTAAGTTGGAAAGCCAGGAAATGCACCGCTGTTGAACACAGCACTCAAATTCCTGTGGTTATTTCCTTGTAGAAAATATTTGGGGGAAAAAATAAATAAGAAGGCCTGAAATAGTATTAACTGTGCAAGCTCAGGTTATTTGCCTTACCAGTGAGCTTGTATGTCTGATGTTAGCTCCTCTAAAACCACTGAGCTTTTTGGCTTTCTTTATGGTGGGAATAGATATTAGAACCATAGGAACTGCTCGCAAAACACTTTAATAATGTATCTCTCAGCTTCTGGCAGTAAACCACCATCTCATGAGAGACTTGCTGCCTCTTTACTGCAATGACCTCACAGAAATCCCTGCCACCCTCGGTTTAAACCTTCTCTCTCCCTGTGGCTGCCACCAAGAAAGTGTTTCTACAGAAAACAAATATCTAAAGCACGAAGAAGTATGTGCAGGAGAATTAAAAGGATAAGAAAGAAAGATGGATCTGGAGAAGTCAAGCTGTGTGGTGACATATCTGCATCCCCAGTTAAGCAATGACAGACAGATAGGCTGGCACCTCTGCTCTGCCTGCTGTGCTGCATGCAAACCTGATGAATACCTGGCACATTCAATCCCAACAACAACAAAAAGCTGAAATTACGGGCAGAAAGTGGGAGAGCAGTGTTTTGAGGAACCGTAGGGTCAGGAGTGGTGATATCTCTGACTGTGGATTGCTTGATTGCAACATTTTACCCTTTCTTGTTAGCCCTGATAAGGGCTGTAAAAGAGTGTATAAACCCAGGCAACTTTGCCCAGCTAAGCTAATTTCACTTAATGATTATTGCTCAAGACAGATCAGGGAGAAAAACATAAATTAAACTTTCTATGCTCAGGGCTAACAACACTTCAGATACCTAGGATACTTCAAAGCCTGTCAAAGAATTTTTCTCCTTACTTGTAAGGGATTTAGTTTTGGCTGTGAAATCTGAATACCCCTAGCAAGGTTTTGTTTAAGGGCAAATTTCCCCTGACTTGCACTAGTTCCTGGCATTGCCAAAGATTTCTTTTGAGTGGCTTTTTAAGGGTGCTGCTGCCCTCTGGTTCAGGGCAACTCCAGAAGGGTAGGGCAGCTGGGAACACAGGCAGGGTGTTGTTGCCAACCTCCTTCCTTATTAGTTATGAGCAGCAGCTTGTTTAATGTTTGAAGCACTCTGCTGGAACCACACTGGCTCGTTTGTTTTCAAACATTTGCAGGGAACGGGAAGCAAGGCAAGTGGTGGGAGGAGCGGATAAGGGACTGCAGTTGCTTGTTCCTCTTCCCTTGGCTGATTTATTTATTGATCTTATGGAAAGCACCAAGACTGAAAGTTTGACCTTACCTACCTTATCTTGCACTTTGCCTGTTCAACGGAGTGTAGTAAAATCCCATTTATACCCTGTTTGTTTGCTCTACTTGCTCTGCTCTCAGAGGCTCCTTCAACCTGTGCATTAGGTGGAGCAACTCTAAATATCTGGGCAAAAGCTTTATAAGCTGAGTGAGTTGTGTCCCTGTTCAAACCTCACTGTGACAAAGCTCACAAAGAGACACTGGGTGCTCACAGACCCTTGTGGCTGGAGCAGCTGCAACTCACTTCTGGAGTGTTGGGGGCTCCCTGTCCATCAGCCATAGGTCTAGAGCTCCTTAGAACAACATTGGTGTCTCTGTGGGCTGTAGCAAACTGTAGTTAAGGTCTTAAAATGCCAATATGTTAGTAATCTAATTTCTTCCTCACTAGTTTGTGGGGAGTCATGATGATGATGATCAGAGGGCTGGAGCACCTCTCCTCTGAAACCAGGCTGAGAGTGCTGGGTATTGTTCATGCCTGGAGAAGAGAAAGCTCTGGGGAGACTTATAGAAGTCTTTCAGTACTTAAAGAGGATCTACAGGACAGATGGGGAGGGACTCTTGATCAGGGAACGTTGTGTTATGAGGAGCGGTAATGGTTTTAAACTGAAAGAGGGCTGACTTAGAGTAGATACCAGAAAGAAATTCTTAGCTGTGAGGGTGGTGAGGCACTGGAACATGTTGCCCAGAGAAGTTGTGGGTGCTCCATCCATGGCAGTGTTCCAGGGCAGGCTGGATGGGGCTTTGAGCAACCTGGTCTAGTGGAAGGTATCCCTGACCATGGAATAGGGCTTGACTAGATGATCTTTAAGGTCCCTTCCAACCCAAACCATTCTATGATTCTAAACAGCCAAGTCTCCTCAGCTGCTGTGACGAGTATAGTATTTTCAAAGGACTCTCCATGCTCCCAAGCCTGTAGCAGTTTGGGTGTTGTGGGAACATTGTCAAGGAAGAAAATATCAAACCTGCTCAGTTAGTGCAAGTGCCAGCTCATGGCAGTGTGTTTATGCACTAAAATCCTTACCTGAATCAACGCTGCTGACACTCTGCTGAACTGCTGAGTTGGGCAATGCCTTGTACAGGCAGGCTGTAGACATCATATTGCTGAAGTGAAACACATGCAGCTGAGCACTGAGCTAAGTCATGACTCCTAGGCTTGGGCTGCCTCAGCTGTACTGGGGAGCAGAAGAAGGGCTCCCTAGGCTGCAAATGAGCTGTTTTGATTACATTCACAATCTCTTCCTGCTAGCTTAAGTGAGTAAACGCCCTCATTGTTTTGCCTCAGTGTTTATGACAAGCTGGCACAATCCCAGGCATGGAGAAGTGACATAAGCAGTGGAATTCCCCACAATCCTACCTGGGGCTCAACAGTCACCCCTACCCTGCCGAGGGCTTGTTCTGCCCGTGGGAGAGCTGCTGCTGCTGCCAAGGCTAGTAGAGGCATGAATGTTTGTCCCAGCTCATCACCAAACCTTGCTGGGTTTGTTGCTTTTTAATCTTTCCTCTGAAATGCCTCACTTCCCACAGAGTAAAGATCCCCTGGCTCCTGAGACATTGCTTAGGGAAAGGATGAGGTATTAACAGGAAAAGCACCTTCTACTTTAACTTGTTTTTCACCTGGAGAAGAAGTGACTGTGGAATTTCATTATGGATCCTGGCACATATTAGCTTTTAATGATTTGTGTGCCCTGATTAAGTTGAATGTTGGTTTTGCTCCCACATCCAACTCTGGCAACTGAGATGGGGTCAAGCTGAGCTGCTTGGACGCCTGCAAGTATAGTTTGGTGATTCTTGTCATCAAAGACAAAGAGTTAACTGTGTATGCTGAGTTAACTGTGCTGCCCGTAGCTGATTACAGGTTAGTAAACAAGTCTGTTAAGGAAGTTTCAGGAGGAAGAGCACTCATCTGTGTTGGCTCTGCTGGGTTAATATGCAAACAGTAAACGACTTTTCACAGCTCAGGAGATACTGTTCTGGGCAGGCATGGGTGATAAACTTGAATTTCATGATCATTTATTCATGATAAACTTGAATTTCAAAGTGACACGAAGAAGTAAGTTAAAATTGAGATTTATATTTTGAAGTAAAGGCCCAAAGAGATGAAATGGGATGAGTAGCCAGTGTAAGTAAGCATGTACATCTGCCTCAAATTGACAGGTTAGCAAACTTTTTTAGAGCTTGCTTAAACTCAGGTATTGCCTTGGAAGACCACCAGGCCAAGAAATCAAGGTGATGACACCCATCAAAATAGAAGGCCTGAGTCCAGCTTCATGTCATTAGCATCATTTTGGTTAACTAAAAGGACCACTATAAACCTAGAATCACCCTGTAATCGTTAATAAAGTGCTTCTAGGTTTGTATTGTTGCAACATATAATATCTGTATGTGTGTGTATGTGTATATACAAATAGAATTTATAATAAGTGGTTCCTTAGTGTGTGCTTAAAAATATAGATTGGCTCAGGCTAATAGCTTTTGTTTCACCAGCTTCATTGTATCACTCATGGTCAATTCCATAGGCCATTTTCACATCTCTAGCTCTGCCTTTGATTTTCATAATTCTACTGTGGAGTTGTGCACCACCAAATGAAGTCTATGTCTGTGTCCAAAGAGAGTCCTTACATACAAGGCACCCTGTCTGTATGCTGACTGCTCTGGGCTTTAACATTAAATACAAATGCACTATGTGCTCTCGGATTAATTGGTCTGAGCAGATCATACAGGACCTGAACTAAGCAGCTGGCTCTTTGTGCTCAAAACCAGTGCCTCCAGTGCATTGCCATGACTGTAAAATAGCACATAGCACCCTCCCTCCCTTGACTGTCTACACAGATGATCAAAAGCAGGACTTGAAACATAATGGTATGGTATTGTGAAAGTCTGGTAAGCTCTGTTCCACTTTTGCAGAGCAAATGGAGATGAAAAACAGGAGTGCAAAAAGGAAATGATGAAGTTTGTGGAGACCCAGTGCTGGGTGCAGGCCCTAACCCCTCACACCCAACCTCTCTGGCTACAGCAGGTTGGTCAGACAATGTCTGACTCCTGCCCTTGCATGTTTTCAGCATGGGATTTTGAGGGAGAGGAAAAAAAACCTATCATAAGTAGCCACAGTCATACCAAATGTATGCTGCAGCATTTTTGTGCCATTTCTTACTTTGCTTTGTTTCATGACCCAGGGCACGTTTGCATTGCAGGGATGAAAGCACTGGAGCAGATGATGAGACAGCAGCTAACGCAGCATGGAGCTTAGGCGTACGGCTGGGTGGTGAAAAACATCAAAGGTAACTCATCTGATTACTAAAATAACTCAAAGCTCAACTGCTGACTATGCCACAGCCCCCACGGGTCCCAGAGCTTGAGCCTCAGGGCTGCTTTGTCTGTGGGGCTCTTGGAAAGGCTCTCTCCTCCCAGCATCAGGGACAGAATGCACAAAGCCTGTAAAAATCACCTTTTTCTTACAATGATATATGCCTTATGCACCATTAAAGGAGCAGGAATGCCATGTCACAAGGACAGAAATAGCCCCATTTCCTCTAAGTAATTACCCTTGGGGGTTGAAATGCAACCATTGCCAGGGACACTCACAGCTCTCTGTAGCTTTTTGGAGATCATAGAATCATTATGGTTGGAAAAGACCTCTGAGATCATTGAGTCCAACCATTAACCTAACACTACCATGCTCACCACTAAAACACATCCCCTAGTACCACATCTACATGTTTTTTGAACATTTCCAGGGAGACTGACTCCACCACCTCCCTGGACAAGCCTGTTCCAATGCCTGATAACCCTCTTGGTGAACAAGTTCTTCCTAATATCCAACTTGAACCTCCCCTGGAGAAACTTGAAACCATTTCCTCTTGTCCTATCACTTGTTACCTCAATGTCTTTCTTGTAGTGAGGGGCCCAAAACTGAAGACAGTATTTGAGGTGTGGCCTCACCAGTGCTGAGTATAGGGGTACAATCACTGCCCTAGTTCTGCTGGCCATATCATTTCTTATACAAGCCAGAATGCTGGCCACCTGGGCACGCTGCTGGTTCATATCCAGCTGGCTGTGACCATGCTGCCCATGGCCTGTTGGAGGAGCTGGGATGAACCTGATACATCACACAGTGACAGGTGGGGAAGCTGGTGCTGCTATGCCTTCATGCATCCCTCACTGAAAAAGCCAGATGTTTATGAGGGCAGCCCTCCATGACCACAGAGCCATGCCCTTGGCACTGAAGGCAGAATTCCCCTCGGTGCCCTCCTTCACCCTTTCACTTCTGCAGAATAGAAACATGCCCCAGGACCTAGAGCAAGACATGAATAACCACACACACCCTAACTGGTTTGCAAAACTTGAACCTGGAGTGCCTCCAGCACCTGAAAAAAAACCTTATGGCATGCCAAGGGCTGAAAGGGATTCATGCTGAGGAATGGTGCTAAGGCAGTTGTGGGTTTTTTGCAAGAAGTCTGAGTGCTTTCCCATTAGCATGAGTCTTATGCCTTGTCTGTGCATGAATTCACAAGTCATGGGCTGAGTTGTCACAGATGTTTTGGTGTGGTTCCTGCAATGCTTTCGGTTTTGTAGTGCTGGACTATTTTTAAACGAGTCCTTGTTTTCCATACTCCCTCTGCTGGCTCTAAGGAGAATGATTACATTTTAATTAAAACCCTCAGACTAAAATTTGATTGTAATGAAATTACAAGGTTAACAGTAAAAGTTCCCTTTCTTTATTCCTCCACCACATTCTAAATCCCACATCTTGATGGTACTGAGCAAACTGCTCCTGCCCTGATATTGGCACAGTTCTTGTGTGAGGTGCAGTTTTCTATAATACCAATATTTACTGCTGGTTTATATCTCTAAATATAATCTCCTCTTTAACAAACTCTACCTTTCCTATATCCCTAAACTGTCTTATGATGGGAAGTGCTGTGGTTTGTAGAGATTCTGCTTCAGAAAAGAACAAGTGCTTGTGATGGAAATATTGAGCATTCTCTTGCTTATTTAAAGTCATAAAGAGTTATTTAAAACATAGTTTCTGTAAAAAGAGTTTTAAAGGAGCCATTGCAGAGCTTCTTTTTTGTTTTCTTTTGCCTGTCTTTGTGCTGAACAGTTGATAAGCACTTTAAAATGCTGTAGAAACATCATTGTGAAAAATGGCTACATTTACATTAGGGGTAAAATTTAGTCTTGTATAAATGATGTGCTGTCAACTACTTAAACAACATTTGTAGAAGAAATAAATGCCACTGGATCAGTGTCCAAACTAACGGAATTAAGAACAAGGAGAAAATGTGTGCCTTCCCTGGGAATGAACAAACTAAACCATGGCCCAGCTCCAAAGAGTTTTCTAGGTATGAGGCAAGGAGGGATGCAGGTGAAGGGTGGGATTGCTGGATGCAGAGGCAGAAGGTTGTGTGTGCTGCCTAGCCATGGGGTGCAGAGACACCAGTGTCTCAGCCCCACCATGCATCTGCTGCTGTCCCAGTCCCACAGTTGAGGGTAGGAGGGGAAAAATAAAGTGCTGCAATGGGAACAGGGAAATAACAGCTCCAGCACCACAGAGGCATCCCGTGTGATCAGAGATGCACTTGGCCCCAGTGTCAGCCTCTGAGCATGTCTCTCCCATGAGTTTTGACGTGTCATCTAACCCCACGTGGATGTTTCTTACTCAGCAGCACTGTAGTTATGCGTTTAAAAAGTGTGCTGTATCTATGGCAGATTAATGCTTGAATTAAGATGTCTTACATACTAAGCTAATGCCGTTTGCAGGTGCTGCTGAGGATGTTGTCCCTGATGCTATGTGGCACAGAGCCTGGGAAAGTACAGCACAGGGAGCAGTGAGTCCTTCAGCTGGAGCTCAACTGTGTATCCTCCTGCAGCAGCACTCAGCATGGGATGATGTGCAGGGCTGCCCCTGGCTGGGGGAGGCACTGCCCTAGCCTTGCCAAGCCCTGTGCAGTCAGACTGTTTACTAGATCTAAGAAAACATGACTGGAAAAAAATGGTCAAAGAGGCCCAGCCTGCTTTTAATACACTCAGTTCAATGCAAGCAGGAGTATGACTCCTGCTGACTTAAAAATTGGCTTGTAAGTCCTTTGAAGCTTTTTTTCTCCAGCACTTTTCTTTTTTTCAGCAGGAGGAAAGCTTTCTAGTCTTCCGAGTTACAGGATCCTGCTGGACAAAACTGCAAACCTCCACATTAGGGTAATGCTGCTATGAGCATTAATAAATGAGAGAGCAGGGGAAGAAAAGGGGTAACAGCTCAGAAAGAAAGAAAGAAAGAATGTGAAGGGAAGGCAAACACCAGCAAATATGGAGTAAGGGCTTTCACTGGCTAAAAGAGATTGCAAACATACATAAACACAGAAAAATGTGTTAACAGATCAGAATGGAGAACACAAGCTCCAGTGTCTGTCTTGAAAGAGGATAATGGCACTAGTGCAGGTACCATCCACTACTCGGCAGCAGCAGATGTGATCACCATTAATCATGTGGCAGAAATGAAGGAAGAGGAGGTCACCCTCACAGCACATGCATACAGGCAAAGCTTCCTGCCTTGAAAACAACCACCTTGGCTTTGGTTCAGCACTTCTTCAGCAACTCTGAGGTCTCCCTTTCTGTGTCACTGACCTCTGCCAAGTGAAAACTCAAACTGGAAATGTTGTACATCAGAAAATAAAATCAGTGGTCCCAGGGGGGAGGAAGAAATAAATCACAGACATAGATCACTTTATTTATTTGTTCTTCATTTTGATAGCACATCTCAATCACACTTGCTAACTGGATCTTACAAGATCTTTCTCCTGCACTGGGAAAGAAGCAAAAAATGGTCATGCATAAGATATTGAATGCATTTCTATCAAGTATGTTGTGCTTTTGGGTTTTGAATACCATAAATAAGAGAACATTAAACCAGTTGGTTTTGTTTAACAACATCATTGTTACAGATCATAGCAGCTTAAAAGGTTTAACACAGGCCAACCTACTTCTAATACTTTCATTTGAAAAAGTTTCTAATAAAGTGGTAAGAGATTAAAAAGAATATAGAGGCCCAAACACTCCAAAGTAATGTTTTAAAGATAAACAGTTCTTTCTAGTTTGTAGGGCTTACAACCCACAATGGCCTTCCTGCTTTGCCTGTGGATTCAGTTTTGGAATTACTTTGATGAAGGTTAGGAAATTCAACTTTTTTTTGTGATTTTTATCTTTAAACAGGTTTGGGTTTTCAGAAATGCTGAATATTTTAAGAGCTCCTATGCTAGGGAGACAAAACCTCCCATTTTTCCTGCAAATAGTGGGCAAAAGACTGGGAACTTGCTAATACAGTTCCCAGGTCTATGAATGTAGGATACAAATAACTATAGGTTCTGTTATTTAAGCTTTTTTTATTACTGTTTTATTTTTTTTAAAGCTTACATCTGAATGTTTTGATGACCTTCAGGAACAAGATATTCTTGCAATGGATGAAGTCTAATTGTAGGAATGGGGGGGAGGTAATCTTCAAAAAGTAGTTAGCAATACTTGTTGATTTAATGAAAAGTAGACAAATCTATTGACTATCTTCTTTTAGAAGACTACCTTTTTACTAGGCATAGGGCAGATATAGCCACAAATACTTGTTCTGATCCTACAATATGTGAAGTGCCCTAAACTGCTTTGTGAACTGACCAAGGAACAAGAGTGCTAGGTACGTCCCCGGAACACTTCAAGAGACTTAGGACTCAACACATGAACAAATGGAGGTGCTGTAATGTGCATTAATCTCAATCTCTTGCTAGCAGGCAGCAGCTTTCTGTAACCATGCCTGCCAGCCCCACTTTTGCTCTCAGCTCAGTTTCTAGGAGCTTGCAGCAGCTTAGCTGGAAACAACCCTCAACACACAGCTTTGGTCATGCAGACTGCATGCAAAGAACAAAGCAAAGCAGGAGGAAAGCTAAGTCTGGGCCAACACTTACTTCAGGGTTTATGCTGAATTGTAATCAAGTGTCTTGTGCAGCTACATACTAAAAGGTCTTTTTATAGCTGAAACTCAGAGCTCTTTTGATATGTTATAGGATCCATGATATATCTTTGCAGCTATTATGTATTCAAATCATATAGCTGCAAGATAAAAGTAGTCAAGATATTTTGACAGAACTAGTTAGCACTGTAACATCACATCCAAACTGTGCTGAAATCTTGGATGTTGTGTCAAGCTGGTGAGGACTTAGGAAACACATTCAGTCCAGTTACATACTTACTACCATTTCTTGTGCCAACAACATTTCAGTGTGCTTCAGTGCATGAAGGAAATTCACAGCCTTCTCCATGAATATATATTCCAGCTTTCCATTTCATTTCAGTTAAAAAAAACACCAGCAATTATATTATAACTTTATAGCAGATATTTATAACTTAGATATAAACAAATACTGAGCTAAGGCTTTGCAAACAGCTCTTAGGAAAACTTAACTATTATAGAATTTATAGGAATATTAAACCCCGTTTTTTACAGTACTACAATTACTACTACCTTTTATTGATGGCAGGTGGATACAAATTCCATCTTTTCTGACATGGGTTTACTCTTTAAGTGGGAAGGCCAGGAAGAAGGCTGTTGTTATAACTCAGTGTAATGATATTTTTTTTACTCTGCAAGTCATGGTCTTAAGTCAAGTAAATGGAGCTGTCTCCATACAGCAGAAAAGATGCTGAAGCAGACCCTTCTTTGAGATCAGTAATTTGTCTTTAGAATGGACGTAACTTTGGTTGCTGTCTGTTTTGAGTGTTAATTATATCTAGTGAAGTTGTGCTAGGGGGGAAAGAAGGAAAGTGAGTTTAAACCCAGAAGAAAAGTTTGAATTTTTCTGCAGTGTTAAATGGGTATCTTGAAAAAATTTATTCTGAATCAGATTGTCACTTGGCTGCTCTAATTCCACTGAGTCTTTGTAAGGATCTAAATGGAAGAAGAATCTGAGCCACTGTTGTTCACACGAAGTCACAAGCTTAGGCTTTGTGACTCTGTGTGAACCTATGCCCCGAAATGAGTCTCAGCCTCCACAACTGAGCCTACACCAAAGCTTTGTCTCATTAATAGCCTTTCTTAATACATACAATCACATTAGCAACCTGATGTTTCTAGGAAGCAGTGATTCAGGAAAGCAAGCTTCTTATTTCATTTCAATACCAGTGACAGTGGACTGGTCTGTATATGTTTTAAATGACAGAAGGCAGCCTGATCTACCAGTACCTTTTTTAAAAAAAACAAACCAAGAACTTTTCAGAATTCTGACATAAGAAACACTGTAATGAAATTGCCTTTGTCATGATTTCCCAACTGCCAAGAAACCTCACTTTATGGTATTTCCACAGGAGTCAGGATTGAGATGAGCTAACTGTCAAGGAGAACCCACAGCCTAGCAGCACCAGCCATCAAGGGGCAGGCTGCTCAGAGTCAGCTATGAGAGAAGGATGGAAAGTCAAAAGCTACAGGAGCTGTTCCACGCCTGCCAGTCACTATCACATCCATGTGACATCACCAGTGCCTGTGAATTCAGCTTCACAGCTCCTTTGTGAGGTAGGAAATTACTACTCCCTCTCTTGCAGAATAAGTGAGGCATAAAGAGATGAAGTTTTTCTCCTAGGGTCCCATAGGAAGTCTGTGGTAAAGCTGAGGATTAATTTAATTGAATTTAGTCATGGACTAGTTATTCTCTCCTCTTTGCCTAGAAACACTGGGCTTTTGACACAACCTTCACTTCTGCAAGCCATAAGCATCCTGGACAACATACACTGTCACAAGTGGTTTCACTTCCCTGTCCTGCTTGTCTGAATTTTACAGACTGGCTCAGACTTCAGAGATTCGTTGCGCAACAGCAAGATCATCTTACCTAGTGTCAGTCTACAAGCCAGACAAAGTTTAAATCTGACCTTTGTGACTAAATCTTCCATACAGATTAGAGCCCACTTCTGTTTGCTTGCTTTCCTCTTTCCAGGAAGCATGAAATACAATAAACACTACAAGCACAAAAAAAAAAAGTCAATGAACAAAACCTTCTTCTACTAATTACAAACATTAGTGCAAACCACACAGCAGATTATTCTCAGTAAGCTGAGTGTTTTCTGTAAGGAGGTCTTACAACCGAGGCTTTATGATGAAGTCACACTTTTTAGCCAAATAAATAGTCAGCTTTGAAGTTCACTCACATAAGCAACCTGGATTCCACTGATACACATAATATTATCCTGCATTGGTATGTATGCTAGAATACTTTGTATTGAAAATATATTTAGTCCTGTGCTTTTATAAAATATAAATAACTAAAAGGCAATAAAGCCTAGATTCCAAAGCTGAATTACATGTTTGGCTAAGAGACTAGTCTAGCATCCTTGTTGGTTTTTTTATAAATTTAAATGAGCCATTTGTCTATGTGCTTAAAAGCCAACACCTAAATCCATGCTTGACATTCAAATGCATGGCACTGCTGTCAAAGGTGAGAGTGCTCATACTTGTTTGACATCAAGTGCTCAGCACTGCTGAAAAGTAGCCCCCATTTTTACATATTCAGATGTAGATGTGGGTGTTTGGCTTTAGTTCACATCATTAGGAAACTGTGCCCTTTGTACTCAATTAAAGTCAAAGCTTGAAAGCTGAAGCAGGTTAAGAATGCCACAGGAATGCTGATCTCCCTGCTCAACATTTTGTTTAGAAATAGTCATCTGAAAGAAGGGGGAGGGGGGATTAAATCAGAGTTTGAGGAAGTATCTCTCAAAATGGAGCTAGTGAATGCTGTAGTTAGTGCTCTTTAGCCCCCAGCAACTGCAGCTGAAGGGATGAAGTCTGAATTTGGAAAAGTGCACTTTTTCACTGTTGGCTCTTTAACAAGAACAGACACCAGAGTTGCTCACTTGTGTGTCTTCTAGAGAGACTCTCTCTTCAGAGGTTTTCATCCAGCCATTTTATATAGCTGTTCCTGGTCTGAAGGCCTGCAGAGAAATCAGTAGGCCAAACAGTGAAGATCATACAGCCATGAAAGCAGTCATCAAAGTGATCGAGCGTGACCTGCACGCCAGCGTTCTCCAAGCGCTTGGCGTACATGGCCCCATCGTCTCGCAGCACATCGTTCTCACACGTCAGGATGTAAGTCTTTGGCTGCAGCTGCAGGGTTTCATTTTCTGCAAGGAGGGGGACTGCTCGTACATCAAGCAGTGCTGGTAACTCCTGGATGATTTCTGCCTTGCCTGTGGTTTGTATTACAGGCTTGTAGCTCTTTTTGAAGGAGGAAGGCAGTAGAGATGTCCAGTTCAGATGTCCTCTGAAAGAGACAGCTTGGCCAACGTCCAGGGCAGTGTGGTTGTTAATCAGCAGTGAATGAACCAAGTCATAATTACCATTTAAATAATACATCCAATAGTAGGCCATGACATAACGAGGAAGAATAGGCATATTCCTGTTCTGCTGATAAGAAGGTGTATTGAAGTCAAATGCCTGAAGGGCTGGATAAACTAAGGCCTGCAATTTTAGTCTGATGGTCAAATGTTCCTCTTTGCTAAGCTGTGGAAAAAATAAAGGACAGAATTGGGATTATAATGAAAATAAACATTGCAATATCAACCTAGAACTTCATACAAGCAACCATCCATTTGATCATTTTTAGGCTGAATTCTGCTCCTATGCAGATCATGTTGTTCTTCTGTCAGGAACAGTAGCAGCCTGATCCTTTCGTTCTCCTGTTAAGGATGGCCATTCAGGCAGATCCCGTATCCTGTCTCAAACAGAAATCACTGGCAGTTTGTTGAAGGGTGGAAGAAGAAAAAAGAAGTGTCAAGCGGCATTTCTCTAATAGTGCCCAGTTTAATAACTGGCAACTGAAGGAAACCCTGATCAAAGGAGCTACCCTTGCTTTTAACAGCTTTTTGTGGATTTTTCTTCAATGAATTTACCAAGTTGTTTTTTCAGCATACAAAATTGTTGGCATCCACAGTTCTCTCTAGCAAAGGCTTTCTGTGTGCAGAAGCACCTCTCTGTGTTTGACTTGACCCTGCCACCTGCATTTGACTTGAGTCTAACAGGTATGTATTTGGTGCTAGAAGAATCAGCAAACACTTCTTTTGCTTCATCTTCTACACAAGATACAGTTGTCTATCATATCTCATCTTCTTTTTAAAGAATTATGCATCAGCAAAATGAATTAGGAATGCTTTTTCCAAAGCATGGTACTATCCTGTCTATCAGTCCTCAGTACTGAAACTTTTAGTGTAATTGTCTCTTATTCATTTTTTCACTTTAATTCAATATTGCAAGGTTGTAATGATAATTAGTTGTCTGGACATGGTATCTGCTTTCTTATCCCCAATGGTTATGGCAACATGAAAAAGCTAATAATAATAATATTTTACTCAACCATGAAAACTATTATTACTTGCCCCAGGCTGCCTTTAAAATCTTTACTAGATTAAATTCAGATTACATTTAAACTGCAGATACCCAAAAGAAATTTCCTTAAAATTACAAAATGCTACAGGAAGACAATTTAACAGAAGGATTAAGCTTCATTTATTGTATTTTTTGTCCTTCATTTGTCTTTGAAAGAAATAAAAACGTTTTCAGAGACAAGCATCTAAAAATAGGAAGTTAAATTGATAAATCATAATGCACCTAGTTAGTTACTTAGAAAAATAAAGAATTCAAAAGGGGCAAAAAAAGTCATTTAGCTACTTGCTTTTAAAACCTGGCCCATAACAACTCCTAACTGTAAGAAGACATTGCAAGCTATGTGATTCATGTTGTGATGGACTCATTGTTCTTCTGTAAAGTGACTAGATGCTGGCTTTCTACTGTTCTGTCTTGCAGGCTGGCACATCACCTTGTGATGATGCAGCACAAAACATCTGTCATCATTGAATTAGGGACTGTCATAGTGTAATAGGTAACAGACACAGGGTATTACCTGCTGACAGACAGCAGCTGCCAAATTTCCTCCTGCGCTATCTCCAGAAATTGCAATTCGACTTGGGTCAACTGAGTACTCAGCTAAGACATCAGGCTGCAAAAAATGCTTAGTAGCACGGAGAGCATCATAGTATTGCTCAGGGAAGCACACCTCTGGTACCAGCCTGTATCTACAGAAGAGAGAGATAAGAGACAATTATTACCTCTGTTTCAGGATTAATAGGTGATATCAGGTATTCCTTAATGGCAAATAACTATTTCATTAGGATATATATTACAGGAAAAATATGAGGTGTGTAATACTAATATAAGACTTAATCTTATAATTAATGCTCTAATTCTGAAAGATTAATATGGACCTAATAGATACGAATAATACCAAGCTAGTAAAAATTTGTGCAGCACTTTACTAGACTTTCCTAATGGAGCATTTCATCATAGAGTATAAAAATTAATGAATGCACCATTGGCAAGGGAGTCATTACACTCAGGCTGGTTTTGGTCCAAATCCCCACCTTCACTAGTATGAGAAAGAATGAGGCACATACACCCAAGAGATTCCACTGAGTCAAACACCTATGCAGCTCTGTTTCCTGAATTCGTATCTGTGCTCAAGAAAGAATGAGCCTTGCTATACCTCTATGCCATGAAATGAACAGTAGCTAGAAAGTGAATACCAGTTTGCTCCAGTGCAAAAGATTCAGTAATTCCTCTCCTCTATCAAGGTGTGAGCAGGAATATACCCACTGCACAAGTGGAAAGATTGAGAAACAGAGCAAACAACCTGCCCAAGAGCAGGCGGCAGCTGAGTGCCATTCATGAGATGTTCTCAGTTTCTAAATAACAGTGTAGAAGTCTGGTCACATTTACTGAATAATTTGCCATCTAAAGATTGTTACTATTCCTTATGGAACCAAGCACATTTTCTGTTTGTTGCTTTTCAATCAGCAGATTTTACATATTCCCAGTAGAGCCAAGTGAAACAAGCAAAACAAAATCCAGTTTTCTGATTCAGAACATTTTCTTCAGAATCTAAGCTAACAAAAAAGTTTCATATGCAGTATAAATTTTAAACTTAGGTTACATGAAAAGTGCTCAAACTCTAAATGTGACCTGCTTTCAAAAAGCAATCTATATATTGTATCAACTTCAAAGGCATATGAGAGAGCCCTTTGGGAACTCCTCACAAAACTGGGTAATAGACTGTGCATGTATGATGGAAGTGAGACGTGCAATCAAACCAATGAAAAAATCTAATTAGTGTTTACTAACTGAGTACAAACACCTTGACTGAAAGACAAAATGGCTAAGGAGAAGAGGTGAACAATAACTCAGAGGAGCAGGCAGAACTATACCACCATAAATCAGAAAAATACTATGGAACTTTTCAATAGTGTGCTTGTTGCTTGTCTGGAATAACCAGACATTGGTTCTACCAATAAACAACAAAGAAGTAAAAACAAAAGCAACCCTATAAAGTACACTATAAGTATTGAATGAGTAACATAAACTCCATATAATTAAATTGTAATTAGATTACAGAGCTTGGTATCTAAACTATTGCAGGTGGGAAACTTGAGTAGTTCCATCAAGTGATTGGGTTTGCAAAAGAAATTACTGAAGTTGACAATAAGGACAGGAAAAGTACCAACCAAGCTGGAGTCATCTACGTAGTGTAGTTAGCTAGTTGAGAGGTGTGTTTACCTTGGAATTGTTCAGAGAGCTAAAAAAGCAGCCCTGCTTCTCTCTCATGTGGCACCCTGGCAGTCTTCTGCTCTTGAATGGAGTACAAGGCTTAAATGAGATGACTGGAACACGGGAGATTGAGAGAGCAGCAGGAAGCTGCCTGACTCCACTGTGTATTCTGGGAAATGAGCTGGGGTAAAATGATTTGATAATTGTTATACTGCAGACCCTTGCTCAATATGACTTAGCAGACAAGACTTGAGGGAGATTTAATATACATATAAGCATTATTTTAAAAATATATATTACAGGGAGTGGCCACTGAGGATGGGAAAAATCTCACTTGCTACAAGCTACAAGGTGGTTCAGCCTTTCTTCAGGTATATATCATGTTTGTCATTTTGTTTGATGGTTTTTAAAGCTCACAAGTGTTTACAGAATCATAACTTGGCACTTGAGTAATCTCAGGTTTTAGCTGCACCCCTCACATGTAGACACAATTGCAAGATGCACCAACATTTGCATTTTGGTATTTACCCAACTGAATTCAGTGCTACTTTCTTTTCCCACACTTCTGCCTTCTAAAATGACCTCTAAAATAATTAGAAACCAAAATGAAATTCTGATACCATTCCAACTTGTTGCATTTTTAAAAGGATAAAAATATCACACTAGTATAGAGAAGTATTATCCAAGTTAAAGCCTTATACACAAGCCAGTAAGAAGCGAAAAGTTAAAAGAACTATGTTACCTATTTCTAATACCTTAAAATTACTTTAGATTACTCACTCAACTGAGACAACTACAGCATTGAGAGATTCAGCCATGACTCTGCAGAGATTGTTATAAGCACTTATTCCTGGAATGAAAGGACATGCTGTTAGGGACATAGAAGTCCATTTATGTCAATATTCACAAAGCCATAAGTAAGCCTTCTCAGAAAATATAAAACCACGATACAAACATAAGCAAATGAAATCAGCTTGCAACAGATACATTGCCAAATACACATGGTAGCAGAAGGAACATAATTCATGCTTTGAGGAGTCCTGCAGTCTAATTCTTGCTTTCTTGTCTGATTCTTGGTGACTTGGGGCAGGCCATTTAACCCACGTATCACAATTCTCTCAGATAGGCAAAATTTAAGGTACCAAGTGGCTTGGGAGCATTAGCATCCAGAGACAGTTATCACTGCATGAGTCACAGCTCATTTTATTACAGCATGCCCTGCTTTGATTCAAATGAGCTGCCCTATTAATGTCAACTGAGCTACTCATTTAGGAGAGGATTAATCACAGCTATCCTATTTATCAGTGGACTGATCTTTTAATTTTATTCCTTTCCAGTTACTTAATCGTTGGTTCCTGGTACTATAAAACATACTAAGACACTAAGTGTTTTCTAAAATATCTAGTTTTAGAATTTAATATTCAGCTGTCACATTTGTGCCATTATCATCTGCATCTTGGACTCGAGGACAGCATCTGACACAGCTGTTACAGTCACCCAAACACAGCACTGTAATATAGTATGAACTACTTTGCACAAGAGTCATGTGAAAAGTGATAGAGAATAAATGGGGTGGGCAGGACACTAAAGAATATTCTTTAGGCAGGCCTAAGAAAACCCACTTCAAAGCACAATTCCTCTCATAGGAATAGGAGCAAAATTTTTAACTGCTGTAGGATTGCAGCACAAAGGCACGTGAAGGACAGATTTTAAAGTTATTTAGGAACGTAAAAGTCACTTAAATCACAGTCTAAGTGACTTACTTACACATGAATAGTCCAAATGCAAGCAATACAGTTCTTGCTTTGGAACATTTTGGGGAAATACCATTAATGTTCTTTTTCTATAGATGAAGTCATAGAATGCAACAGGGCTTTATGGACTTCACAATGTCACAAGAGCAACGGGGAACGCAAAGGGAGAAGACTCCTATCAGATCTGGATCTTGGAGCAGCCATGGGAACTCACTCTTTCTCCTCCCAAGGCTTTTCTCCTCTGGTATGATGCGGAAGGATCAGTGGTTAGGTTATCATTGTCTGTAGCTGCACCTTACTTTCTCTGATCATGTTTGTGGCTTCCAAGTTAACCGCAGTCAATAGCATGAATTTTCAAGGTAATTTCTGGTAGTTATGGCAGTGGTCCCCTAAGAGAGGAGGCCAGGCCATGGGATTGGAACCCACTTCTACCCATTTCCTTCCTCGTGCTGCTCATTGTGTGTGATCAGCAGTGTGTATTCCCAAGTAGGTGTTATTTATGAGCCAAAATTAGCAATGCTGCTACATGCAGTGTTGTTTAGCTCACTCTCCTGCCAATTATTGTGATAAAAATATCACACTAGTATAGAGAAGTATACTAGTGGCAAAACCCTTACACGTAGTCACTGGATCTTCATCACCAAGGCTCAACTGTAGCACATGACCTCTGAAAACAAGGGACTGGCCCAAACAGCCCATCCAGGCATCCTAGGAATTTAAAGAACAAGCTATTTTGTTCTCTCAGGATGTTACAAGATTAACCTTTTGGTCATTTTACAGCTTCTGTGCAGATAAAATACGCATTTTCACTGGATGATCATGGTATTCTTCCCCCCTTTCTCCTCAGAGCTGACCTACCAGAGTGGAGACAGTTACTACTGAATCCAGGTGCCGTAAGAGGTAAGGTTTTCCCTTTGCTAAGGCAAATCTGCCATCCCTTGCAGGGAAAACAGCTTTTGACTTCTCCTGCCAGGAGACAAGAATATGGTATCCTACTGAATTACTGGCAGACACATACTTGCACTTGCCAAGGCCCAGCCCCCTCCGTGGATGTAAACAACACCGCGCTTGAGCCTTTCCTCTCGCTTCGCAGGAGGTTCAAACACTCTGACTTCCACACCATCGAAAACAGTATCTGTGATTTTCATGTCTTCAGAGGAGACAGCCTTCATCTTGTCAAAGATATAAATCAAACCATTCAGAGCTATCAAGTGATGGCCAAGTCTCAGGTAGTGAATCAGGTGACACTAGGGGGAAAAAGAAGAAAAAAGACTTCCATTAATTTAGAGCATATCATATCATATCATACTTGCACTGATGTTTAATGCAACTGTCTTCAAAGGGCAAGCCCTATATGAAAATGAATATGGATACTTCGAATATTCACTGGAAAAGGAATGATTATCAAAGACCTCTAATGCTTTTAATGCTGTATTAGAACAAAACACTGTCCATAAAAGACTCTCTGTTGTTATAAAAAAATCAAACCATGAGCATGATGTGGATCAAGACAACTATGAACAAGCACTTGGATCCTAGCCTCTGAAAGACACGTCCAAAAGGAGTAAGATTCACCAGCATTCCACAGTGTGGGACTTATGAAGCTCTTCAGATCGATGCCAGCAGAGGGCAATACCACAAAGGCAAAGTTTTTGTGGCTGTAAGGTCTCGAAAATGCCAAGTATTTCTCATGTTCCACCCCAGAGCCTAAGTCTTTCCACTTGAAAATTAAGGAAGTTCTCAAGGACTGCAAAGAAATTTCAAAACAGGAATGGTCTCAAAGGAATATAGTGGTTGTTTATTGGCCTGTCCTGTAGTTACCTGCTGAACTGGGAAGGATCTGAAATGCTATCGAAGAACCATGGCAAGTTAGTGATTTTTTTTTTCCAACCCCAGATAAGTGTTACATTTTTGGAGGAGGTAAAACACTACAAAAATGAAGAAATATTTAATCTTTCTGTTCCCTCATGGTAGAAAGAGATTTCATCCAGGGTTTTTCTTTTCATGTTTATTTTTTAAACTTTGCCCTTAATAGATTAAAAATCTGTTTCTCTCAGTAAACAGAACTGGGATCCAAGGCACTCCTCCAGCCTTAAGTGGTCATGACCTGCTTCCCACGTATGACACTGCACAGCCTCACAGACTGCTGCAGAAAAAAAGATAAGCTTTGATATTCCCCTTCCCCCCAAAATCTGTGCCAAATACAATGGGCTGCTATGCAAGTGGAAAAGAAGAAACCACTTCCAAAACAAGACTTTACCAAAATGACTTTCTATACTTGCTTTAGCTCGTGGTAACATCACCCTGCTGAGACAGTTTGGTGAGAACCCAAATTTTAAAATGTTTGCTGGTTTTGGATGGACTATCATGTCTTGCACTACAAGGCTTTTCTCTGGGAAAAGTAACACAAAGTATCCACCCAACAGGAAGAAATGCTGGTTTCTCAAGGCTGTTCCTATCTGTGAATTTCAGATCATGCTATTTTTCCCACTGTTACTTAAAAATTCCCACAGGACCATCCAGCTTGAGTTTGAATTCTGAAGAGTAATATATCTAGTAATAATTTGGCAAACAATTTCTTGGGCTGCCACTGATGTAACCAGCTCAAGATTTGATCCTCCCTGTGCCCCACGGAGGTTCTTGGGGAAGCAATTCTAGAAATAACTGCCAGGGAAAACAATGCTTTTCTGTATTATTTTTATTTTTTAGCCTGACTGTGCTGCAATAGACATCCCAGTTCAGTTTTCTCCCACTTTAGTTCACATTCTTTGTAGAAGAGATTACCACATGTTCCCTGGAATCAGAAATGTTTTATTTTCAAGGTTAGTGAGTGTTGTTTACTAAGAAGTGGTTTGCCCTGTTCTTAACCTGCAGATGGCCACTGAGCTCTGTCTTTTTTTAACACACTTTCAAGCCTTTTTGTTTTTTTCTGTGATAGACTGTTCTTTCCAAGAATCCAAAACCCAAAAACCTGGAAGAGATAGTTTGTACATCAGGGCACAAAAGCAACACTCCTATTTTTTTTGTTAGGCATAGGTAGTTTTTTTGCCAAGCACTTACCAGACAGATTCTTTGTAAGTACATCTTACCTAATCAGCCTATTTGTTTGTCATTTATAAGGTATGAGGATTGCACTTTTTGCTGGCAAACAGCTAGTCTTGTCCAAAGTTCTTACAAACAAAATTCTTACTTTTTTTTTTCTCTCTAAATAAATATTTTAAATATATATATAGTATCTTATCACTCTGTAATATAACTACTGGCAGGAGAAGATGTGTTTAATGGTTGGCTAACTCTCTTCTAGGACTATTTTGCTACCCTAAGGGCAGACTTGCCTTGACTGTGCTTCCCTGCTGTATTTCTTGTGTTGGCACTAACAAATGCAAAGCCTCAGACCATAACCTTACTGCAACAGGAACCCAGCAAAACCAGAGAAACAACAGCAAACTTGATCATCATCTTACTGATAGCCCAAGGCAAGAAAGGAGTGAGGAAAAGGATGGGACCAACCCTTTTAGCCACAGTCAACAGTTGTATCTGGTAATCTCATGTGAGCAGTAAGTGGTTTGATCTTTGCTGGTATTTGTGATTTTTTAGCACCCTTCCCAAGACAGCATGAAGGAATGTTGCTGGCTATCAAACACAGCACTTAGCTGTCTGGGAATAACGTGTGTGTTTGTGTATATGCACATGGAAAAGAAGAGAGAAACAGTGATGTTCACTGGTGGAGAGATAGTGAAGAGGAATAGAAAGCAGGACAAGGCAGAAATTAAGGGACTCTAGAAAAAAGTTGTGACAAACTCACAGAAAAGAGGAGATAGTATAAAGATGAAAGTCCTGTGGGCAATTAGCTCAGAACTGTTGTGTCAGCCACAGGCATGGCACACAGAATCAAAGAGTGGGTGGCACTGGAAGTGACCTTAAAGATAATCTTGTTATGATGGGCAGAAACACATCCCACAAGACCAGGTTGCTCAAAGCCCCATCCAGCCTGGACTTGAACACTTCCAGGGAGGGGCATCCACAACTTGCTGGGCAGCCTGTATTTCTTTGGGCAAGCTGGCAACAGTCTGCGACACAGCCACCAGCTTTCCCATGTACCAATTGGTCTTATGCAAACGTCTGAATGAACAACTTCTGTTTTCTGAGCAGGTAACTCTTGGGAAACACAGTTAGTTAATTTGACAGCATCATGGGCTGAACTGAGGAATGGGCTGACACATATCAAGAGCTCAGCTGTTGGGAAGCAAGGCAGAGCTGGATGAGCAGGAGGAGCCCAGGAGAGGAGGGCTAGACAGGCCAGTGAGGCAAACCTGAGTATTTTGCTGGCGTTTGAGGCAATTCAGCAAATAACTACTGTGGACATATTACAACAGCTCTGCTGACAAACTATTGCTCGTTTCTGACTGCAGCTTTTCACTTTGGGGTCACTGGCTCCCCATGACCCATAGCTGCCTCAGCAGCAGTGTGATTTACACTCACACTGTAATGAACCCCAGCTCTTCGACAAGTCAGGCAAAGCAACAACTAGAGCCACAGTCTCCTTTTTTTACCAGGACATAACAGCAGTTTTCAAGTAAGGACAACACAGGGACACACCCCCAACCTCCCAGACCCCAGAGACTAAACTCTTCAGGACTGTCACCTTCCTCCTGCTAAATCGTTTGTAAGGGATACCAGATATTGAAACATTTAAGTAAGAGAGAAATTTCAATAAATGAAGAAAAAGAGTCGGACAGAATGAACAAAATACTGTGCTAGAGAGGCACCATTACATCACCTTTAATCACCAGTATCTGTCCCTTACCTCAGCTGGTAATTTCATGAAGAATCCCAAATGTACACTGCTATTATGCTTATCCTTCTCATGGACCTGTACTCTATATTAGTTATATGCTATGTATTACCAAAAAATTAAAAGGGCAAAAGCTTTTCTGCTAATGTCTATTAAGCTTCTAACAGTACTTGGCACATTGGGATGCTTTGTCCTCACATAACTTCCACAGCTGACACTGCTGGCTTCACATCTCTGACCTTCAGCCACAAAATTATTGCAACAGGTCTCATTCAGACAGTACACAAAGGCAGTGTGCCTCTGAAGCCAATGCGAGTGCATCAGCTGCTTCCTCTGCTGCCTCCACAGCTGGTCAGACCCAAGGTCCTGCACTGACCTTTCAGGCCTTGGTGGAATCAGGAATTTAGCAAACAGCTAAGGCTCTTTTTTCACAGAACACTACCTGGGGCAGAGCCAAATCTCACTCATGACTCAAATGAGTAATGATGCTGGAACCAGGCGACTTAACTGTGTAAGACTAAACTTCCTACCTTAAATGGTGCAGGCACTATTCTCAATTCTGGCATTACTTTACAAAACACATCTCTTTAACATTAGAGTCCAAAATACCAACTACAGTATCTGAGTCAATAACAGAGATGAGTGGAAAATAAACAGGGTCATTTCCCCATTTAGCTGTGTGCAGAACACATTGTTTTGTGTGCATTTAAGGCATTTTTTCCTGTCAAAAGCTAAATGTCTGGGTTTTTTTTAATTTATAGGGCCATTTGTTAATGCAGGTGCATTATTGCCCAGAAAAGAATACATGTTGTTAACACTGTTATATAAAGGCAATCCTCAAAGACAAGTGCTCTTAGTTTTTGTGAATTTCCTTTAGAACTGAAAAGAAACCACGAAGACTGTTTTACAGTTTATCTAGAAGCAGAAACTAGATTACACTTTAATGCAAGGTTTTGTGCATATACCTATTCATCCATGATGATCTGCTTTTATACTTAGCTAGAGACAAGTTACCTGTTACTGCAAATAGGACTTCCAGTGTGGTTCAGTCTTGGCTCCACTGCTGCTGCTGTGAGACCTACTTGCTACAACTAACAACTTAGTTTACTGTAAACCAATTCCAAGACTGTTCTTGCATGCAGAAAACTCAACAACTTGGCTGGCTACAACTGTGATTTACATCTGTCCAGAAGTCACATACACTGAAATATATGGGTACAGAGAGATTAAAATGTTAGACAGAATGAATTACTGCTTTCTCTAATCCTTAATGTTGATGTCCCATGCCCTAGATTTTATTCCGAAAGCAAGTGGCAGAGAAGCATGAAGGAATCACTTGGCTGATGAGGAAAAATATGAGGATAGTTTTCTCCCCTGTACAGCTGCCTATCTTCTTCCATATACATCTATGTGATGACCTCAATGCCAACCCATCTGTCCTTCCAAACCTCTACTAACAGCTGTCTCACTTCCAAAAAATCCTTTCTTCCTTGCCATGTACCAGAATAGCAAGTATCTTGACAGTAGTGTTCAGAAATAACTTCTTTCAAAGGGCTCATTAAATAAACATGTGCAGCATTCTTCCCTCTGGTAAGGAGAGTGGTTAGGGGAAGAAGTGAAAAATGCCTGTATCAATCCTGCTGTTACAGCAGAATGATGAAATATTGCTTTAGATACTTCTTGACAGACACTAAGTAAAACAATAGCTATAGTTTAATCTATGGCTTAATCTCATAACTAATTTTATGTGGTTGTCCAAATTTCAGTGAAGCAGAGTTCTAATGTACCTGTATAGATATGTATGTACATAGTTTTTCATTTTTGATCTAAAATTGTGTTTTTTCACAGTTTTCTGTAAAATGTTACCATGTCCCATTTTGAGACAGATGACTGGGGCAAATTATTCTCATTCTCAGTTAAGCACTTTCACATCAATTCATTAATATTATTGAAATCAGGTTCTCTTTTTTCTTTCTGGGACAGCACAGGACATTCAGGAGGGTGCAAGAACAAGGCACTGAAACCCTAGCTCAGTTTCCAGTTCTGCCACTGTAATTTTTGTGACCTTCCCATCTCTGTATCCCACAAATGAAGATTAAGACAACAGTATTGGTCTCCTTCTGTAGTATGTTTTGAAACCTACTCACAGAAACTGCCCTATAAGCATTATGCATGTCTTTAACTGTGTTACTATACTTGAAGGATTGATGAAGCATCTCATGCTGAGACAGGACACCAAGTCAGTCCCAAGCTTGTAAAAAACATTTGTAACTGAGTAGGACAAAACTCTACATGGAAATCAAACCCTCATATCATTAGTATGCTGGAACCCAGTGACAGCCTTATGATATTGCATTGGTAGTGAGTATTAATGCATTGAGAGTACAAACACATTATCCCTAACAAGAAATTGTCATGCTTAATTCCTCACAATTCTACTTCAAAATAAGCAAAAGACAGTCAAATGCATTTGAAGCACATAAAGTTTGTTTGGGGAAAAAACCCAGAAGGATTACAGTCTTATTTCAGAAATTTTAAAATCAGAAATGTACTTCTGCCTGCTATCAAACCTACAAAGGAAAGTAAGAAGTAGCAAGCTGAAAATACATGCAGAAGTGGGTGAAAGTTCAATGGTCACACTTAGAGAAACGTTAAACCATTGGCCTTGCAATAGCTGGTAGAGGAAGAAATGGGAAGCTGAGCTCTCCAGAAGGACATACACTTTTTCTTATATACACCCATACATGCTGTCTTACAAAATAAACACTCAAGCTTATCTCTTACAGCCCTAGCTTCACCACACACAGTTCCTTCCAAATGGCAATCATTTATTCCTGACTCTGTGCTGTTCCACAGAAGACTCCTGAACACTTGCAAAGCAAGTTCTCCCTCTCTCTTCAGAGCCAAATGTCCCAAGGCATTTGATTCAGAGCACCTCTAATGCCTCACTTCTATGCTTCTGTGTAAAACTCACCTGTTCCTCCCTTTGGTTTGTAAGCTACATTACAAGAACAGTTATTTGTTCAGTAATTCTTCTCACTGTAGATGCTGGTATTTCTAAGGCTAGAGATGTAAACAACTAAGAAATTACCACTTCCTCCTAACCGAGACTTCCCTATCCCAGAGAAGAGGGACCGATGTGGGCACCTCACCTCTGCCTGCCACCCAGGCAGGCTCTGCCCTGCCAGATCCTCTTGGGATTATGACCTCTAGTATATCCTAAAAGAGATACCCTTCAGCCTCCAAGCCAGTGGCACCTGAATTCATCTGAATATTCCCAACATGCCACATAAACAAACCGAAAGCGTACATAAGCCAATAGAAATATACATATATATAGTCACAGTCATATGATTTCCTAAAGATAGGTCTCCTTCAGCTAGAGGTTATGGCCTTGATTCAGGTGTTCCTGGCTGGACTGTTACAGTGTGTTTGCAGGCAGCATGCTGGGGGGCATCATGGCCCTTCTTATCAATGAATTTCGTCAAGCTGAGCACTTGCTGTTCAGCTACCTGAATTAACAACATGGAAAACTTGAATATCAAGCCATGGATTTTACTAAGCATGAAGCTACTGTACACCATGTCTGCATATTTTTCATAGTAAATGCATGGGAAGGTTCCAAGCAAACAGGTTTTGTCTGTACATGCAAACAGATTTTATCTTTTCATCCTAAAGATACGCTTTGCTTCAGCAATACATTCGGACCATGAAAAGATGCTCCAGTGGTTCAGATGAATGGCCCATCTACTCCCAGACTCTGTTTGCAAGAGTGACAACCAGAGAAGCTTTTCAGGCAGAATATCCAAGTCTGGACATTGTGTGGTCCATTCTCCTTATGTGCTCCTGCATCTGCAATCTGGTATTAGGATCGTAGAACGTACATTCTAAGTCCTTTTGGTATCCATTTATGAGCCCCTCTGCCATTAACTCATTTAATCTCTTTTTAAATACATCAATGTTCTCATCCACTCAAAGTACAAGTTTCTGTACATTTCTGAACTAACTTAGTAAACTGAAATGTTGCTAGAAAATAAAAAAAAAAAAATAAAGTTTTTTACACATGTAGTATTAGTACCTTACACTGGGCCTGACCATGACTGATGAGTCCTTGTAAAAGATCAGACCATCCTAGAAGGAAATAAAGTTTGTGATCTCTGATCATGTCAGCACAAAAACCCTGGCAAAAATATGTGGGGACACATCATAAAGTGACATATCCGTCATGTGAGTCTTGTGACAAAATCGAGCATTCAAAGAGTTTTGTTTAGTAACACAGTTACAAATTAAAGCAGGTTAATGTTGGGGAGAGCTTCCCTATACCTTCTTTCCCTAATGCATGTATCAGAATAAAATGTATTCCTAATGTATGCGATTAAAAAATATTCTGTTTGGTGTTTGTCCTGACCAAAAGCCTGCAAGTTGGAAACCACATCTAGTGAGATCTGTACCACGAAACCCAGAGGAGAAGAGTGGCTGCCAGCTCTACTCAAATGCACACGCCTGATGTACTCATCGGAACGAAACCAGGAGCTGCCCGCGGCAGCCCTGGACAATAACCCCCGGGTAGGCAGAGCGTTATATCTGAATCCGATCCCCTTTTCCTCTCCTGGATGCGATACCGGACCGGTACCGCGGGGACGTGGACCGGCCCCGGCCCGGGCCCCTGAAGAGGTTGGTGTCAGCAATGCTGGCGACCCCCCCTCGGCTCTAACCACAGGACGCTGCCCGCGGCGCGGCTCTCCGGGTAGGCAGGCTCCCCCTCGGACCCCGGGAACCCCGGGACCGTGCAGGGAGGGCTGTGCGTGCGGCGGGTTGCCACCACTCCCGCTGCCCCCAGCGCGCTCCTTCGGGGTGGACACCGCTACCGGCCGCTTCCAGCCGCCGCCGGCACCGAGCTCCAGTGAGAGGCTCTCTGTCCGCCGATCCAGAGCCGGGACCAGGGCCGCGCCACCGCCTTACCGCCTGCTGCGCAGCCCGGAAGGTGGCATCCAGCAGCATCAGCTTCCAGGGGTCCGACATGGTGCCGGGCAGCGGCAGGTACACGTAGTAGGCGGTGAGAGCTGCCAGCGCCGCCAGCAGCAGCACGCAGGCGGCCCGCATGGCCACAGGCACTCTAGGCACGCAACGCGGGGCTTCGGGGCCGGCGTCCCCCAGAGGAAGTCCTGGCGTTTCCGCCCCGGCCCGCCAGCTGTGTGCTTAGCACCAGCCGTGTGCCCGCCTTGGCTGGTAGCGGCCTGAAATGCGTCTCGGCTCCGCGCCCGCGCAGCACCGCCCCGCCCGGGGTCCGCCCGTCCGCCCTCCAGCTGGGGAGGCCTCTCCGCGGAGCTCGCCGGCGCCTCTCGGTAGGGAACACCCCTGGGGAAGGAACACGTTGGCCTGGGGGTGTCGGCGGGTTGTTGTGCTCTCGCCTGCCGCGGAGTTGATTCCTCGGTGCGGTCAGGATCGCTCAGGGGAAGCGGCTGTGCCTGGCCTCGCCCCGCTCTTCACAGGAGGCTGCCTCGGCAGTAGCCGTGGCCTCACAGAGCTCCTCCATTGTGCCCTAGGCCACCGAGGCCACCCAAATCTGCAGTGCCTCCTTCTGACTCCCTTTCCTCACACCCAGACTCTCATCCCTTTCCCCACCTTGGGCTGGCGAAAGCATCTGGCACGGTTCTGTGTGGGCAGAGCAGCAGCATCGTGCCAGGCACACACACAGACCCCACTGGTGTCTGTTTTGGGGGGTTGTAACTCCAGCACACGTGCATGGTGGTAAATCTTGTCAATGGAGAACGGGAAACACCAGTGTCCAGACAGAGTTTGCCCATCTCCACCCAAGGTCCCAAGCATCCCTTTCTGAACTATTTTGTGCTCACAGCTTCTCTCTTACCTTGTGGCCTGCTCCCCTGCCTCCTTTCCTTTGCATAGTCCCACTGCCTTTCTTTCCCAAGCATCTTTGAATCATAGAATGTTAGGGGTTCGAAGGACCTAGAAAGATCATCTAGTCCAACCCCCCTGCCAGAGCAGGATCACCTAGAGGAGGTCACACAGGANGTGATAGATGGGGGTTATTCTTTCCCAGATGCAGTACTTTACAGTTACCTTTGTTAAATTTCATTAAGTTTCTCCCTGTCCATCTCTCTACTCTGTCCAGGTCACACTGGATGGCAGCCCAGCCTCCTGGTGTGCCAGCCACTCCTCCAAGCTTGGTATCATCTGCAAACTTGCTGAGGGAACACTCTACCCCATCATCCAGATCATTGATGAATATATTGAACAGTACTGGACCCAGCACTGACCCCTGGGGCACACCACTAGTCACAGGACTCTAGCTAGATTCTGCTCCACCAACCACAACTCTCTGGGCTCTGTCCTTCAGCCAGTTCCCAATCCATTTCACAGCACTGCCTCTCAATCCATCTCACAGCATGGTCTCCCAATCCATACTTCTTAAGTTTGGCTATGAGGATACCATGGGAGACAGTATTGAAAGCTTTGCTGCTCTTCAAGCTTTCATCCAGGACCCTTGAGTGTGGTCGTTTGTGCCTGTCTCAACAAAAATCCTTGTTCCCAAACCTCCAGCAAAACTGGGTCTAATCCTACTCCTTTCTCATCTCCTTTAGAGATAAAAAGGCTGGATGGAATTTTTCCGAGGTTTCTTGTATTCCCACTGACCCCCACCTACCTCCTGTGCTTTATTTCCCCCCTTCCTCACATTCTGAAAGCTACTCCTCTGGCTGAACTGAGTCAATAGCGCTTTGAGGAATCTGTCTTATTGCAGGTGCTTATAAAGAAGTCCTTTGGTTGCAAAACTGAAACACTGGTCTGAGAAAGATTCCTTTCTTTAAAAAATAAATAAATAGATATTAGACCCAAGCCACTTGCAAAAGAAGTAGGGGACAAACAGTCTACCTACGTAAACTCACACACTGAAGCCAAGAAACACCCACCCGATGTGGCCTGCTCTTCTGTCACATTGGGTGGATCTGCTGCAATCCACCCTATGACCACAGTCATGACTTGACTGCCTTCCTTGGTGTGATACTGTCACTTCTTGCCTCCAAGGTTAAAGCATCATGGTCTCAGGGACCTTTAGTCCTCACTGTGGATCATCATTCCTTAATTATTCCAATACACACTACACAATCAGGTTTCCAGGGAAGTACGCTTTACTATTATTAACACAGATTTCACCACTGCTTGCTTAATACAGCTTATTACAACACAAATTACAGTAATCATCATAACCACAGTCACCTTTAAAGAAAATCTAAACATCAAAACTTTCTCCAACCAATTAGTTCCCAGTACAGCAACAACTGCATCTGGGTCCTTTGCCACTTTCTTCATTTCATTGGTTCAATCCTGAAGTGGCATTGATGTGTTTGGGATGTGGTTGCAGCATTAGTGTTTCACCAAGCACCATATTTGGCCGTTCCCTATGGAACATGGAGCATAGCATAGTACAGTGCTGTTGCAGTCCCCACCCCCGATGCCATTATTGAGTAGAAAAATGTAAGTTCATCATTCAGGCAAATCCTACTATCATTTTTGCCACCATACTGTTGTCCAGCTCCTGGCTGTCACCATTGCCAGTGGGAGCACTGAGGTGGTCAGCCTCTCCTTTGCCCTGTAAGGAAATAGAGCTGGTCTTGGCTTAGAAACTGGGCTTCAGGGTTAGAAGTCAGGGATTATCCAACAAGCACTAATACAGTGAGATTTTCTGCTCCTGTCCAGGGCTCCCCAGGCATATAGGCCTCTGGGTTTTTCCAGGGTCATGGGCACAATGCCAGCGGAATGTAGGTTCACCATTACAGGTTGGCCCATGTTTGTCCATGGTGGGAACTGGTTCCTTCTATTGTCTGGTACAGAGTCAACACCAATTAATGGTCCCATAGGACAAAATGCTTGAATGTGGAGACTTCCATAGCTTCCCCGGTGATTGGTAACAATAAAGACCACCTGTGGTAACCATGTGTCCCAGTTAGGGTGTGAGACATTAGCATGTCTTGTAATCAGACCACTGGTTCATTCTGCTGTACCGTTGGCCTGAGGATAATATAGTGTGTGGAACATCCAGTTGACACCTTACTCTCAAGCCCAGTCTTGTACCACTGTGGCCATAAAATGAGACCCATTATCACTTTGCATGCACTCTGGAGTGGGTAAAATATGAAACCACTTTCTCAGCACTTGAACCCTCTGCTCTCTGATGGCACTGCTAGCATCAGTAGCCATAGCAAGTCCTGACACCACCTCTACTCCTACCAAAATATATCTCTTCCCATGGGATGGTTTTAATGGTTTTAAAGTTGATTATTTATTTAACTATAATCAACTTGTGAGGTGCTCCAAAGAGCCTTGTCTTGTTTGATATGTTGGGAAGATGGAATGTCTCACCCATTCTTAGTTAGAAAATCCCACACAACCTCCATTACTCGGACAGCCTCCATTACACCAGGTCCTTTTTGTTCCTGCTTATCAGCATGTCATCCATGTATTGATAGACATGAATGCCTGAAGGCACTTTCACAGCATGGAGGAGCAGAGCCAAAGTGCTGTGGGTGATAGTGTGGGAGTGCTTGTACCCATATGGAAGCCAATTAAAGTTGTGTTGTGTCTCCTCCCAGGTGAAGGTAAATTGGTATTTGTCCTTCCCCAGAATCATAACATGGAAAGCATCTATCCATGAGTGGGCAGCTGCCTGTATTGCTGCTACTGTTGAGGTTATGCTTGGGACAGCAGCTGTTAGCAACAGGGCATTACTATTGGATTTTCTGTAATCATTAAATGCCATGGCCAATCAGATTTATGGACTAGTCAGACTGGGGGATTATAAGGGGAGTGGGTGCCGTTTATCATCTGTAACCTCTCCATGTTGTCAAACACTTCTGTAATGCCTTGGCTGTGCCTGGGAGTGGGGATTGAGACATGCAGGTGACTTTAGGTTGTAGTAGTGCAGGAGCAATTCTCAGGTCTTTTTCAGGGATGGTGCATCTGCCACACTGGGTCAGTAACAACTTTTGGTTGAACACAGGAACATTTCTTGGACCTAAGACAAGACTATTTTCTAAATATTTCTTTTGCCATCCCCAATGTACAGGAAGTAGAAACACTGTAACATTCAGCCTTGACACAAATGACCACTTAATACGTAGTCACAGTCAGATCTTCAGCAAACTGAAATTTAAATAACTTGATTCACATTGATTCCGAATTTCATGCAGAAAGAAGAATGAACCTCTTTCCCTAACAACAGCAGATGGAATTTCTGTAATTTTCACAGTCAGTTTTGAGCAGACTATGGATATGAAAGGGCTGTTTGGAAACCAGCTTTGTCAAAGTAACTGGAAGGAACAGCAAGATTTGACTGCATGTTACATTCTACATAGTAAAAAATAGGTGTTTCTACTTCTGAGACTTTTATAAGCAAAGCAGTTAGATTTTAAAATATCAGACATATAAAGAATAGTAGTTATTTTTGTTATCAGTCTTGTTCTAAGTTCTAGTGAGAATAAACACCCTTGATTAAAAAAAAATCCTGGCCACATTTCTTAAGTGGTTACTACCTAAATCTGACAGTCCCAGGAAGGCTAGCTTAAGATGGTTCAGTAGCATGTCCTAATTGGTTTATGAGAATGTAACACTAGATTTTTCAAGTTTATTCGAAAAATGGCTAATGCCAAAGTCACTCTCCATATCTATAGTGAGCTTATATTTACTTACTGAATGTTTGTGTATCACTTATCTTCTTTTAGCCTTTTAACTGAGAAGTTATGCATGTATCACCTGTTCATCCTCAACCCTGATACATAAGCTTCCCCTGTCTCTGCAGGCGCTGCATTTCATACAGCTTTTTTGAGGATCTAGAGCCTGAGTGGAAATTCATGTACATTCACCAATCAAGAAACTCTACTGCAAACCCGACACTTGCTGCAGTACTGCAGAACTCATTCCAAACCTAGGCAAAAACTGGTTCAGGGCTTGAGGGAAACTGAAGACCTGGCTGAAAAGGACTTTGTAAGAGAACAGGGGAAAAGCCACTGAAGTGGCCTGGAACTGTAAGATGATGGCTGAAAACTGGCACTTGACTGTGAGAAAAGGATCTCAGGTTATGCTGTGTTTTAGTTTGAAGTAATTGGTGTAATTACTGTTTATGAGATAAAATAATTGTAGGGCTGTGTAATAATTAATTGGCTCATTCAGGTATCAAAATTGGAATGGCTTTCTTGTTTTCCAGTTTGTTATTCTGAAATATTTTCTTCAGGATAATAGCCTTAATTTACATGTACCTCACTAGCAAATCTTTATGCACATAAATACAGATCTTCTGCTTTTTCGTAGTCTGTTTTTCTTCCAAATTATAAAAAAAAAATAAATCAATGGACTCTTACTGGCGCTAACAGATGCTGAATCAGTAATGGAAATGCCTTAACTAATAAAAATCTGTAGTAGAAAAAAATGAGTAAGATATAAGGACTCAATTTGGCATGTAAGAATTTAGCATATAATAGGAAATTATAGAAATAGAAAATACATCTCTCATTCTTTTTTTATGTGAGGCAGAGCCCCTATTAAAGTATTCCTTTCCAGACCAGTAAGTTTTAGTAGGAGAGGACATTAAAAAGGATGGTAATACAGCTAGTGTAGTTAATTTGTTTGGGGCTTGGTGCCATTGAATCAGCTAGTTGTCTTTCACCTTGAGCACTCACATTTTCTACTGTCAGTTCTTTCCCCTCGCTTCCTATAAACGGATAATTCTGGGACACAGCATAATACATACACACTAATATCCTGGGTTAAGGCAGAGCTTACTAAATTATTAATGGCATTAATACGCTTATGGTTTATCTCCCTTTCGTGGGGTGCCCAAAGGTGGGCAGAGCTCACGACATGGTGGTGTGGCTTAGGACACGGCGAGGGGAGCCAGGCTGAGGGGGCGCCGGCTGAGCAGGGGAGCCACTCCGCAGCTCTCCGCCGAGGGACGAGCCCTCAGCGTCCACTGCTATGTCTGTACGGCCATAGGACATCTGCTCAAGCAGCTCTGGAGCTCCTGCCACGGCCAGCAGCCACACAGCGCCTCAGCCCAGCGATGAGCTCCGTTCTCCTCTCCCGCTACCGCCGCTCCTCCATCCGGGCCCCTCCATCACGACCGTTGCAAGCTTTCGAAACCCTACAGCAGCCAACCAGCGCACAGCACCCCTCACCCATTCAACAACCTGCTCTCGGGTACCGAAACAAGGCCTGTTGGTTCTCCCAGCAACTTTCCCACTGCCAATGGAAGACGCCCCGGCTGTGAGCGGCAAGAATAGTATCCAATCACAGAGGGTAAGAGTGGAAGCGCGACACAAAAAGGGAGGGGGAACAAGGTGGGACATCTCGGGGAGCTGTCGAATGAGGTGGCGGCTTACAGAGGGGCGGTGGGGCTGGCAGCCAATGCGCGGCTCGCTTAGTGCGGCGGCTCGCTTTTTGAATTGGTGGTGGCGGCGGCCGCTCATGGCGGTGGTTGTTTTTGCGGCTGGTGGTGGTGACGGCAGGTGGTATCAGTGCTGAGGGACGAGCCTTGGAGCCCTGGACGCCGAGGGCGGGTGAGTGTGGCCGGGTTAGGGCTAAGGGAGTCCCAGACCCAGGAGGACAGCGGCGGGTGCGGGTGGCCTGGGGCGGGGCAGGCTGAGGTGGGCCTGGGGTGGTGTCCAGTGCAGCTGTGGGACCTGGGGGCCTCCTGGGGCAGCCCAGCTGCTCAACACTGCTCCGGGCGCTCTGTAGGCCTGTAGCGGTCTCCTCTGGCAGAGTGGAGGCACTAGCCGGCGGGCACCTGCTAGCTCCTAAGGTGAGAGCAGCTGGCGGTATCTAATTATGCCTCCGGCCACCTCCCAGCAGGGCAGCTTGGTCATGCTCCTGGGTGGTTCCTCGGGAGGAAAACGGGCGACATGGAAATTTTTTTTAATGTCGTCTACTTTTTTTTAAAAAAAGCAGTTCAGATGTATTTTAGCCTGTAGATGTTTTGTGGCCTGCAGACTTTCATCAAGCTATTTGGAGGTCACTTGTAAGTGTAATGCTGTGAGGGTATTCAGGTCTGCCCGGATCATGAGATGTTCTACCTCTTGTTCTTTTTTCTCTATGGGGGGAGCTATCATGTCCATACTCTCTGTGTGCTGTTTGTTCTCTTCCATATCTTGGTACTCTCAATGTATAAGTCTAGTGACTAGTATTATGTTATTGTTAATATGTCACCATTAAAATAGGAAATAATTTTTTAAATACACTACATAATGGAACCCCACAAATAAATAAATTGGAAAAGCCGTGAAGAAAATCAGTGCCCAGCTCAAAGTATGAGCTTCTTCCAAATAAATGATATTCTCTGTAGGTGTGTGTTCATGTAAATGTTATTAGTTATAACACCAGCAGCATGCCAGGAATCCTGTTGATGTCTCAAACTTTTAGAATTTAATGGTACCCTTAACTGGAGGGAGTTTTTGGTCTGATTTCAAGTATATCTGTCTGTGTGGTAATCATCATTATTAACAAGATGGTTTGAATCTTCCAAGATCATGCAAACCTCCACTTTCACTGCCAAAGAAGCCGTAATTGTGTAAAACCAGTTCCCAGTGGTATCTTCACAATCTCCTGGATGGGTGATCCCTAAACACTCTGGATAAAGTTCCTTGCTCCTCTTGCTATGTCTCAGACTAATTTGAGATAAACTAGCTGAGTGGCTGGGACTTACTGCTAGGAAACTTAATTCCTTAGAGCCTGCACAGCTGTGTGAGACATCAATATTGCAACTAAAGTGGCAATTTTGAGAACTGAGTGTGCCTAGAATTTTGTTAGATTTGTAGTGTTGACTTACTGCTTATTACTATATTAGGAACTTACCTGATGTATAATGAAGACATGAATCCTGTCTAGGAATCTCAAACGTGATTTCCTAAACTCTGGAAGCTAAACTCTTTTCTGTATTGTTGTGATGCCAAAACACCCACTGGTGTTTTGTCTTCTGGTTTTTAATTTGCTGTGTAATTGAAAACATACAGTACAACTTGAAAAATAGTATTTGCTGCTCTCTAAGGGTTTTGCTACCTCCTGAGTCCTCTTGCAGACAACACTTTAATAGATTACTTGGGTGGTTACTGACGTTTAGTCATGAGAACAGCTCCAGTTCAAGTGATACAAAGGGTTGTTACACTGCAGCAGTTCAGATGTGGTGATTATTCCAGGTGCCTTCTGATATCATTAAGCAAATATTTAGATTTCAGTGAATGATGAATCACAGGAAACGAATGTTTCTTGCGTCATGCGCAAAAGAAAACGTTCCATGTGTTGGGCAGGTGTCTTAGAACAAATGTTCTGGTATGAGGTTCAGGTAGTCATGAGAATTCTGCCATTCCAGTATGTGACAAGTTCAGGTGGGGAAAGCACAGATAGAATATATCTGAGAGAAGACAGAAGGCATAACCCAATATATAATGCATAGCGTTGCTGTCAGCAGTCTCCAAATACAAAGGAGAACTTTTTTTTTGGAGACAGCAACTGTTCAGCTGAAGACCTTATCAATTTATTTGATGACAAATGGATACTTGTACTATATTACTGTTAATATAGGGCAATTAAATTGGATTATGTACATGCTTATTAACTTCATAAAGACACACATTTTGAGAAACCTGATTTTTCTTTGAGTAAATACTGCTGGTTCTCTTTCCTGGGTGGTCATTTTTACATAACCACTGTAACTCGAGCCAGTTCACCTGGAAGATCAAATTTTAGCAAGAGGCTTTGTGCAGCCTAATTATTCTGCTGACAGTTCATTTTGACAATGCTAATCCTGGTCTCAAATCAAGCTGGCAATAGTTTATCACTGAAGCAAACAACTGCTTCTAGTTTGTTGGTTTTGTAATGAAACATTTTAAAATGAGCACTAGAGTTGGTGCTTTCCTGCAGCTCGTAGTTGAAGTGCCTTCTCTGCAGCTTTCTGTGCAAGTGAATTATTTCAGTGGTAAGCAGCCTGCTCAGAACCATTTCTCTGGTCAGTCCTTTCTATCACTTGTGTGAATCCTAATACCTTTTCAGAACTACTCTGTCACGTGAGTGGGATTTTCATAATAGTCTAAATGTTTTGTTTTCTGAAGTTACTTCTCTCTGTCTTGGTCATAGAGCTTATTGAGTTTTTTTGCAACTGTAACTTAGTTTAGCACATCTGTCTTGTAGCTGCTGAAGAAAGAAACAAGACATAATCATGGCTGACAACAGTACCCTGGTGTCTGAGAATGGGAGGAGCCTCTTGGCTGATTCTTCTGTTACTGATTCAAAAATTACAGAAACCTCCAAAGAGAATATATTTCCTGGATCTGTTTTGGTTGTTGAAGGTAATGGGAGAAGCTTATTTTATGACTACTATATTTTTATTAAGACTGATTACTTTGTAGATATTTGGTAGTTTTGAAAAATAGAAGTGTTTTGTTGAGCTACAGAACTGTATGTAGGGTAGCCAAAAGTGTTGATTTGGTTTCTTTTCATCAATGAAGGCACTGTTTTAATTTTTAACTCATCCTGTTATAAAAATTTGGGGTTGCAGCCAGAAAATCAAATGAGTCTTCTGGCTGATGTATAGAAAGATGATGGTTCCATTTGATGCCTCTTCTGTGGAATAAATCATTCCAGGTGATATGACACCAGTGCTTGGAAACTACAGCTGCTCTGTTAGAAAGATGAATAGTCTTGAGCTTGAAATGAATTCAAGAACAAATTTTGGAATTAGAAAACAATGAAGATATTTTTGTTTACCTGCAATGCAGTAGTAAAAATTCAGTGGCAATCTTTTGGAGGCAATATTTGTCCCTTCCTCCTAATATTTTGAAAGCTTATTAATACATGAAGCCTTATGAGGAAAGACTGAGGGATCTGGGCCTGTTTAGCCTGGAAAAGAGAAAATTG
>VWZO01013649.1:96653-120710 GCA_013396975.1 Bucco capensis
GGTTCTGTGATTCTATGATTCTAAGAAGAGCAAGTTCTCTAACTTCAGTTCTGATATTTCTTGGTGAAACCGAACAGTTACTAAATTTGGTATGCCTTAATTAAAGGAGAACCTCTGGATGTAATATTTATATTGAGGCTTGTTCCTGATAAGCAAGATATCTTGACAGAGTGGTGGATGTCAGTCTTGTCTCCTGTGTTACCAGTGACAGGACAAGAGGAAATTGCCTCAAGTTGCACAAGGGGAGGTTTAAACTGGATGTTGAGAAAAATTTCTTCACAGAAGTTGTTAGGGATTGGAACAGGTTGCCAGGGAAGTGGTGGCGTCACCATCCCTGGAGG
The DNA here is from genome assembly GCA_013396975.1 of Bucco capensis. Lineage (NCBI taxonomy): Eukaryota > Metazoa > Chordata > Aves > Piciformes > Bucconidae > Bucco > Bucco capensis. The sequence goes on from VWZO01013649.1 coordinate 96,995, forward strand.
TGTTCAAAAAAACATACAGATGTGGTACTTAAGGACATGGTTTAGTGGTGTGGTGATAGGTTGATGGTTAGACTTGATTATCTTAGAAATCTCTTCCAACCTTAATGATTCTGTGATGCAGACTGCCTGTATTCTTCTATATGTTATTGCTTGATTCATATTTATCATGGATTTTCCTATTAAAATACAAATATTATCCTTGCTTCTCTATAAGCAGAAGAAATGCCTCAAATAGAGACAAGAGTGGTTTTGGTTCAGGAAGCAGGGAAACACAAGGAGCTTCTGAAAGCCTTAGAGGTATGTGAGTCTAAGATAAAACAGTTAATGAAATGAGACAGTGTGCTTTTACACTTCTAGTAACCAATTTGGTTCTGTGCTAAATTTCTCCTCTTTCACAGACCATTAAGATAATGGAAGTACCAGTTATAATGATAAAGAAAACTAGTACTGATAAATCAGAAGAAAAACTAATAAAAAGTATTATTCATATGGTATGTCATGCAATTAAGCATGTGTGATTGCATGCAGCATGTTGGGCTTTACTGGGACTGAAATGTACTCACACTTTAATTTATGTTAATTTGTTATAATGGTCACAGTATGTGCTAGTGTTTCTGATCACTTAAAGCTTGTCAAAATTGGCACTTTATTACCAACGCTTTCTCAACTATGGAATTAGTATCTGAAGCTTTTAATTAGTGGTGTTTTCTAACAAGGGGATAGAAATATTGATGGAGACATTCAGCTGCTTGCTTATGTTCAGTCAACACAAGTTTTTGCTATGAACTGACTTCCTAATTGATTATGACTTCACTTTCAATTGAAAGCTGCATTTAAATTGAAGTCTAAGAAGTGATTCTCTATTTCCTGATGAAAAAAACTAGAAAATAAAATTTGGGACCAATGATAGAGATTGAAACAGACCAAAATTTTCAAGTCCTTAAAAATATCAATGAACAGAAGTGATTTTGTTCTTTAGACCTTGTGCAGTATGAAGCTTGCTGTTGCAAGCTGGATACTACTTCTTAGTAGTATCTAGAAGTACCTTAAGCTGTTCCGATAGCCTGAAATTTCATTTCTCTTTTGTGCTTAGTTTTTGTTGTTGTTTGTATTTGTTTTTTTTCTATCTATAGACATTTGCAATACTACATTATCAATGTGAACTAAACTACTGAAGTATCTAGAATTCTTATTCTTCAGAAGCAAAATTTGCTTGAAAAGTTTTTTTAGGTGCAGTTCATGGCTATTCTTATGTTACAGAACAGTGCATCTTGTTCACCTTTCGCAAATCTTGTCTATCTCTGTTGAAATTTGAACCATACATTTTCCCAATGGTCCAAAATAATGAGTTGGATTTTAGCACTTGTGTAAGTATGTTGCCTGAATAATACTTTTCCCTTCATCCTCATACATCAAGGAAATTAAAGTGCCCTATATGAAGACAGATGCAATAGAAGATCTCGGAGATTGTGATTCCCCAGAATTTGAGACTATCTTCGTTGTGTCAGACTTCCAAGATTCTGTCTTTACCAAACTCTGCAAAGCAGATTGCCGTGTCATTGGACCTCCAGTAGTACTGCACTGTGCACAGAAAGGAGAGGTATATGCTTTCTGTTGAAATCAGTTGAATTGTTTTCTGGTGCTGTGAGTTCTAAATGTTTAAAGTGTTTAAAATCAAATCTGTTTTACCTTGCCAATCCATCATTAATATTCGTAGCAAGAGAATTTTAAGAGAAGCAAGTGACTAGTATAGTGTTAGAATATTGCATTAAGTAAGATAGCACAGGCAGACAACAGTAAGGCTGCAACTACTGCAGTAGCCGTGGGAGTTGACCCACTAGCTGGGACTGTGCAATTAGGAAAGGCAGTACGCAAATGATGCTCCAGCAGATGCTATATTTCCAAAGGTTGTCATGTAGAGAGGATGGATTGGGGAGGAAAAAATAGATGGAGTGCTACCTAAGGAACTTGGGGATGCTCTAGTTACTTTATTAGAATGCTGGCAGGTCTGGAACTAAGGTATGGCAGAATACACAGACTTGGACTACTGTCTGATGCATTTTAATACTGGGAACAACACTACTATATTAATGTTAAAACTTTAGTGGAAGCAGAATGCTTTTGACTAACAAGCTTAATTCTTACTTCCAGCCTTTACCTTTCTCCTGTCGTCCACTGTACTGTGCAAGTATGTTGAACTTGGTGCTGTGCTTCACAGGATTCAGGAAGAAAGATGAATTAGTAAGACTTGTTTTCCTTCGAATTGGTAAAACTTAAGTATATGTTCAAAATATTCTTCTGCTCTATCACCCATGGGTTTTTCACCATGACAAGAGCTCATGTAGGGGGGGAAAAATTGTTTGCTCTTGAGTTTTATTGCATGTCCAGAAGCAGTGATATTGAAGATGGAAACAAAATTGCTTCCTAGTTGAGGTCGTTTTGTAAATGTCATTTTTGGTCACTTTTTTGTTGAGTGGCATTAAAAAGCTCTAATTCAGGAGGGCTTAAAGATTTGTAGACTGAGGCTTTGGATAAGATGTTTACTCAGTAGTGTCCTCTTATTTGTACAGGTAGTAGAGAGATCAAGTAAAGCTTTGTAGTCCTGTTTAGCCCATTTTTGGACATGTTATCTTGCTGCCATGCTATCTTGCTATTATGTTATCAGGACTTTAGTCTTGACATATCTAGATATGAAGTGGTTTGATACTCTAGCACTTTGCTTTTCGATTTCATTGAGGCAGTTGGCATCCAATTTCTCTATTGGACCCCTGGGAATCAGCAGTATGGCTCTACATCTTCAATGGGGGGGAAAATACCCCAAACAAACACTAAACCAAAACAAAAGCCTTTGCCCATTGTTAGGGATATTTAGATATGATCTGCTAGAATCAAATTGCACAGATTGCAATTCTCTGTAAATTCTGGCAATTACCCCTTCAGGTAGAATTGACTAATGCAGTGGAGAAAACATGCAGCATATCTATTATGCATGAAAAGGTGAAGGCACAAGAGGTCTGCTGCTTTGAGTCTTCCTTAAGCAGCACAGCAAGACTGTATTAAATGTGTGGTGTTTTTTTGTTTTTTAAAAGTTGAACAAGTTATTTTAAGAAAAAACCCAGCATTTCTGTTGCTAGATATTTAGCATAACCTAGAGCTTGTTTTAAACTTTTGTACTCCTCTCACTCTGCACTGTGCATATGAAAAAACATACTGAAAAGTTGTCTTGGTTTTTCAGGTTAAGCTAGTGACCTTGGTTCATCACATGGGTGGAATTATTCGAAGGGACTTCAGCTCAAAAGTTACACATCTGGTGGCTAATTCAACACATGGAGACAAATTCAGAGTATGTAAGCTTATGTAGACTAAACCTGTAAGCTCCTAGTTGCTGTTTTGCTCCTGTACTAACAGTGAATTGTAATAATGATTTCATCTCAGACTGGTATTGAGCTTTGACATGTTTTTGTCTCTGGTAGAGGTCTAAATAATGCAAATTGTCTGAATGCAGAGATGATGAAATGAACAAGTATAGTAAATAACAAGAACCAAAATGTTCAAGTACACAAGTACTGATAAGACATTGAAGATTTGTTCATCAATGAACAAGTGTTTATGTATCAAAGTGCTTGCTTTGTTTTGTCTGTTCAAACAAACTTCAAGGTAACTTGAAAAAAACCCCGGTAGAACTCAATTTGTGTGCATCTTCTAAAAATTATTTTCAACTTGCTATATATAAATGTTCAAATCTTCCCTTGTGTATATGGGTTTTTTTTGTTGTCAGCACCAAAAGGGAATCCTTCAGGACATATATGCCCAGTTGACAAGAAAATAGAAATGTATAGGTTTTTGTACTGTGGAGTATGACATGGCAATGCCCATGTCACTTGACTCTCCCTTGTTTGAGTTGTTAGTAGGCTGTTGCTTTTTTTTTTCTAGACTGTCTGTTTAACCTTCCCATTGGAAGAGAAGACCCACTTTTATCTCCAATAAAACTTTACAATCTCTTTTAAGTAGTCATAGAAGTTACCTTTGGAATAGTCACTTTCTCTTTGGTAAAAGCAGACTAGGATGTTTGTCTTCATAAGTACCAAAAGCAGAAAAAAGATGCCATATTCTACTGGAAGAGATTTGGGTTTGTGTTTGAGATGAAGGATACCAGGCTAACAAAGTGGTACACTTTTGAGTAAGTGTCACAATAGCTGTTGATCTGATCTCCTAGTCACTGAAGAGTTAGTACATTAGCTTTCTGCAGTATCTGTCTTGAAAAGTAAAAGCAAGGTTAGAAATTTTTCTTGGAATAGGAATGACTTAAATAGAAATACTTGTGTGGTACAACTTGTGCTTTTCCTGTTTTGTAGATTGCTGTAAGTCTTGGCACTCCTATAGTGAAAGCTGAGTGGATTTATAAGGCTTGGGAGAAAAGGAATGAAATGTAGGTATTTGTTTTTCCTTCAGGCTTAACCTTGCATCCTGTTCTACCTGTAATGTTGTGAGCGTCTGTTTAAATAGTGTGTAGCACTGATTTAGTGACAGCTTGTTCATTGGTTGTGTTTTCCTCTTTCAGTGATTTCTGTGCAGCTGATGATAACTTCAGAAATCAATTCAAGGTTCCTCCCTTCCAGGATTGCATGTTAAGTTTCCTTGGATTCTCTGATGATGAGAAAGCTAACATGGAAGAAATGACAGAAATGCAAGGTTATTGTTTATGAAAATTGACCTGTGGCAAGAATGGGATTTGTAGCTGATAAATGCTTCACTGAAGCTGAAATGCTCTATTGCGAATCCTGAAGTATTAATGAAGGCTCTTCAACATGAAGAGCTATAAATTGATTTTTAGATGTCAGTGTATGTAGCTGTTGAATTCTGGTAGCTGTTGAAGACTTCACACTTCTTAGGCTTATTGAAACTAAATCACTTAAAAATAAGTAATTATAGGATGCTTGAAGATATTCTGGAAAACTTGCTGTATAATATGTATATTCTACTTCAGTTTTCATAATCAGCTTTGTAGTATCTGTCTTTACATAATTGACAGAAAGCATCTACAGTGTTTGCAACTTTGATATGAATCATTGCTGATAAAACACTTGGAGTTGTTAGCTAAGCCCAAGAACTGGTCAGCTCACTGAAGGGTGCATTCCTCTCTTGGCTCTTCTCTCATTGATGATGGCTGGCACAGAACTGTCAAGTGAGCTACTGTTTTCTAACAGTAATGTTTATCAGTTTTGCTAATTTCCCCTTTTTTATCCAGGAGGACATTATTTACCAGTTGGTGATGAAAGGTGTACACATTTAGTGGTTGAAGAAAATACAGTCAAAGATCTGCCATTTGAACCTTTAAAAAAACTTTATGTTGTAAAGCAAGAGGTTAGTGCTGACAACTTTTGAAAAGAATATTGCTGTAAAATACTTGGTATGTGAGATACATTTTTTTAATAAGCCACGTGTTTGCATTTAGTATGCAAACTGCATTACTATTATATGTATTTTTGTATATATCTATGTCATTTGGAATATTTTTAAGTTGGGGTGAAGTCCTGTAATACGTTCCTAATGCATGTTTTCTTTATTTCCTTTAGTGGTTCTGGGGAAGTATTCAAATGGATGCCAGAGCTGGAGAGTCCATGTATTTATTTGAGAAGGTATTTTGAACTCTCTCATGTAATACACAGCATGTGTTTGGTGGTAAAATTAGCATCCATAACAGTATGTGTGGGGCCTGAGATGAAATGTTTTAAAGCAGCATTTAAATTCTAGATAAAGCATTATAAGTTTTAGATATAGAATACTAATTTGGAACAACCTTTTTTCTACTTCCCAGTGGTTGAACCTTTTAGTGAAAATACTAGTGTGGTTTCCAATTTAAAAAAAAAACAAACAACCAACTTGGCTTCCCTAAGAAGAGTTTTTGACTTGAGCTGGACACAGCAGGTAAAAACACTAAACTCGCCTTCTTTTTGCTACAGTCAGAGAGTCCTGGCCTGAAGAAGTCTGTGTCACTGCTTTCTCTGAATACTCCAAACAGCAATCGCAAAAGACGCCGTTTGAAAGAGACTCTTGCACAGCTGACCAGAGAAACAGACATGTCACCCTTCCCTCCGCGGAAACGTCCATCAGCTGAACACTCACTGTCTCTTGGGTCCTTGCTGGATATTTCTAACACTCCGGAGTCAAGTAGTACCAGTGGAGGTAGAGCTAAAAACTTTAATTCAGGCATCCTTGCAGTGTTTAAGAGCTCTCTACATACAAGTAGTAACACTAAGGAAGTCTTACAGGTTTTGCTACAGCTTTTCTAAATCAGTTCTAGGCTTTTGCCTTTTTGAAGTGTGCATAAAGCAGAACTAGATTTAATATGCAGAACTAGAGTGAAGAGTTCAGATGCAGACAGAGGCAAGGCTGCCTTCTGTCATTACAGTAAGCATATTCATACCCAAATGAAAACAAGGAAAACATGCAATTGATAAATATGGAGTACAGTGTTACTCCAAATTGTTTCAAATACTTTGAAAATCTGTAGCAGATGAGCAGTGAGGTTAATAGTAAATCATCTAAGAACATCTCCAGTAGGATACTTGGAGAAAGGAGGGTGAGGATTCTTTTCTGAAGGAATTAAAGTCAAGTAAGAGATTGAAGTGAAGCATAACCTGCAAGTGATAATTCAGAAGGAATATAGGAGATATCAGCTTACTCTCAAAGACCAGCTTTCTTAGATCATGGTTGTGCTCTTGTATTAGGGTTTTTTAATAAATGGTTTTGAGCTGCATACCTAATGCAAGGATGGCAGGCAGCTGGAAGATAATTGTTTATGTGGCAAAGTGAAAGTAGAAAAGTACTCTTGTACATAGCATATTCATAAATAATGTCCAGCACCTAATCCTCACTTCCCACTAAACATAATAGGTCATTGACCTGCTCATAAATGGCTTATTAGTTCCAGGCTAATTTTGAGGAATAATATATTGTTCTATAATTAGGCTGTAATAAAGAAAGTAATTTTCTGCAAAGAGCTCTGGTTGTTCTAGAATAACCTAGAGAATAGCCTTTAATAAAAGAAAAAAGCTTCTTACCTTGATAATATTGAAGCCTTTTTTTTCCTGTCTTTGAGTGTGAGCTGTTTTTAGGGACTCTAATATAATAAAGCTTTATTTTCTTTTGGGAATATCTCCATCAGAAACACCAAAATCCTGTGCAAGGCCTTCCAAAAACTCCACACCTCTTCCAGTAAAGCAGTCTGCAAGATGGCAGGTTGCAAAGGAATTGTATCAGACAGAAAGTAACTATGTTGACATTCTAACAACAATCATTCAGGTAAGCTGCTTCTAAAGCAAGTACTGTTCAGTTGTAGTAAGACATCTCGTATCTACATCCATGATTATTTTCAACCTGTGATCTGCAGGCTTTTGAGGGCTCGAGTGCATCATGCAATTCTATTGAGGTATAGAAGTGTTTAGTATCTGTTAATAATCAAGGCTGGAAAACACAGTTTCTAATCTGGCATCTGCAGTGGAATTGCAGTTTCCATGGAAATTTCAAGCTTCAGGAAAATAGGATTGTTATGAGTTGGATTTTTTAAGGTATTGGTGAAGAGAGAGATAGCAGGGGAAAACCTCCTTTTTTTTGTTAATTACTCCAAGAAGAGTCGAGTAACATACAGCTTACAAGAAGATCTTAACTTCTAGAAAGTTTGTTTGCATTGTAGCTCATTATCTACTTAAAGAATGAGCTAAGATGTGTGTGAGTAGAAAAGTAGATGAAATGAAGTTATGCTGCAGTAATGTGTAGAATTCAGTGTTTATATCTTAAAAACACTCCTCTATAACCCACTCTTGCTAGATGAGAGCATCTCAAGATTGTGTCTGCAGGCAAGAAAGATATGGAAGGGAAACACTGTTGCTTTCATAATTATTTCTTAACACAGTATATGGTGGTTGGGAGGACATTAACTTTTTTGTCTAATTCATCAGTTATTTCAAGTTCCCCTGGAAAAGGAAGGACAACTTGGAGGACCAATCCTTGCACAGGAAGAGATTAAGACCATATTTGGCAGCATTCCAGATATTCTTGATGTGCATACTAAAATCAAGGCAAGCTGCAACTTTTCCCCTGCAGGGGAAGCTTTGATACAGACTTTGAATCTTTACTGCATGCTTTCACTTGTATCTGTTGGATATGTGCTGTTACATACAGTTCAAGCTATGGCATTACATGCAAATCCAAAGTACACTTTAAGATTTAACACTTAGTTGTAAGTATATGAAGTCTGAGTATTGGGCATGTAACTAATATTGTCATTCATGGGCTGGCTTCTCCTTTTCCCATTTTGATACCTCTTTCTGTAGGAGGTTTTCTGTAACAGATATGAAACTCATCCAAAGGGCCAGTGGTATCAAACAGTAGTCTAACTCACAGGTGCTTAAAACATACATGTTTCTGTTAAAGCAGTAAGCAAGGACTTTGGGAAGGATGGCTAAAACCATGAAATTAAAAATCAAACAAACAAAAAACCCACTAAAACAACTCCAATACTCAACCAAAACAAACAAAGAACCCAACCTAACAAAACAGATTAAAATCAGTGTTTTCCTGGGTTTTAGACATGTTCATTTAAGGAGACTTCTACCATTCAGTAGGATAAACAAATTCTTCCTTAAATGGCTTTAATTGTCAGAAACTACCAGCTCGTAAAACTGGCTCACACTTCAATCTCTGAAGAAGTTGACCTGGTGTTCAGGCCTAATAAGAGCTGACTGAATTTCCTGAGACACTTTATTTTGTATTTTAATCTGCATTGCAAGAGCTCTTTGAAGCCATCTCTAGGTCTCACAATAGACTTAGAATCCAAGCCTGGGTAAAATATGAAGTCATAGTCATGTTTGCTGCTCTCTGCATTGCACAGTAGGCTTTTAAAACAGAGGAAATTGGCAGGCTGCCTGTAATTCAGTGGTTTAGGTTTTGGTGGTGGTTCTGGTTTTTGTCCCAACCATTGGGATCTAGTCTAGTTAATAATGCTAGGTATTGATATGTGCCTGCTGAGACTGAAAGTAGAGCGTATGTGTCCATTTGTCAAGTAGGATTCACCTGCAGCATGCAGGGTAGACAAAGTTGCTTAGGTGTAGTGGTTGTGTTTTCCTTCATCTTTTGGTGTAATACAAGAACAAACAGCATCAAACCAATAGTAATGGTGAATCCTTTTTGCTTCAGGTGTATCCTGAACCTTCAGCTGTTTCGTTCTGTCCTTGTTATCAGCTGGCAGTGGATAAGCTTGATCCGTATTAAGCTGATACAGACTTAACAGCTTGGTCTCACTTTCCTTGATACCCTGATGCAGTGAGGGAAATCTGTGCTAGTTCTATTTCAGTCCTATCCTATGGACTTGAGTCCTGTATTAGTTGTGCATTCTTAATTAAAATTGGTTCAACTGTCTTTTGTGTATACTTTAATAACCATTTGGGATGTGTTCTGCAGTGTGTTGGACTCAGCAGTGCCATCTTGTCACAGAGTTGGCTAGTGCTGCTGCTCTGCTTCCATTGATTCAAAACTATATTCAGTAAGCCAGAAATCTTTCTTTCAGCTCTTTAGTAGACTGAAGGGGCTTAGTGTGAAATTGTATAGCTTTTAGGATTGCCAGTTTGTCAGCATGGAAACACAGCTTATTATATCTGTTTGGCAAATTACTGATTCCATCTTACAGCTTTGTGCATTTTATTCTCATCTTATTTTCTTTCCCCCCTTCCCTGCATGTATTCTAGGGAGACTTGGAAGATCTTATGATTAATTGGACTGAAAGCAAAAGTATTGGTGATATCATTCTTAAATATGTAAGTTTGTTTCTTGTTTTATGCATTAGAGCCATTATGAGCTATTTATTTCACCTTACAAATAATCCATTTGTAGGAGCTAGCAAACACAAGGACTGCTGAGTGAGAACACTAACCTGTGTCATTGTATTTTGTTTCAACTTTTCAGTTGTGTTAGATTATATACTTTGTATAGGTAATCCATACCAAGTTTAAGTATATACACCTTGTCCTTTTGCGTGAGGGGTAAAACTGCAAATAAATACGTATTGAGAACAGTTAGTTGCAACACCACAGATGTGCTTTTCATTTAGACATTAAAAGGAACTCTTCCTGTAACCTTGGCTATCTGCTGCCTCTGGTCAATAGTAAATAACTAGGAAAATAACTGTTCACGGAAGCTTCTGGCCTTTTTCCTTGAAGACTTGAATTGTGTAAGTGAATCAGGACTACTTGTTTTCCCCAAGTACAGAATGTGCAGGACAGGAAAGCTAGGTCTGGGACTGCAATGCATGTAAACATAAGTATCTGCTAGGTATCTTGTGCTTTTGCTGACCTGACCTGAGCATTTTAGGCAAATAGTATTTGGCATTTAAAAGTTTTCTGTCTAAGGTATAGCTTCAGGTGGTTTAGTGCCTTTTTAAAAGTGATTGCAGTAACTGGAAAAAATAGCTGTCTGAAATTCCCCAAATTCTCACAAAAAGCATCTTGCTAAGTGAGAATGTGTCTTCTACTTCAGCTGCTCAGCAGCTTCTAAGATGCAGCACATGCACCTGATGTTTCTGCATTTAATCAGCAGCATTGAATCTTGGGCATCTGGTATGCAAAAATATCTTAACTTGTTCTGTGAACAGGCATGGCTTTACAGCACTTGCTATTCTTCACTGAAATGTGCCTTTGAGCAGCTTTGTATGGCTCAGGGCATATGAACATATGTACAATGCTATGTAATATGTAAAGCAGAGCTGTGACAGTTGTTTTCTTTCAGTCAAAAGACTTGCTGAAAACATACCCTCCATTTGTGAATTTCTTTGAAATGAGCAAGGAGACTATTACTAGATGTGAAAAACAGAAGCCAAGGTTTCATGCCTTCTTAAAGGTAAGTTTCTGCAAAACTGAGTAGAACATGGAGACTATTACCAAGTAAAGTACTTAATGCAGTAGGTGGAAGAATGTGGAATTTTGGAAGCTTGGAGGTGTGTGAATGTTTCTTGGTGAGACAAAAAGGGGAAGGATTTGAACTTCAGTTCCTCAAGCTCCTCGTAAGACTCTCTCATGAGTGGTCCAAGCTCCTCCTCTGTTGCGCAGCTTTTTTATTTTTCAGATAATTTGATTATATGCATTTTTTGCTGGAAAAGGTGCATTTTCCCAAATACAGGTATTCTCTTTTCTGTAAAGACAGCTAGAGCTGCTGCTTTTATTGTTCCTCCTCTGTGTGTTTCAAGGACTTGTATTTCTGAAATAGCTTTTAATCTGCTGTGAGTGGTTGTGAAGTTCCAGGGAGGTAGAATTTTTCAGTATTCTTGTGACTAATGAATAGGAGCCTAACACTGGAGATCTAACAGGAAGGTGATCTTCAAAGAAAGGGTTATCTGAAGATGAGTCTTAAGACTCTCCTGAGCTCTTCAGATTGTAGCTATATATCCAATAAGTGTCTCTCAAACAATGGAGTAGTAAAACTGATAGATTTCAGCTCATGTTTTCAGAGGAACCAGTGATGATATTCAAGTACTGATCTCTACAAGATGGGGAAATGAATAAGAAAACAAGCTGTCCCCTGTCCTATTTCCCATTAGCATCTGAATCAAGGACTGGGGGCTGATAATATGGCTAGTTTAAAACTAGACATTCTGTGAATGTAAAACATGTAGTAAATAGTGCACAGATTGGAATAGAACATGTTTTTTAACATGTGTTAATGACTATCTGTGGTGAACAAGTCTCAATGCCAGTTTCAAGGAAGAGAATTTTTCTCCTAGTTTGTGGTGTTTGGGTTTTTTGCGGTTTTCTTGTGTGTGTGTGTGTCAAAAAAAAGTAAGAATTACTTCCTTTCTCCCTTTTTCCCCCCAGATAAACCAAGCTAAACCTGAATGTGGCCGCCAAAGCCTAGCTGAACTCCTTATCCGTCCCGTTCAAAGGCTGCCTAGTGTTGCTCTACTACTAAATGGTAATCTAGGGATGGATTTTTTTGTTAGTTGGTCTGTGAAGTTGTTAAAACCAGAATAATGTCTGCTGTTGTCATAATTAGCAACGGTTTTTCTTTGTATAAGGCAAGACTGATTCTGGGAGTTAATTAAGCTTAATGGCAGTCAGCAAGACCAATTACTGAAGAAAGCAGGCTTTTGACAAAATTTCATTTGTTCATATATTTATCTGCAGGATACAGGTAGAGGAAAAATTTGCTTTGACAACAGTTTTGTCTCTTCAATACAAATACAACTGAGATTCAAATGGAACTGGCATAAACCAGAGAGCAATTTGTATTGACAAGGCTTACAGCTTGTGTTTCACCTGGTATCAATCATTTGCTGTAATAATGATTGTTAACAAAAATAACACAAACCCCACACCAGCATCCTTTGCTTCAGTTGGAAAAAGACTCCTATAGCTGCCTCTGCACTGCAAGAAAACCAGCACATGGTCTTGTTGATCTTTGAATAGTTTGAGGATTTGGTTTTGTGTTGTAAGTGGGGTTTTTTTCTTGATGAGATGCATGGACAGTTGCTGCTCAGCCTACTTCCCCACTGAAACAAGGCTGTTTAGACTTCAGAGTAGCTGTGATTTCTTCAGTCATCTTACTGACTTACAGTTTAAATTAGAATTTTTCGTGTTTCTTTTCAGGCACTTGTAATGTGTAGGTTTGTGTTTTTTATTGTAGATATTAAGAAGCATACAGCGGATGAGAACCCAGATAAAATAACTCTAGAGAGAGCTATTGAATCATTAAAAGAAGTGATGACGTAAGTGATGCTCCTTCTCTGAACCTCACTGTTATACCTTTAGATCTCTCTGTTGCTTCTAAATTGCATTTAGTATGGTGTTGCCATAGCTTCATTCCCTAAGTATACATAACTGCATGTGTTCTTCAGTCTCCTGTGGCCACTGTTGTCACTTGGGCATTTTATGCCAGAGCTTTTAAAGCTGTGGTGGTGTTATGCAGCACTTCTACCTGGACCTCTGCTGACTCCCTGCTTCTGTGTGAAGCTGAATCTTCCGAGTTTTCTGTTCGATTCCAACTCTTCTTTCTCTCTGTTCCCTCCAGAAGGGAAGAGTTGTATTTTATCTTTAAATCTGACTTCTAAGCATGCATCCAGTGAAAGGACATGCTATTGGTGGAAGATTAATTTCTCTTCTGGTCCTATCTTAGCTGTTCTTGGCACCATTCCATGAGTTAATTAGCTGAAGGCAGTAGCTGTTTAGGTTGTAAGTCTCACTTCTTTTGAAGTGTTGTGTATGTCTCCAGCAATGAGACCTCCTGTATTAACTGGGTAAATGTTTGTCTGATTTTAACAACAGCAACAACTTTTAGATCATAATTATTCTTGCATCTGCTTCTTCGTAAGCTGCAATTCTGACAGATTAATAGAATGCAGGTTGTAAACAATTGTTTTGGGTTGGTCTCTAGTATGAGGGAGGGGAATTATGTGTTAACTGAGTGGTGTGTCAACTGCTGGTAACATAAGAATATTGTTCTAGATGTGAAGTTTCCTATGTGCATAGCATATGGTTTTTGGATTCTTCAGTGAACAAGTGTGGCTGATTTTGTGTTTTCCAGTGCTGTTGTGTAAACTCTATCACTGTTTAGCTTCATTATTGTATGTCTTAAATGAAATGCAATGCAATAATTTACTGTCGCTTGATATTGAAGATAAATATCATATGCTTCCCTCAGACATATCAATGAAGACAAAAGAAAAACAGAGGCACAAAGGCAGTTCTTTGATGTTGTCTATGAAGTTGATGGATGTCCAGTAAGTAATTTCTCTGAATCTGCAGACATGTAAAATGACTGTGCACTAGTTTGCTCCATGTTCAGAATTGTGTGAGGTTAAAATCCAGTAGTGGTGGTTTTAAACAGATTTCCAGTGTTAAGTTGTAAGCAAGCAGTAATCCAGCCCTTGAATTAAATGCTTAATGAGCTTTTTGCTTCTGTCACTTAGGCCAATCTCTTGTCCTCTCACCGAAGCTTAGTTCAGCGTTTGGAAACTGTAGCACTTGGTGATGATCTATGTGACAGGGGAGAACAGGTCACACTCTTTCTGTTCAATGATTGCCTAGAGGTAAGATGACTATATAAGTACATCTCATGAACTGGATTATGAAAGGTTTGACACTACATATGAATATGAACAAGTAACATTTAAAGATTTTGAAGCAAAGTTCTGTCTAAGTCATAGAAAGCTGATAGTTCAGCTCATACTGATGTTGCATTTCTGGGTGGCTGAGAGGTGTTAATGTAGCCTTTAATGTCTTGCAGACAGAACAAAAATTTTAAAGCAGCTTAATATATTAATAAATGTTTATCCAAATAGCACTTTGAGTAATAACAATGGATGACAAAGTGCTGGAGTCCTTGGCTTAGAAGGATGTTTGTCTTATGAAAGTTTAGTCATGTTTAATGTAAATAGTGAACATCTGGGGTCTGTGTGAGGACTACAAAAAAAGAAGAAAAATTAACGTATTAAATGCCTTAGATTACTTTCACTCCCAGTTTTCCCTGTATTACACTGTTAATCTAACTGGATTTTGGAGACCTACATGGAGAAACTGAGGTTGTAAAGGACAGTTTATGAAAGTACTTATTACCATCTACAGCAGTACATAGAAGAATTTTTTCTTCATAGAAAATCAACTCTAAAATGATCAAAATTAGTGTTATCTTAAGCAGCACTCAGAGACAAAAGGCTGTTGTGACTAGTGATGAACTCTTCCTAGGGGTCAAGCTGACTCAGCTTCATCACTTGTAAAGGAAGGAAAGGAAAATGAAACAGTTTTAATAAAGCCTTCTTGGCTTATCTCTTGTACAAGATACAAGCAATTGAAGATACCTTACTTAAAATACATGTGAGATCTCTTTGTGTTAATATAAAGTGAAAACTGACTGGCCAACCTTCACCAGCTGACCAAAACCCACTCTATGGCTGCGTGCATGAGCAACAGCAAGTGATATTTCTAGGATATAGTAAACAACACTGTAAGCTGGTCTGTAATGTAGTATTAGATCCTATTGTGATGCTTCTTCAAAATTTATTTTTATGGTGATTATACTGATGCTAAATAACAAGTATTGCTAGGCCACTTGAACTGTAGAGAGTGAGCAGTGAGGTGAGTGAGTTCCTTAAAGGTTTTTATGGTAGAATAAGTCTTCAGAGTATTTTTCTGTCGCAAAGCTTCCTGTGCTTTGTGTGTACTAGAGGGTAAAAGAATAGAAGAGAGCCAAAACAATGGCAATAGATCTTCTAACTTGAACCTCTTTTGTCTTTAACTGCAGATTGCAAGAAAACGACATAAAGTTATTGGTGCTTTCAAGAGTCCCCATGGCCACACAAGGCCTCCTGCATCTCTCAAGCATGTTGTTCTTATGCCTCTCTCCCAGATCAAGAAAGTCCTAGACATCAGGGAGACAGAAGGTCTGTATGTTTTGAAGTGCTGTGATGGTTAATGAAAACTGTGGTTCAGAGTATAAAGGCATGCTGTGGGACAGCATGCTGAGGTACATTTGTTGTATGGTGTCTTAAGTATATGATTTAAGTATAAGCTTCTATTTGAAGCTCTGTATGAGCTTGAGAACTCCTTGCAGTAACATCTTTTGACTTCAAGAATTGCTGCAGGAAGCTGAATTTGGCAGAACTACTAGATGGCACTAGCAAAAAGGCAACCAAATGGCAGAGTTAAACACAGAAGTAAAATTGACAGCTCAGGATTTGTAAAACAAACCCAAACTTCAGTCCAGAGCATTAAACTGACCGAAGTGTTGTTGCTGTGAAACCAGATCTTCGTTTAACTGATGATAACGATGTTCAGGAGGAGCTGTGCCAAGCATCTTAAAAGAAAGGTTTAGATGACTTTAATTTCTGTGGCTGCTTTGCCATACTGAGACTGTAGGGGTTTCACTAAACAAATGCATTTCTATAGCATCAGAACACATGCTGCAGTAGTGTCCCAGCCTTGATGCTGAACTCTAAAGCAGTCTAGTCAGACTGGTTTCAGATCTATACCCTAGAAAGGTAGATTTGATATTCACCGTAGGTGATGGTGTGCATGTCTGCTTGTTCTGCTTTCTGAAGCACCTGAGCACAGAAACCCAATAAAAATGGAAATGGCAGAGGGTAGGTAGTAAGCATGATGCCCTATCCCTAACTCTGTTTTTTTAGAAGATACTTTAGGATTTCTCTTTTAAGAGTTCTCTTTAAATTACTGTGTAATGTTTGTGTTTACTTGGGGACTTGGGCAATCGGAGCCATTTGTAAGCATATCATTTAATGTTTGCTAAGAACTTTAGCATGCAAACTGTGGGAGAGGTCAGCTACACTTTATGGTAAGACAGCTTTTCCAGTGCTGCTTTTTTGAACTGGCAGTGGGTTGGTGTTTTGTCTCTCTCAGGTGTGTTCAGCATGCTTCAGCTGTGTCTGCTATAAAGGTGTATCAGCAATGGATTAATTTTCTGCTATCAAGTGAAAGATCTTTGTCAAGTTTAAATAGTAAAAACATTTTAACTTGACTATTTTAATGTGTTGTATATAATACTGATGTGTTTTTCCTACTTTATAAAGTAGGGTAAATGTTGTCTTCATTTTTCTCTGTTGATAAAGTGATCTGTCCAACATTTCATGAGTTAAAGAACAAAATTGGTATTTAATATTATATCCAGTGAAGACTGACTGGCCTTCACTGCATATATTGCACTGATATTCACAATAATCTGCAGTGTTCCACTTATTTGGTGAATAAACAACTGTTGCATGAGCAGCTGATTGCAGCACCCTGATGCAGGATGCAGACAGAACTCTGTGCTCTTGCAAGTGATACAACAGCTGTTGTGTAAATAAATTTCTTGCACCAAGTCATATTGTCCCTAACTCTAGCTCCTGGCAGATGCAAGGTTAACTCCTGAAAGTTTTTCCCCCAAATTATATGAACAATGATTATTCTTAACTCCTTGTTGCTTTTTTTTTTTAATAAACTTTAGATTGCCATAAAGCTTTTGCCTTAGTTGTGAGGCCACCTACTGCACTCGACAACAAGCTCCTCAGTTTCCAGATGGCAACTGAAGAACCTCCTAAAGAAGATTGGTTGAAGATGTTGTGTCGGCACGTGGCTAACACTATTTGTAAAGCAGATGCAGTAAGTACTCTGGAACTACATTGCTGAAAGGAAATATTTCTCTTTTTGGCCTGAAGCACATGAAGCTAAAGAATTGCTAATAGGGGACATACTTGAGGTGAAGTAGAGCAGAAAACATTTGTGCTAGCATGTCTGCAAGTGAGTGGTTAAAAAGGTGGAAAAGGAAACAGACTGTAAGTTAGCTTTTACAAAATTTAGTGATTACTTACAAATGAAGAATTGTGTCCTTCCTCATCACAAGTTAGTTATAATCTGAACTCTGCATTGCAGATCTAACCAGAGTTATCTTCATCTTGCTTCTTTCACAGTGTTGTTTCAGTTTACAGTCCCAGCATTATAAATCATATGTTTTGATGTAACTCTGTATTAAGCCCAATTTTTGGTTCTGCACCTTTTCTGCATGGGCACTGTAATGTAAGAGACATGAAGCATCTTCCTTCTGTACACAGAAGCCTACAGTCTTAATCAAAGGAAATAAAAAACCCCAACTAAATAAAGGAGGCATTGACCTCACATGTTCAGAAGTTGAATGTGTGAGCTTTCTACATCCAGAAAACTACCAATTCGAAGAGCTGATCCTCTCCAATTTGGGCAAGAGCCTTTCAGCTAATATTTTAATTATGTAAGAGTGTATACATGTCAGTCACCCAAATTTGCTGAAAGTGTGCACTACATATAGGTGAAACAACTTAGGTTTAAGTGAGAGGTGTTTTATGTTCTGCGTTGTACTCTTCCTGCACAATATTTGGTTGTCTGATTTTCAAAGACATGCTTGTTTCAGGAAACATAATTTAAGTAATAAAAATAGCATCTTAGTTTTGTTTGGCTTGTCATATAGGGACTTCAAAGAAACTTGGCTTCTGTGCTTTTCCTTTAGTTATAGGTACTGAGTGCATAAAGTACTGATTCAGAAGTATTAATTTACTTGAATCTTTCCATCACCTACTTTCAGTCTCTTGTGTTACATATAACACAAAGGGATGGAAAAATGTTGGGCTTTCAAAAAGAAATTAAATCTCTGTGTGATACGTATCCTTTCCTCTTGCCCCAGGACATTCAGAATCATGCTGACAAATAGTAAGCTATTGTGCTGAATCCCACTAGTTGTACCAACTATATAATACTTTTTTCTTGCTGGTTTAAATGTCAAATTGAGCTTCAGTTTAAGCACGTTTCCTTTTCCCCTGTTTTCAAGAACTCTGGAGCGTGGTGTCAGAATGAGATAGTGTTGACTTTGCCACGTGGTGGCAGTAAAGGCTTTACCTACTTTCTGTTAGACTTGCAGTAGGCATACAGCTTGCTCTCTGGGGTTGTTTTTTTTTTCCCCCCATGTTTGTTTTAGGTAAGCTATCTTTTCTTAAAATAAAGCTAAAAACCACAACAAAACCTACCAACAACTTCCCACCCCCATGTGTGCCCCCTCCAAGTTTTTTAGTAGCTAGCCAGAGATTGCTTTGCACATGGTAGAGTTTAAGAATGAGGCATGAAAAAAACCCCACAACCAAAACACAAAAAAAACTTGCTGAAAGACTTACTCTTAATATTTGATAGCTGGAGCTGTCAAGATTTCACTTCAGAAGATTACTAGATGTGTCGGTGAAATAGAGAGGTGCATGCCTTGTGAAACTCCCCAGGCACACTTCTGAACTCCTGCTTTACTTTGGTCAACCCTGAACTTGAAAATGAATCAAACCAACGAACTGTAAAACTACTGATGAAGTGGTTTCCAGCAGTTAATCTAATCAAATGCCATGAAAGGAAATAGCTCCATAACTCTATATTAAGAGTTAAATATAGAGTAATATGACAATTAAAACCTCTAACTCTGACCTAATGAACTAGAGACTATTTTGACAAATGTTGATGTTCGTTGACTGTTAAGTCTATTTTTGTCTATAGGAAAACCTCATTTATACTGCTGATCCTGAATCAGTTGAAGTAAATACTAAAGATATGGACAGCACTTTAAGCAGAGCATCCAGGGCAATAAAGAAAACATCAAAAAAGGTAAGATGCTACAAGTATAGTGCTCTACATTAAACCCTGTTTTAGTCAGGGAATTGTGCTAGTATTCCTATTTCAGATGTTTTGCAGTACTTAGAATAGTGATAGGAAAAACGTAATCTGGACTGAAACTCTTAATAATGAGCTCCTTAAGATGGGGGGAGTGTTTGAGGTTTTGACTGAGTAATTTTGGAGTATCTGTATATGGTCATAAGTATTATGTAGTCATTTTTGAGTCTGTTACTGAACTTACTGTTTAGTATTCTGAATCTTTTAAATATATTATATAAAAAAAAACCCAACCATCATCTGTAACCATTTTTAGCTATTGAATGGAATTTTAAAGCTTCATGCAATTATCTAAATTCAAGTACCTTCAGAAGTAGGATGAGTGTAGAGTATATGTGTCCTGGTAATAAAATAGACTTTGAAATCCAAAGGAAGTATGTACTGAATGCTAGTGTCTGAGTACAATTGCCTTGTGTATGGCTTAGCTGCTCTCAGCTAATGGCCTGAGGAACTTGTGCCCTCTTCTGTTAAGAGGACCTGGCTGGGAGGCAAGAGGAAGGCTGGCTGTATGCTCTGGCTGTGCACTGGGCTTGGTTCCGCTGAAGTTTGCAGTGCCTGACAAGGGGTGACACAACCATGCAGTGGCAAGGAATCTGTTGCCTGTTCTTGGCAATCTCACAGCAGGCATAGTAGGTTCAGGATGATAATACTATTTCTTAGGTGAAACTGTAGAGCCTGCTGTAGCTTGAAAGCAGCTGAAGACTGAATTGAGATCAACTGAAAGGAGAGGCTCCTGACTTTGCAGAACCTAAGGGATGTGGGGAGGACTAGTTGACTAGACCTTATTTTGACTTCTTGAATCTCTGCCCTCACCCTCCCCACCTCCCCCATGCTGTCTGTATTTGAACAAGAGGTAGAAAAGCAGGAGTGATTGGGAGCCCTGAAGATCAGATCACTCTGTGTGTGTGTGTGGCTAGTTTCTGCACAATCATGTTAACATTTGATGTGGTTCCTACAGATTGCTCAAAATTTGAACATATGAGCCATATTATAGTGGTTATTATAGCCTGATTTTTGTCAGTGTGTAACTGCTTGTCAAACTCCTCAGGTTACAAGAGCATTTTCTTTCTCCAAAACACCAAGGAGAGCCCTTCGAAGAGCTTTAATGTCCCATAGTGCAACAGAAGGAAGAAGTCCCAGTTCAGCTAACGAGAGTTACATAGGCAGCAAACTGACTAGTACATCGTCGTTAGCGGTAAGTGATTTGGCTGTGCAGGCCAAATAAGTAACCTTTTGAAGATTACAGTTATTTGAATGTCTGATGCTCATCTTATTTTAACAATTTCAAGATCCACAGTGGAAAAAACTTTTAAGTGCATTTATGGACACATTATTTTCTGAACAAGAGTTGTTTAATGAAAGATTTACTTGCCTAAAATAGAGAAAAATCTGCTGTATGTGCTAGAAACTTGGACTTGCCTTCTACAATTAAGTTGGAGAAAAACCCATGACAACCTCTTCTGCCAGAGATAGAATATGTGTTCTCTTCTGAGAGAGTAAGAAAATTCCAACACATTTTTGTCAAAATGATAGGAACTTCTAGTAGTAAAAACTATTTTCCTAGTTAAAATTCTTCCCAGAGTTATTGGACCTCTTAGATGGTAAGCTTCAGCTTGGCAGTAGATCATATGTTGTGTGTGTAATCAGGTGGTATGTTTTTGACCAATCCCACACTGATTTTAGTTGAATCCTAAGGTTGAGGGGAAAAGAGAGGTTTGGATTTCAGCCCTTCAAATTGGGACACCAGTGCAGTTCTTGAGTAAGAAACTAAACCTGCAGGAAACCTGCAGTCTGAGGCCACTGAGAGTCAAAGCTGTTATTCAGACATACTGTTTTAAATAAAATAAAATCCTGGCCTGTGTTTATGTGGGTATTTTGGGGGGTAAAAAAAACTATCAAGTAAAAGTATCGATAAAGCTTGGATGCTTATGCTTTTGGGTTTTTTCCTTGTTTGGAGTAACTCCTGAACTGCTTCCTTATTGTAGATTACTCGTTCATCTTCTACATGCAACCTAAGTGGATCTGTGAAATGTGCTGTGAATGTTCATCGCTCCAATTCTGTTGATTGGAGCTCTCAAAACTCCAGGCCACGGCCTGTGCTGTGTCCTGGCTCTCCAAATAGTTGTCTTTCAAATGCTGTAGAAGAAAAAACTACTTCCCACTTGGAAAGCTTAAGTCATCATGGCTTGGAGAGATCATCTCTTATCTCTGTTATTATTACCACTTGTGATGATGCGGGAGATAATAACCAGAGTGATGCTGAAAAATTCTGTACATCAAATCCTGACTGTTAGTGCCCATCTTACATGAAGTGAGCAAAAAAAAAAAACTTGATTCCTCTAAGACAGCATGTTATACTATGTAAAACCCTAGAATACACCAGAGTTTTAAGTGGTGTTGTTTTTTTTCTTTGGCATGTTCCACTGCACGGGATTGGAATCAACACTCACATGTGGGATAGTTCTATTTCTGGGTCTGGGTGTAAAGTGAATTCTTTCACAAATCCTTTTGCTTTTTCTACTTTTTTCCTTGATTTCTATACAATTGAATTACTGATTGTTTCAGTTTAATTGTCCAAGTGAGCCAGAGTTCCGAGGACTTTTATAACTTTGTTGCAGGCTTGTCTTAAGCACCTAATCTTACCTATGGTTTCAAGTTTTTTTCTTTTATCAGTAGATGGAAAAAAAACCATCCTGTATAAAATACTGTGGCTAATATGAAGAGGAGTTTGGGATTTAATTTTCAAATATTGCCTATGACTACCAATAGATGTGCCATAAACAGGCATTAAGTGGAGTGGTATATCCCTACCTGCTCAAAACATCCCCATGTAAAATGTTTTTGAAGCATGCAGGTGTAGCAAGCAGCCTAACTACCACAATCTTTTCACATGCTGAAAAGCGTGGCTGTGCTACAAAGAGCAACAGAAGATTGCCTGTGAAAGTATCTTGAGGTCTAATGTAAAAAGAATATGAAATCTCAGCTGATCCCAGGAACTTAACTTTTAGTGCTACTTATTGAGGTGTTGGTTTTGTTGTAATTTGTGTCCCAGAAGTAGCCTATGCTCCTACGACCAAAGTCAGATTTTGGCCTGGTTTGTGCCTGTTCAGGCACAGCTAAAGGAAGCTTTGACAACTCATTGTGATGTTTATTGCCTTCTGTAGCCAAGAAGGCATGTGTTCAGTGTCTAGTTTGGGGCTCAAAGCTGCTAAGAATGCAGAAAGTTGTAGGGTCTGCAAGGGAGCTCCATTGTGCTGAGGGTATAGTGTATCTTGTATTAAATTTGGAGGGACATGATTATTGCAAGAAGTGTGATGTAAGGTGTATGCTAATACTTACTTAGAACTATTCATCAAAAACATATTCTTGGATTCTGAATCTCAAGGCTAGAAGCAAGGAAAAAATCTGTCTTCCACATTTCTTAAACTATATGCTTTCTTCTCATTTGGTGCTGCTAAACTTTTCTGTTCAAAATCTGGAAATGCTGCAGCATTACTTTCAAAAGCTCCCAATCTTATATCTCTTCTACAATCATACAATATAAAAGTGTAGGTTGGAAGGGACCATTACAGGTCATCTAGTCCAACCCTCTCTGCAGTGAGCAGGGACAAAGCAAAAAAAACTTCCTTCTATCTAATCTAAATCTACCTTCTTTTAGCTTAAAACCATTTCCCATTGTCCTTTCACTACAGTTTATCATCTTTCTTATATAACAGAATCACAGAAGGTTAGGGTTTGGAAGGGACCTCTGGAGATCTGATCCTCTGTGCTGTCACGCTTCTTACAGTGTGCATCAAGGTGGAGAAATGACTACTACACTACTGACACTGCCTAATACACAATCAAATAATGATCAAAAACTTTTTTCTTCCCCAACAGGGTATTCCTTCTCCTTCCTTGGTCAGTCTTCCCTCCATCTTTGAAAAAAGGAGTCATACATTAAGTCGATCAACAACCCACTTGATATGAAGCAGGATCTCAATACAATGCTGTGCTCTAGTGACTGACAAGAAGCTGGCTCTTCAAATGACCTGTTACTGACATTCATGGTACCTTTAGTCATTAGCACTTAGCAATGATTAGCAAAATGTTAAATAACACTAAGTTAATCGCAAGAGGGTTTTAGTTGTTTTGAAGTAGATCAGCTCATTGGTGGAATAAGTAACTTAGTCTTTATTTAAGACACAGAATTCCCTTGCAATAATTTTCCTTGTTGACGTAATGGAAGCATTTTCTTCTGTAGAAATGATCCCTTCTGACAAACGAGTTTATTGCCTGTATTTTGAAATGAAGATGATGATGTTCATGTAACTTACCTCTAGTTGGGATGAGTCTCTACTTGTCTAACATCATCAGCTAGCAGAGATGAAGTTCCAGAGTTGCTGGAATTGTTGATTTCTTAAATGGAGATGTGTTATGAAGTACATGACCTTCCAAGTGTGACATTTAACCTGTTGTGTACAGCTGCTTATTCCAGATATTTTATAAATGTACTTGTTTATAAA
>VWZO01013650.1:0-43757 GCA_013396975.1 Bucco capensis
TTTAAAGATATATAAATATATATATATTTATGGTATGCCTTGTAATTAACAACACATGGAATTAAGCTCTGGACAAAAAGAAGAAATGGTAGATTCTGAATCTGACATTTTATTTTTTTTTTTCCTCTTAAAATCCTGTAAAAATGCACTCTGGTTTTCTTCACATCCCAGAAGAGGCAGCCTAGTAGTGATCTTATTTGTGTTAGCATTATGCCAGTGTCAATGAAAATATTCTTCTGTTACCATGGAACTAGTGAGAAGAAAATTAGGCCAATTTCTGCACATAGACAGCAATGAAGGAATCATTTGGGAATACCACATCTAAACTTAATAAATCTCTGCTACATATTGCTGTGCAATTCACACTGGTCTCCTATACAATATATGTCAGGATCTGACCTCCATACTCCCAAGAGAAGATGGGGATGGGGAATAATTTCAAGCTTGTGAGGGCAAACCCTGCAACAAGACGACTTTGAAGCAATTTTGTGATTGTGGTATTTCCAAAACACCCTCACTTCCCCATCAAGTATTGTAGCCTTATATATTCCTAGATTAAGATCTATATCTGTGTAGCAGAAAAAAGGATGTAAACCCAATAACTGTATAAAAGAAACTAGAATTTTGCTACCTAATGCAGCCTTAGGATGTGGAGTAGAAACTCTGCCATGTGTGAGAAACTACCACACAATACTAGTCAGATGCTGGGGGACTTTTTATTGTCTAATGATTTGTAAGGTTCATGTCACCTCAGAGTTAGCATCTGCATTAGATAATCTAACTCAGAATAAGTTTTTTAGGCTCCATTATAGTCGACTGAGGAAGACAGGAATTTGGAGAAAGCAGTTTCACCTCCCCCACATTAGAGACCAGGAAAATGTGGTCACAGCAGCAGTGTAAGAGTAGAGAAGGATACAATCCCAACCGGAAAGTGAGACTCCAGCCACAGGAAGAATGCAGAGGAAATGACTGCATTATGATAATGGTGTTCTATTGATTTTACAGCATCCTGCAAAAGAAGCTCCCTAAGATTTTTGAGGAGAAGGTTGTCATATGTCTTTCTCCCTCCAACATCAATTTTATCATGAGTTTTGAAAGTGAACCTCACATGAAGGCGTTGACATTGTCTTTGTATAATCCTGAGCATAATGTAAATAGAAAATAGGCTGAAATATTAATGTAGATGTAATGAAATCACTGGAGAAACTCTCACGATATCTTCAGAAGTGCCAGTTGGCTTATATAGGCAAAACTAGGCACAATTTAGCTTGAGTACTTCCATTTATCAGTATTAATGTATCAAGAGCACTGTTTGTTGTGGGGATTAGTTGTTGTCTCATTTCACCTCGCGTTCTGAATTATAAATGGTTATGCATGTTGCCTTCAATATAATTTGTCATATAAATTTTATATCATTTAGTTATTAAGATAACATGGAACAATATTTATGTAACAGTGTCTTCCCAATCACTCAACTGCTTCTAAATGCTAAGGGCCAATTAGATGATTTTTGCCTCTGAGATCTGGTAATCATTTGTTGACAGATATTAAATGATTCATCTAAACACATTCAACTATTTTTTCCTCCCATGAAAGAAATATTATTTTCCTTTTCTTTTTTCTTTTTCTTTTTTTTTAAATCAATGTAGTGGTTAATAGTAGCTCAAGAAGTTTACAGCACCCAACATTTGAATTGCACTGCACTTCAAAACTATGAGCACTTAATTTATAGAGCACTTTTCAAATTAATTGCAAGCCCTACCATCAACATGGTATTATTCTCCATGAAGTGAAGATTTTGCTATGCTTTGTGCTGCAGCTACCTCTGCACTCTGGCCTACCAACAAGTGTATCCATTGTAGGAATGACCTTGCAAGTCACTTACTATGGCAAATGTCCTTTATTGACAACATCTAGTGCTACATAGTGTAGCATCACTCTACAAGCTCCTCATGCTTGCTCCTTTCCCTGTCAACAGGAGCACAGCATTCCTAAAACACGAGGAGGTGGTGTAGCTGAAGAAAAAGAGTGGTGGCTTGTGTCACCCTTTTCAGTTTCAGTGCCACGAACTAATGTGACTTACAGAAACTCTTGAGCTCCTCTGAAATGTGAACAAGAACCAGAAGTGACACAGATGAACCAAGTTCATCTCTACAATGCCTAGCCTAGGGTCAATCTGCTTGTGAATACTGGGCAGAGCTCCTCAGCAGCACTCATGGATTACATGAGCAGTTAGAAAGGCTTTCCTCCCAAGTCTATGGATTGGTTTTCTAGTCAGCAAAATTTAACTGAAGCTGCTGAGTTCCTATTTCAATTATATACAAGCACAAAACAAGAGTAATTTTAACACAAACTCAACTAATTGTAAGTTTATGTCATAATCCAAGGCAGAGATTTGACCTTGAAGTATTATACCCAGTGAGGTTTAAGACTGAGTTGGAAATAAACAGGCCCAAAGTGTCTAGAACTCTGCTACAGTAGTTGTTTTGAAGTCTGTACTTACTAGCAGCTCATGGGCTAATTAAGTCATCATAGTTATGCATCGATTTATAGTATATAAACCCCAGCACAGTGGTTTATAGGTTTTCTGCTCAACCAGTGGAGAGTCCTCTTGCCAGACTCTCCGGATATCCCAGTGAGTCTACAATTTGTTTTATTTTTACTTTCTGACAGAGAACAGAACAGCAACATCATGGAATTCCCAACAAAACAAAGCAGTGCATTTAGTGCCAGATGCTGATGGGCTGACATCAACTTCATTAACAGAAGACATGATGTGTGCCAGCCCCAGAACCCAGGCCTCCCACCAGCTTCTCCATGCTGTGTCTCACATATGCTTTCTTTCCACTGGCAATCACAACAGAACTCCATGATTTGGAGTGGGAAAACTAGGAGCCACTCAACTTGTGCAACTCTCTGCTGTGTTCTCTGACAAAGTGCATGTAACAAGCAGTGCTTGATTGTTCATTATGCACTAGAAAACAAAGAAGAGCCTGCAATAACAGGGTAAAAAACTTCCCTTTTCAAAATGATTTTTTTTTTAGAGTCTTCTCACTTTTTGAGATGATCAGAAGGAATTAAAGTGTATCACCAAGGCATTATGGCAACAAAAACAGAATTATGTGGAGGTTCTGAACAATACTATTCTGCTGTTCCAAGTTTGGGGTGTCTGTTTGTTTTTTTGTCTTCAGTGTACTGCTGCTTCCAGATTCAAGCAAGAATGCAGCACAGGTTAATCCATTCCAGGAATTCTATCTCTCCATCATGATTTTATTTGTATTGTTGATACCCATTTTTTATCAGCTACCTATTTTTCATTCAATAGATACATATGTGTATGACTATTGCCTTAGTTTACATCATTTTCTCTTTGCTATATATTGGTTTTTTCCTCTCTCTCCCAGAAGTTACTTAGCAAAGAGAAGGCAATGTACAACATTCTTGTTTGATTTTCCTATGCTCAGTTTTAGTATTATATATTCACTGTTCAAACTTGAGTATATTTCCTATGTTCAGGTATTTTTCACTTCTTGTTATGCATACCAGACTCTGCCCTTCACTGTCATCATCTTGCTTGCTTGTCATCATCTTGCTTGCTTGTCATCATCTTGCGGGTTGGGCCCAGTTAGTACCTGGATGGGAGACCACCTGGGAATACTGGGTTGCTGTAGGGTTTAGTTGGGGATGTCCCTGCCCACTGCAGGGGGGAGGGGGTTGGACTAGATGACCTCCAGAGGTCCCTTCCAACCCAAAACCATTCTGTGATTGCTTACTCCTTTACAGGATCACAGAATCATTAAGGTTGGAAGAGATTGCTAAGGTCATCAAGTCCAACCATACCTATCCCTACCATACCACTAAACCATGGCCCTAAGTAGAGCATCTAAATACTTCCAGGGATGGTGAGTCCAGCACCTACCTGGGCATCCTATTCCAAGACTTAAGAATCCTTTCAGTAAAGAAATTTCTCCTTATATCTCATCTAAACCTCTCCTGCTGCAACTTGAATCCATTTCCTCTCATCCTCTCACTGTTAACCCTGCTTTACACCGCTTGAAATCTTACTGCGGGGAAACTTTTCCAAACTAAAAACCAGGCTCCTTCTTGAAAATATAAACATATCCTATTTTGTTTTCAATTTGCCTTGACACCCACAGAGGAGCTGGAGGTACATTTAAGCCACCATCAGCTTTTTGAACGTGTTTTTATTGGCGCTTTTCCCCTCCTCTGTTTAGCCACAGCTCCTTGGGATGCCTCCCACATTTGCTGTCGAAAGCACACTGTTAACTAACTTCTTGTTTAAATGAAGGGCTATGCTGACAATTAAATGTAGGCTCGTGCATGCTTCAGTGCCATAGCTTATTATAATCAACGTGAGGAGAAGCAGAGTGCTGAAATTATGGGTTTTAGTCTGCATCTGCATGGCATTATTATGCGTATCAAGGTGAAAATGTCAACACTGGAGAAGGTAATTGTGTACCTTAAGCTGCAGTGAGAGCTAAACTCAGCTCCTGCCTCACCTATTAATGCATCAGAGTGCTACTCTTAAGAGTCACTGTAAGTCTTTCTGTAGGCAGAGCTTTCAATTCAGGAATTTATTTCCTTTTTCTCTCTCTTTTTTTTTTTTTAAAGACTCTAAGAGACAAGGTTTTTCTGCTTGGATATTAATTCAATATTGATTTTTTTGAAGCATTTTATTTTCCTTTTTAACAAAGTCAGGGAGCAGAAAGAATAGTGTACATTTGTATATAGCTCCCGTGCCCTCCAGGAGGTCAAGTGTGAAATGAGTTGAGAGACACTTTGACAGTCCATGCGTGAGCTGAAACAACTGAAGCTAGTTATCAGTAATTTAAATCTGGGGCTGTAGATTGGGTTCTTATTATATAAAAGTCAAATCAAATAATAAAATAATTCGGTGAATTATCTATGTTTAGTAGATTATTACTTTCATCTGAACACTGTCTCCGACAAATTAAGAGTGTTTTATTTGTTGATTTTAATGTTTAGTCATCTTGAACATTTTGATTTGTTATTCATTTGTACTGCAACGCAAATGCAATTTTCTTAATACAATATATTACTTTGGTTTCATATACGTGCAGTGCTTGTAAGTCAGTCACTTGTATTTTAGCTGTATGGGTGCTTATACCACTTCTTTCTACACAAAGAGAGGGAATGTTTTCTCCTCCAGTCACAGTGATCTTCTTGAGCTACGTAGAGCTCAGAATTTCTTCTTCTAGATTCACTCTTATGCACTTTGTGAAAGCAAAGAAGTTACTTATCCCACTCAAAATTCTCTTGCCTGTGAAGCACTGAACCTTGGTATGGTTTTTAAGTTGCAAAGCACCACATTTCTGCTCATTCTTATTTGGAAAGAGCATGGTAAAATAATTAATGCATTATTTGTTTCTATCATCTGGTGGCTATCTTGAACTGTAGCTTTAGGCCACAGTGATTACTGAAGGATTCCTTGCCTCTCTATGAGGATGCAGTTGAAGTCCATTGATTGTCGAAGGCAACTCACTGAGTCTTTCTTAGTGGACTACTGGGATCTGCACTTGCACAAATTACAGGTGATGGCATGTTTATTCTACAGGGAGAAGATAAGTTGTAAGGCTAAGCAAGAGGATTAGATTTATACTAAATGCTCCAACAATAAAAGTCATAAAAAAATATTCACTGCCATTTAGCAGAAAAGGTGTATTATGGTAGTGGGAGGCTTGGAACAGTAGTGGATCAGTTGGAGAATCACAGTTTTCTTAATAATAGAAAAGTTGCAGATATCTAGTTTGTTTCTAATCTTGCTTGCATCGATGTAAACCTAGAAGAGAATTAAAACTATCAGAGCTCCATACCACCCATTGATTTTATTAGTTATATATCAAGATCAGACTTCTAAATCATTCTAAAATCAAACTCCTGTTGCAATGACAGGTAAATCCTTTCTATTACAGACAATCAAATACATGTGAGAAGCCATTATCAATTCTGCAGTTGTAAAGCAGAGCCTGCATTTCTGATTTCTTCTCTCTTCCTCCCCAGGTAGATTTCTCTATGCAAGCCAATATTCTTGTACAGGAAAATCTTTTAACTGATCTCCAGGAGCAATAAGCCCTTTGAGACAGAATCACAGACTGGTTCAGGCTTGAAGACACCTCTGGAGACCACCTAATCCATCCCTCTCCCCACTGAAGCATGGTCATCATGTCCAGATGTCTTTTGAACATCTTTAAGGATGGAGACTCTCTTCCCTCTCCACGCAAGCTCTCCCTTCACAGACTGAAGAAGCTCAATGTCGTGTAGCTGGAGTGAAAGTTTGTGCTCTCTGTGCCTGCAAGTCAAGTGGTAAGGAGGAGTGAGAGGGGAATAGGCTGTGACATGACATTGCTTTGAAGCTTCTAGCAAGTGCAAACAAGACTCACACTAAATAAGCCCCTGCTAGGGAGCTGTCTATTTTTATTTGTAGTGTTTAGCTTGAAAAATCTGGTTTGGTTCAATTCTTGCAGGATCAAAAATGGTTCAAGTAAAATAATGGTTTGCATGATTATCAATTCAGCTTCATGTTTGGTTTGATTAAAGAAGCCACAATTTTGAAATACTGATCTTTTCTCTGCCAAAAGATCAGACCTCTTAGCTTTTTATCTAAACCAAACATTTCTTAGTGCCTGTACCCCCCTCTGTCCTCCTTGTTTCTCTTTCTATAATGAACTGCTGACAAGCCATGTTTGATTGTCTTGTGATGGCCAGAAGATCAAATACATACAGAGCATTAACAGGAAAGAAAGAATGTCCTTAGGGGAAAAAAAGAATGTTGCAGAACAAGAATTCACTTGTACTGCTGGAAAGAGTTGTCAGTCACTGTGAAAAACCAGTTGAGAGGCCTCCTGCCACAGAGAGGGAGCAGGACCCCTGGCATTCCTACAGGGGCTTTCCAGAGGACTTGGCTCACCCTTGTCAGTCACAGGCTGGGCTGAGGGATGCACAAGGGAAAGGAGAGGTGAGGCTTCCAGCCACTGACATGATAGTTACTCTGCCTGTCTTTCTCACAAGTGGAGGATAACAAATCCTCTCCAGCATGTTGCCTTACCCAGAACAAAAGCCCTTTTTCTTCCATGATAGCACTGTCTGCTTCTTGCTTGTTGACTGACCAAGCAGTGACAATTTTGCCTTGGAATTTTACTTTAAAATGTCTTTGTACACATTCCATCAATATGTTTGCATTTATGTTCTACACAACTACACGTAGAAATATATTTCAAACCATTTTCTCTCTGTAGCTGATCCTCAACTAGTGTTTGTGGTTTTGAGATCTCTCCATGGTCTTCTCCATGCCAGTTTACATTACAGAGGTATTAATTTGCTGCTAGCCTCAGAGCAATAATTTGCTTTTATCCTCATACCCCAGCCAGATTTCAGATGTAGCACAGGACAGAAAAAACAAAGGAAACATAGAATCAAAGAAATAGAAAGGAGCTGAATGAAAGTAAGAGTAAGAATAAGAAAAATGAGTCTTGAGTTACTCACCTGAGTCAGAAAATCTCAGGTTCATTTAGCACAGTATGCAAGTGGTCTGTTTAGTCTAACAAAGCAATTGCTTTATTATTTTTATATCAAATAAAAGATTCAGAAAGCTTACAAGGAAAACTCTATAGCCTCAGAGACAAATGTTCATCTTCAACATGGAGGAAAAGAAACCTCAAGAAGTTAATGTTTGTGCCACCAGTATTTCTTAAGAACTCTCTCATTTTTGTCAGGAGTTAATATACATATGTTTAAAAAAAATACACACATATATTGCCCCTTCATGTTTCCCAGCTGAATCGTTCAGCAATTTATTTTAATATGAATGAATTGCAACTCATGCTTGACTTCAGCTTAATTTGAAATCAAAATTCTCTGGCACCACGAGAGGACTGTAACTTCCCAGCTGCTGTCTTGACCCATTTGACAGGTAATTCAAGTAGAACTTTGTTCCTCCAAGGTTATCTGTTTCAGAGGTAAGTTTGCTGTTTGGTATGCAGGTTTGCCAGGCCACTCTTTGAAGATGTGCAGTTGTTTTGCTCTCCCTAGATCTTAAGCTTTCTTTAAATGGTGATGAAGTCCAGGTAAAAGAGTTCTAATCACCAAAGAAATCCTTTAAAACTTTGATGTTTTCAGCTGTTAGATCACCTTGTAAAAGCAGCAATAGAGAATTAAAACTCTTGTCCAGCTGTGTATAAAACTTTGGCTATGCACAGAGGTCTCCATGTGACAGTAAAAGGAATCAAATCTTGGACTTCCATGTGTCAGTCACTGTAAAAAAACCTCTAGTGCTAATTTACTTCAGCTTACAACCTAAACCATTACTGATAGAGCAAAGCAAAGGCAGAAAACAAAACATATCATTATTCATCGTTTTCTTATTAGACTAGAATCATCCAAACAAAAATACTAAGAGATAGCAAATATTTGCAAGTTTGGCTAATATTCTTCCCTCATAATTGGCGGAATTGATCTTGCAGAGTATTCACTTCACAGTTCAAAATTATCCCTTCTCACAGGCAAGTGTCATACAGATAGACCTCCTTCCTTTTCAGATTTGTACTGAGGAGTAGCTGAGAGAAAATACAATTTCACTGCAGGCTAATTTAAAATTTATTAGAAAAGAAACCTGTTGCTTTTCAATCCTCTTTTCTTTAAACATGCTTATTTGTCAGATAGCCTCAATAAATATGGTAATAGCATTATATTGCTAGCATCTTAACAGCCATTTTATTTTATTTTTTTTTTGCAGTCCTTTAATGCAGAAATCCCCAAATTTGTTTAGCATACTTGGTATCTGATCCAGGAGGAATTATAAAATCATTTCACCAGATGTGAATCTAACAGTTCCTGTAATTTCACAGCTCATTCAAGTTTGCTTTATCTTCTGCTGCCATTTGCATCTGTGTAAAGCTAGCATTAAAACCCAGAGTGGAACACCAGCACTTCAGCTTTTCTATGACTACTGCAAGTCACATAGACACAAAACACAGAGCCTTTAGCCTGGTCAAATGTCTTCTGAGCTATTGTGCTTGTTCATCAGAACAACTGTCAACTGCTAAAAGGGAGCTTGCATGTTTGTTTGATACATTTACCAAGAGCTGCTTCACATGTTCTCCAGCCTACTCATTTGTTGCATTATGAGACATCAGGTGAATAAACCAAGATTATGTGCAGAAATAAATGTATATACAGAAATAAATGTATATATTGTTTTCCTACATATGCAGATTGGGTCCATGATCCCATGTAATTCCACTAGTGGAACTGTGGGTACAGAAAAGGATGAAGCAGCAAGTGCCAGGAGTAGAAAGAGTGGCTGGGAATGCTCTGCCATCTATTGTCCTACAATTGTGGAGTCCAGGACACTGGAGGTAAGCTTAGTGTCTTTCCTATCTCTAAAATGATCTGCTTTTCACTGGCAAAGAAAGAAAACATTATAGTGCAAAAAGCTTAGAGTTTAATTTCAAAGCGTAATTTAATATGCAATTCACAAAAACTGTTTTGTTTTTTTGTCCTCACCACTCAGTAATTACCACTTGAAAAAAAAAATAATAATAATAGTCCTTGAATGTGAGCTCCTGACAGGAAAAGTGCAGGGGAACTAACATAAGGAGTTGTCATCAGGCTTACTGATTTCTCTGGCACAAAATATGTGATGAGGAATAAAATAGGTGATGAGGAAGGTGAGCTGCAAAGAAGCCTACACATAAATGACAACAAGCATCACCTGCAAAACTACTAGAAAGAGCTTATTAACACCTGTTCATGAGTGAGATTTACCAGAGAACTATGTTGCAGGTGTAAATAATTCCTGTGCTAAAACAAAAGAAGAAAATAACATTGAGGAATGAAGGGGGGGAAAAAGAAGAGGAGGAAAATGTGGTAATATGAAGTCTTTTGGATTAAAGGATGAAAGTGAGAAGCAGGAAAAATAAAAGTGATGTGTTACAATTCTGTGGTGTCATGTAAAGGAATAAAAAAAGGAATTTTAAAAGCCTGAAATGAAAGCCAAGCCATAAATTTAACTATTTGAGATGCAAACGATGGCTTAAGCATAGTTTTCTAGTAGATGTTGCTATGCAAAATCCAATTTCCTTTGTAGTTTTGTTGACTTTTCTAAAAAAAAAAGTCTTTTGGATTTCTATAATTGTGTTTAAATATTTATCATGTATCTCTAAAAGCAATCAAAAGCTATAATAACTAAGAAGTCTTAAATTTGCTGTCATTTTACTCTGCTCCTGTGCACGTAATGCAGAAGTATTACAGAATGCAGATAAATTTCCTTGACCTATTGCTGAAATCTGAAAAAAACATATAATTACAGGCTTTAAAATGTGTTTTTTATTTATAGTGAGGCATTAGGCCCTGAGGTGGTAGGCTTAAAGTAGCATATTAGAAAATCTTTCAGCTTGCAGATAATTAGAGCTATTGTGGGGTAACTATAGGTTAACAATTTATTCCTGAAATGAATGGGAGTTTTGTCGTTCATTTAACAGGATCAGTAA
Organism: Bucco capensis; assembly: GCA_013396975.1. Taxonomy (NCBI): domain Eukaryota; kingdom Metazoa; phylum Chordata; class Aves; order Piciformes; family Bucconidae; genus Bucco; species Bucco capensis. Next base: position 10,530 of record VWZO01013650.1, read on the forward strand.
AGTACATTTTGGTGGGTTTTTTTTTATTTCATTTTTTGATTAGTTCTTCTAAACAGCACACTGTATTCACAGAAATCTCAATTTTATTGTAAATGTAGCTCTGGAACAGGAAAGCTAACAAACATGCTTAGGTTCTGAGCTGGTATTTCTGGACCCAGAAGTAATGTCCTCATCTAGATGACATTTTTCTGGCCTATCTCTGGATCAGATATATAGTGCTAGTGCTTACTTAGAAAGGGTTATTGCACACTTCAAATTCACAAAGGAAATCAATATGGAATAACTAACATGTTGCACTTAGTCATTTACTTCAGTGACACTTCAAGGGTAAGGCCTAAGGGATCCATAGAGAAATGGATCTTCACTGTAGCCAAATTTCCTACTAAGGGTTGAGTGTCACAAAAGTATAGTTTAAATATGTACAAATGATTTGCTGAGCAGCAATAGACCAGAACAAGACACTTCATAGTGGTTCAGTATTTTGCTGAAATAGGATCTTTAAGAGAAAAGACAGATAAAATGCTGCTTGATTCATTAATCTACCTGCACTGACAGCTTTCTGGGTGCATTTTACCTGACCTAGGCATAAGATGGATGGGGAATTTCCTTATAGTCTCTTCCAAAGACAAGAGATTTTCCTATGTGGACTCATTGGCACTCACACTTGTATCCAGAGTTGAAGGATGCTGAGTTCTGGGATGTGTCTTACTATATATATATATGTGTGTGTGTGTGTGTATAATGCATATATAATGAAATATCACATAGATGCAAGGCTGGACAACAACCTAACAAAAGCATTAGTGCTTCATCAGAGTTAAAGAGCAGTTGGAAAAAACTTTTAAACAAGTGCTCCTTGAATAGTTTACATCATTTGCTGTTGGATACTAGTGTTTCCAATGCACTAGATGGAGAATCTTGTGAGAAAAGGCCAACTGTTGCCCCAGTGATGGTAGATATTTATGTAGAAAAAAAATTAATGACAGACAGTTCACTCAGAGTATGAAACGAAAGAAATGGTTTCATTTGGACTATTTTTCATGCTACTCTTTTTCATAGTTAGTTTTGCTTTATACTTGAGAGATGAAACTTTTACAAGTGAATTTTATTGCTCACTTATCTCTGGGATGTTTTTAATGTTATTATCTCCTAGAATAGGAAATTTTACCCTTTTTTGCAGCATCTAGGGGGGATCTTTACAAGTCAGTATAGTATCTGCTTGTCTATGCATGCAAACAGGAATAACTATCTGGGGAACATAATTCTGACAAAAGGTCATGTTTGCCTTTTATTTCAAACACTTTTAGACTATCAAGTGGTTTAGAAGTCACTCAATCAATACTAGAAGTCAAGGAAAACAGTTCTTTTTATCAACATTTTGAGTTTTCTTAGATGGAACATTATTTCTGTCAGCATTTTAATTGAGATTTCATGAAATTGCTGATTTTGTGCATTCTGCAATGGTATTTTATTTTGTATTATACTGCACCAATAGCTGGTGACAAAAATGATTTAAAAACCTGCAAAACCCCCACAAAGATCCTTCCCCTGCTCTTTCCCCTTCTACCTTCAAAAGGCAAATCAGCAAGAAAGCGAAGACTTATAAACACCTTCATATACATGTAAAAATAATAAGAGGGTGCTGAAGGATCTATATTTAACCCATATGTAGCATGGATCAGTTCTGATTTTCTTTGCTGCATGTGCCATTGACATAAAAGGGACTTTTGGGTGCAGATTGCAAGGCAAGGATAAGTCCTCCAGTGCATCCATGTTCATTAAACAACAGAAATGGTTTCATGTGAAAAATAGAGATAGATAGAAGAAAAAAGTGTGTTTGAGGTATTGAGATAGGTGTTTTCAGAGTTTACTGTATAGTCATCTGAATTATTTTAATTTAAAGGGATTCATTTAAACAATCAAAAAAAATCTGTCTGCCATTTATTGTCTATCAAATAAAAAAGGTTATTTTCATGTTTGCATATAAGAAACTCCTCTCTAAAACAGAACCCCAAATCTACCTACTTCTTTGAATTAAAATAAAAATACCCAATATGTGAAAATAACATCTTTTCAAAGGACTGATGGATCATACTCTGCAAGACTGCATGTGCATGGACAAGTTGACACTAATCAAGTACGAAAATAGCATTGCTTTTGGCAAATTCCACATCTCTCTTTTCAATCTGACAATTGAACTTTGTCAATTAAATAATGAAGTGGAAAAGTAATGTGCCTTGAAACTGTAGAAGCAGTAAGAGTCCAGAGGGATCAGTGTTAATCCAGGAAGGATTAGCTGAGGGAGTGCAAGCTGCAGGACTAAAGTTATGAGGTAGACTAGAAGATTCTGGACAATTGGGTCAACATCTTGCCAAGGCTGTGGCTGCACCTGCACTGTTCCTGAGTGCTGCACTTCAGCTCAGACTGGCTTTCTAGAAATATGATATTATATGTTAGTGATAGGGATGGTTGGACTTGAGAGAATTTGATGACCAGGATGGTATCTCCATTAGATATCATACTGATGGAAGCCTATTTAACCTAAGGTGTTTGCAGGCCCATACTAAGCCCATAAAGCATCTTGTCCAGGAGCTGCTTTATGCTGCTGACGCTGCCCTTGTTGCCCAGACAGCAGTAGCTCTGCAGCGTTTAACGTCCTGCTTTGCAGCCACTGCTCAGCTTTTGGGGATGCAAGTTAGCTTAGAGAAAATGGAACTTTTACATCAACCTGCACCTCAGGAAGTTTTTCATCATCCTCATATCATCATTGGNGCAGCTCTGCACACACACTAGTTTGAATGGCGCCCATGGTTTGGAGCAGGCACGCAGGATCACTCTGCAGGAGAAAAGACAGCGCAGAAAGAATCGTGTCTTGCAGCTTCTAGCTCCTGAGGAGTCCTTGTGCTGTGCCTTTGGCAACCGCTCTGGTCTGTCCCAAATTGGCCTTGGCAGCCAGCAGCGCTTGGAAAAAGCGCTTGGGAAGAGCCTGGATGGAGCCCTCCCTGGAGCTGTGTTCACAAAGCCTGGCCGTGATGATTGTTGGACTTGATGATCTTAGAGGTCTCTTCCAACCTTTGTGATTCTGTATGTTGAGTTTTGATGCACCCTAAAAATCAACCACTTTAAGTACTCAAGGAACCCTAATTATTATGAAAACTCAGTTTTTCCACTTATGCCTTGCTAGGCCTTTTGCTTCACAAAAGGAATGAAAAAATATCTCAGTAATGCTATGCTAAGAAATGCATGTATTCAAATGAAAAATAACTTGGTTGGGAAAAAAGGTAAATGCTCAGCCTGGGTGAGCATTTTCTTAAATAGTCATTATCTCAAAATTAAGCTGAAGGCTGAAAATACTAGAATAGCTTATTAATGGACTGAGACATCTTCAACTTTTTCATAATGGGAGTCAGGTGTGTAGAATCTTCTGAAAAGCTCACTAAGTACCTCTCTGCATCTTTAGGCACTTAAATGCCTTTAATAACTTGTTCCCTATTGTATTATTGTCAATTAATTTCAATTAGGATGCTAGTATTAGAAAATATTCTAATGTCTGCACAGCTATAAGAACAGCAGTCATAAACTAGGACTTTGAAAGGCACTTAAAATACACAGGAGTTTAACTTTTAGGAGGTAAGATTTAACTTTTAGTGAGTGACCCTACATATTGCAGGTTGCAAAGTTTGCTTTTCATTTCTTTGCAGCTTTTTAAGTTGGGAAGGATCCAGTTTCACATAAGGGAAAGATGAGAATATGCCTACAATTGTTGTTAGGTTATTTTGGAAGTATAAAGGAAGCAAAGGACAGAACAATCCTTAACTACTATTTAAGGTTTCATACTTAAGCATTTCATACTTGTAAACAAAAGGACTGAAAGCTGTCAGTTGGAAATGTCAAGGCTGCTGTCAATGGTTCATGAATAATTGACACTGAGATTACCTAGGGAAAGCTGCAATTATCCTGACTCATTAACATAAGAACTAAGCCTAGTTTTGTTCTGTGGTTGTAGCATTTTCATTTAACTCCTTGATGTAGGAGGGGAAAAAAAAGTCAACAAAACCCTAAAAAAAAATCCTGGCAGGATGTTGCTATAAAAAGAAGAATAAATCTGAATGAACAAAACCTCAGAACTATGAATATGTATCAGAATTTCAAGAAGTGTTTCATTTAATATTGTGTACACTCTTTTGCTACAGTGATATTTTACAGGGTAGATGGCTGTGAAAGTTGATTGCTAGCCTAAGGCCTGGAGGATAACTCTTCTCTGGAAGCATGGATGCACATGGAATAGAGGTATTAATGAGAAGAGCTTCCTACCCACATTCATATTTTCATACACAAAGCAGCTGTTTTGTTGGTATCTACTCAGAAAGCAGAAATAGTTGGGGATCAAGCAGAGCACAAACAGAAAAAAATCTCAAGCAAAGGCTCCTGGCTGACAACATCAAAAGAGGGAGGAATATTTTCCACAGAATTCCCTTTACTTTACTTACAAAAAAAAAAGTGTTAACTTGATTTTAAAAGTTTAGCAACTCAACATTTACTGCTGAAACACGCAAGCAAAGTAAGTTGACAGAAATCCTTCAAGCAGGGAAAACCATGGAAAGAACCCACAATACTTACAAAGACAATATCTACTACTACCTGCTGCTTAGGAGGCAAAATACATTCAATGCTTTTTCTCAGTCTAAACAATATGACACTCAAAATGTTGTAGTTGCTGTGCAAAGTTGCAGGGTAGCCTTCAGGTTTAGGTTACAGACTGGATTAGAAGCCTTTTGAATTGGAAGTTGAAAGCATGAAGCTATCTATCTCCACTTTGGATGCTCCTCACTGCTAGCACCATTGCCTTTTAAGAGCATCTCATGAATTGGAGGCCATTTTATTAATCTAGAAGGCTGAATTAGAACTTCTTTGCTATAATGAGCTCTCTTTGACAGTTGCATACGGTCAAAGTTAGGCACAGTCTGAAAATCCCTTGTGGTCTCCTGTGGCCCCTGGTGCCATAACTGTGCCCACAGCAGAGGGAGCATTAAACTCATTGCCCACGGGAAAGTGTGGGCAGTGATAGCCATGTTCCTAGAATCCTTGCATGGGTAGGATGAGCTCATTAGCCTTCTGGCAGTCATCCTAGGAGAGGGACAACTCTGATTCCAAACCCGGGCAGATGGAGCTCGTTTAGCCCTGGAAGGCCTTCCAGCTAAGAGAAGAACACTCTAATAAAACCTATGTCCTAAGGACCTCGCTGTTAGCGTCCAAGCTTGCTAGGCCCTGGCAGATGAACCTTAGGACTAAAGGGTGGGTCCAGCTCTGCACATGCTGTGTCTCACCTAAAAAAAATCCATAGTGCAGGCTCGAGGGTGCTATCTGCTATCCTCTTTTTATCAGCATGCTTGGAAAAGGCGCTGAGGAGGAGCGTGGATGGAGCCCTCCCTGGAGCTTCGTTCGCGAAGCCTAGCCATACACATACACGGTCAAAGTCCTTGTTCAGAAAGGATAACCAAGCTATTGCCTCTCAAGTGTAATAGACTTCATTAAAATGCAAGTCACTTCTTTAGACACATACTCACTGAACTCCAACCCCTCATAAATCTTGTAACATTTCATTTCTTGTTCATAGCTCTGACATGTTTAAATTGGGGCCTTCGGTAACTTCCCTCATGACCTCAAAACAGATATAAATGTCCCACTTCAGGGAAATTCCCACATCTGCCCAATTTTTCCATCCTTTAATTTCAGATCTATGTTCTGGGTGATAATATCTTGATGAAAGAGAATTCTTTCTTTCTATTTTCTTAAGTGATTTCTTCATTGTTGCCTTTACCTGGTCTTCATTCCTTCTTAGTGGGTGAAATACAATGCTAGCCCAATGATTCAGACATTGGGCATCTTACACTATGGAAGAGTTCATGACATCTGCCCAATTTTTCCATCCTTTCATTTCATATCTATGTTCTGGGTGATAATAACTTGAGGAAAGAGAATTCTTTCTTTCTATTTTCTTAGGTGATTTCTTTCCTGTTGCCTTTATCTGGTCTTCATTCCTTCTTAGTGGGTTAAATTCCCTCTGAAGGAAAACACAGAAAAGAAAACAAACAAAAAAATCCCTTATGTGTTTAAATTAAAATAAGAGAATAAGGGAATTATGAAGAAGCAGAGGCCAGTTCCTGAAGTTTCTTCTGTCTTTATAAGCACACTATTAGTTGGACACTTGCTGCACAGTAAGTGTCAAATACCAGTGACAGATTCCTATTTCTCTAACAATTTTTATTGGTTTTCTCCTCCAATAATTTTATATTTTTATCCAAACTCTCTTTGAGTATTGATGTGGTTCTTTATTTCTTGTTCTGCACACAGTTCCTCTATTTTCACATTCAATGGCCTATTCACTCTTTCCAAAATACAGTGTGAACCTGGTAGCAGGTAAGTGATGCTCAGATTTCCTTCTTAAGAGTGAGTTCAGCACTAAGTAATGTAATTCCTACAACATTAGGGTTGTATCTACTTGTATTGTATTCAGTAAGCACAACTCTCAAGGAGCAAGGTAAGCCTATTTAAAGGAAAAACTTAGTATTTAAATTAACACCCACTGCCACCTAATTCTGCAGTGATCTCTAGCTGTCAAAGGATAATCACTGTATATAGCTGAATGCAATTATGGAACATTTTTTTCCCCCCCCATCATCTACAGAATGAAAGCAATTGAATATGAATATAAGCAAAAATAACTTGTGTAAGTTCTGACTATAACTCAAAAGTAAAATGTGTTCAAAGCCATTTGTATGTATAATACACATGAGCTCTCAGCATTCTTCTTGTACTCAAGGCAGAACTCTAGAAATATACAGAAATTTACCTTTGATTTGGATTGATTACAGCTTCCATACAGAAGTTCATACGCAGCAACATAGGGATGGGGATTTAGGGATGTGTGTCCATCCAGCATCCATCCATCCATCATCTGCAATCTGTGCAATATGCCTGTGCACACAACCAGGCTCTGCATGCCTGTTTTAAGCAAGCTGAGGTGGTTTTCCAGTCCCTGGAATTTCAATGCCTTTCTCTGTGGAGACTCGGAAGAAGGAGAAAACTCTAACTGAAGAGCCAAGTGGAGCACAAGCCTTGCACACAGAAATATCACTTATTCAGGGGCACTTACATATGGAAGACCATAAGAGAGCAGAATATGTCTCACCACTCTATCCCTAAGTAAAATAGCTCTTAATTTCTCCTGTTTCCTAGGAGTCAGACACTGAATCCCACCCTTTAGAGGTGTAAGTCACATAGTCCAGTTGTCCTCTTGAACTAGCAAATCTTTTTCTTATATTTTAATGTTGTTTTTTTTAAAGTTGAGGCATTGCTTTACTCAAACAGCAGTCTGTCTATTATCTGATAGAAGTGACTTGGAATTGTATAATATTAAAGGGAACCAAAGACTGTAAATTCACCACTTTGAGGCTGTAGTAAAGCTAACAGTCTAGTAGAAAAGACTAATCAGTGCATAAGAGATTCAAGGTTGCCAGCAATTAATTCTAACAGCAAACTGAGCATATTAAGAGGTCTCAGGCAAATCCTAAGAGTCTTGGAAAAACTTAACTTAATCTTTGCCTTCCACTGAGAGCTTGCTAGGGTCTAGACCATCATCATATGGGGGAATCTAAAATCCCTTTGCACTATCTTCTAGGACTTGTGAAGCACATGCTAGACAACTATGGAAAGAAGGTAAAAAAATAACCCTTCCCCTTCACATTTTGTTCCTTCATGGAAGGAGCACCTTTTCTTTTTGTCATCTCATTTCTTTCAGCTGGTTTATCTCCCCCTTTTTTATAAGTTGTTCTCTTAGGTATTGGTAAACTCAAGATGTCAAACTGCCCTTTAACTTTCTGATGCTAGCACATTTGTTCCTGTCACTTTGGAATTCTAGCTTTCACTCAGAAACCCTTAGGTTACTTTCCAACAGTGTAATCTTACTGGCTGAGTGAAGAGCCTAATTCTACACCAGACTGATAATATACAGCATTTCTCAGAGAATTAGCATGTTCACCTGGCCTCAGTGGCAACTGTAGAAACTCAAGCATCTTGTGTTCAAGAGAATTATCTCCTAACGGCAAATTAATTTGAGTGATGGCTCACAATATTGAAGTTCTAAATTGTCAGTAGAACATCAGTAACTTCATCAGCCCCCTTCTTATGCACTGAAATAAGAGCCACAGAGATGCTTTTACTGGCCACATGACAGCTAAAAATGATTGCAGATCTTTAGCTTCAAAGAATATAATAATGTGTCCATCTTACTGTCCTTAGGACTGTTATCATTTGACAAAGAAAAACCAGAAAGCAATGGTCTCCACTGAACCCACAGACACTTCTACCCATCTCTTGCTTTTTCCCCTACCTGTTCTCCAAATCCATCACTGGATTGTTTCCTCAAAGGCTGGCTGTGGAGCTGTCTGCTCAGCAGTATTTATGGCCATCAAACATTGCTACTTTAATCACTTGACCTTCCTCCACAAGAACTTCATCCTTTGCTCCTCAAAACCCAAAGAGACCTTTAAAATAATAGACAGTCTCACAGAAATAAATGAAAAGGAGTTCTGTGGAAGATGAAGAAAGTGTACATTTTACTCCCAGCAATATTATAAATCTTTGGTTTAGAACACACGTGGAATAAACATTTAGATGAGAAATTAATAGACAAATTATTAAGAAACAAGGAGGCATATTTGTCAAAGTTTGGAGCATTTACAGAATCTGCCAAAGCAGGAAACCATTACTGCACTTAATATATTAAATATGCTTGTTCATTTGGGTTTATTTGGGGTTTGCTTTTGGTTTTATTTAACTGTTTGGGGGTTTATTTGTTTTCATGAAGTACCTTTCAGAAGATAAAGAACAGGGCTGGTTTTTGCTATTATCTTGCTGCATAATGTGCCAATTGATTGCAATTTATGGTGTGGCTGTACAGTTAGAAGCAGCAAGACTTAAGAGAGAGAACATTTCAGTGCCATTTTTACTAGATCTAAGATCCTTGATTTATTCAGTCTTCCCTTCCAGACCCTTTCCTTCAGCCATTTCTTTCTTTTCAGCTATTCTATAGGCTCTGCTCAGTTAACCTGGATCATTACAGTTCTCCAAAGGGGGCACAGGAATATCACATATGCTAGGACAGGATCTAGGACACACCCTAGGCTGGAATGGGAGCTAAAAATCAAAAGGTATTTATTTTTCCCATGTACTCCATATTTTTTCTTCCTGTGGATGAAAGGATTAATCAAGTAAGCATATACAAAAAAAATGAGGAAAGGTTCATATATAGAAAAAAAAATATGTATCAGTTTGCTCTTTCCTGCTCTTGACCTGACTGCAAAATACCAGACACATTAATGTGTTGCAATCTAATTTATTGTCTTTTTAGCTTATAATCATGTTCCAAGGTGAGTTTTTCATAGGACATATTTGAAAAAGAGAATAATTCACAGCTTCAATTTCCCTTTAAATTGATAGAGGAGGGATGGGGCTGCTGAAGCATTACAAAGTCATTTTAAGTTGTTTTGTTGATGCTGTTGTTTTATTATTAAATTATTTCTTCTTCTTTTACATTTTCTCAAACATGATGATTCATATCTTCAATACATTAAAGGAGAGCTTTATAGAAATATGTGACCAGAGCCAGAAAACTGAATTATGGGTAACCAAAGACATAGCTTAAGTGCACAGAGAGATTTGTAATTATAAAGAAAATTAGAACTATAACAGTCATTAGTGCTCTCCTTATTACTAGTTAAAGGATCTTACATTTTTGAACCCAGCAAGGAAGCCACATCTCATCAGCCTGCAATGCATTGCAAGAGTTTGGTTATAGTGATGGATTAGCAAAGGAAAAGATCATCCTCATGGGCAGGCTTTGGGAACGCAGCTCCAGGGAGGGCTCCATCCAGGCTCTTCCCAAGCGCTTTTTCCAAGCGCTGCTGGCTGCAAAGGCCAATTTGGGACAGACNTCTCTCTGTCAATCTTACCATGCGAGGAGATGAGGCAAATAATGATGATGATGATGATGATGGTTAGATTCAGGTTCCTAGTGTAATAAATTTCAGCTCTCAGCTTGGCCTGATAATCTAGCATTTTATTTTCTAGGGCCTGAATCTGCTGACGTGCATGACCAACAGGACATGCTGCAAAATTGACTTGATATTTTTCAGTTTTTTTCAGCTTTGGAGGATTAGTGGGATGAAGCCCTCGAGTTTGTTCTAGGTTTGAGAAGGGTTTTACACAACCTATTCTTAATCAGCCATGAGCACATGAATTGTCACTCAAATATTTGTACCCTTCAGTAAATTGAATGTTTTGATTTTATCTAATTCAAACAGCCACTGTATTTGATCATTCTACAGAAGCTAATGTGTTGTGTTTGTGTTGGAAACTGAATGAGGAGGTAGCAATGTCTCTATAAAAGCCTGAATAAACCAACCACGATACCTGAAAGCACTTCTTAGCAGAAGTGGAAAGTTCACAGACTCAAAGCTGACTGAATAATCAAACCAAGGAGCATTGCATGAGTCTGTATGGAAAAGCTGAGTACTGCATTTTCCCAATAGGCAAAATGAATAAGTCAATGATCATAGAGTGCCATGGTTTACTCATGTGAATACTTATCCTAAAATATGATGTGCACTGGAGAAGTTTAAAGGAGCAGCGTAGCTCAGTTAAGAGAAAAACTGAACAAAATGGCAGGTTGTTTTTTCTCCCTCCTTGAAATAAGATAATAAGTGTTCTTCCAGCAAAAAATCAACAGGCACCTTGGAAAAAGTTGAAGGACACAGCTATAACTTTTTCATTTCCAATTATACAACTTTTATTTTGGTAGAACAAGTGTGTTTCACTGATAAGAATGACTTCTAAAATATAATTGAATATTTTAACTTCTAGTATATGCTTAAGTTGGTTTATTATTCCTCCTCAGCCATAATATATAACATTTTACACCAGGATTACTTTTTTTTTCAGACCAGGTCTTGTACATTCAAAACTGTTTCACAGTTTAATCTTATCATTATGTTACAGTCCAGTACTCTTAACATTTTTATTGTTAATCAGAAGCTGGCAAGATTCAGTATCAATGTAGCTCTTCCTTGCTTCAAAAATACAATATCCTGAACCAAAAACTGGGAAAAAAACCCTCACTTCTCCAAGATTAACAATAATTCAAATACAGTAATAAGAGCAGGAGAAAAATAACACTTTGGTATTGTAGCTCAAAGACATGAAAGTCAATAATTTGGAGAAATCTTCCTTGTAGTTCATTATTTTATTGGATGACTATATATATAAGATTGATCTGAAATGATGTACTTGCTGCATTTAATTTTATGACTCACTGTTAAAAGTGGTAACAGTGAAAACTAAACTAGCAAACACTATTGCAAAAATTGGACAGTTTCTGTATCTGTTTATATATATGACTATAATGAATGTATGTGACATATGCTTATAAAGTTGTCACACATAGTAGCAATTTTGCATTCAGTAACATAACATGAATAGTAAAAATATTTTACTCAAAATCCGTATTTAAATATGGTAAGAAATTATCCATATTATCACCATACCATTTTAAGTAAATTGGTAAAATAAGATGTAATTATGCTGCTCTAAAAATAGTAGTCTGACTTGTCAAATGAAATGCTTTTACTTATTACAGGTGAGTGATACTACTGAGTGATCTCATTACTTAAAAATGGCAGAGAGATCAAATTTCTTTCATTTAACAACTCAGAATTCAAATGACTTACATTGTGCTGAATAAACATGGAGCTCACTGCTATTTTATGAGTGATGAGAATGTTCTGGTGGACCTCATTATTCACAAAATATCGATCACCTGAACATTTATTCAGTTCAGTAAACCAGAGGGGAAACTGAACTGGGAATTGCAATGATATGAAAATAAAAGGATATAAAATAGTGCATAAGGAACTGCACAGAACAGAGAAGAATAATCTCAGCTTTATTCCTTTAAACAAGAGATTACTTAATGTTATAGTGAATTCCCATTGATTTAAATATTACTGCAGTATATAAATTTAACCCTGCTCCAGGTCCAGCAGGGGTTCTTAACTCCTATTTACATTCCTAACCTCCTGCTGAAATCGGGTGATTAGACATTTGCAGTGTCAGATTGCTTTTCTATACACATCATTTACTTACCCTTTTGATTTCAGACATAAAATTGGCCTTATTATCACCTCCAGGTTTTAGAAGCAAACAAGTGTTTAGAAGCAAAAGTCTGAAAGTTATCAAATACCAGTTCTTCATATTTTTCTAGTTCCTTTTTATGTTACAATTACACCTACAAAGAGCAAGAGGGACCTTAAGAAAACAGGTTGGTCTCAAAGAAACAGAAATAATCCTGTATCTTATCTGACTGACCACAATGTGTTGCACACAACCTGAATACAGAAATGCTCTATATGCATCTTTATCTTGAAATGTATGTATATTTATCTTGAAATAAAGTTCTGATGGAAAGATAATTATTTGCCCTCAAATGGCTAATTTCCTATGTAATATTGCAATATGTTTTGGTAAAAAGCTCAGGATGTCCACATATACTTAAAAATAAATACAAATCTTTGCACAGAACGCTGATGCTTCTCAATTTTTTCTTCTCCCCTCTGGATGCAAGGCTTAAGGATTGAATCTGACCACTGAATCTGCTGGAACCTTTGCTCATCTCTTCTCTCAGTGCTCCTGACTTGTTTGCATTTCAATGGCAGCTAATAATGCTTTTATTTCCCACAATTGCTGGTTTTACCCATTCCACCTTCTCCATCCATTGCTGTGTTCTTCAGTTAGCTTAAAAAAACCAGAAGTTTTATATCAACCTGCACCTCAGGAAGTTTTTCATCATCCTCATCTCATCATTGGTGATTCAGAGCTTAAATCAGTCCAACAGTTTAATTCCCTAGGCAGCCTCATCTGCTCGGATGGTAAGATTGACAGAGAGCTGGCTATGATGATGATGATGATGACCTCCAAAATAAGATTTTTGTTCCTTCTCTAATTCTCTTTCATATATGGTATTGGAGGTTTTAATATAGATAATGTCCATGCTCTCATATTTAAAATTAAAATACTCTAGGTCATGAGGGAAAATTATTATTATATTATATGCTGCTGATCCTTTATAGATGTTTAAGCAGCACTCAGCATTTATTTTCCATTTTCTTTTCTGCTTTATCTTCCATATGTAATAAAGATTTCTTGAGTGGATTTCCCCATGAAGTAGAGTTCCAAATACTCTGTGTTTTTTCAAGTGTTCTCAACATGCAGTAATGTAGGTATCACTGCAGTTATCTTCTCTAAGGACACTGTTCTAGTTCAACAACAGTTAGTTTCTATGCAATATCATATTGGTTCTGTTACTTTTAATTAGTAAGAGAGCAAGCAGAAAGAAAATAAGCTTTAAAGTTAATTTTGTTTTGAGGAGGCAGACCAGGGCATGTACACCACTGGCCTCAATCATAGCATCCCCTGCAACACAGATAAAGAAGCACAGATAGCTACTACTTGTTTGAGAAAAGACAAGACCACTAAAGGTTCAGTAGGCTTTGATTTTGGAAGAAAGCTCTTCATAAATATTTTCCTGCCTAACTTCGTGGTTAAGTGAAAATATGCCAGTGCAGCATCTTTACAGGTTATTGTTACACAGCTTGCAAAAGCCTAAACCTATTCCAAATGTCAACATAAATGCTAAGAGTACCTTCAGGCTATGAAAAAGCCCACTGTGTCTGGGCTCATTTGATTACATTTCATTTCATTTCACCAGACTTCACTCAAAGCAACAAAAAACCCCTATAAATTTAACTTTCACATGCAAAAAGTATCTTTATTTTATCAACTGTCAGCTGAATTTTGTATTACTGTTCAATAAGTTGCCTCCTTTTAAAAATGCTGTAATCCATTCCATTTATTTAGAATAGTGTTATTGCATTTTTAGCAAAATAAGTCAACTATCCATCATCTTTCCAGCCAAAATGTTGTAATACAGCATTTGCTGTACCAGAATTAAATATCTCCCTTCCTCCCTATTGAACCTCAATACTTTTGCTGCACTTCTTTTGCTTCTTAACAGCATCTCCTGGTAACAGTTTTGCTTCCAATCCTTGAAGAAGGGCCTTGTAAAACATAGAAGTTTTGATGCATATTAATTCTAATAGAGTTATTTCCACCATGTGTATATGCTGGAAATAAGACTCAGTCATCTGGCCAGTGCCTTTTAAATTTGGCAATCTTTCTGCTCAATTGAGATCAGCAGATTGTTGAACACTCATGGGTCAGGACTTTTTATTAGAAGACCCTGGTCTTACATTCTCACTTAAAACAATTCATCATTCGCCTTTCCATCTGAAGAACTTTTATGTTTTGAGAGTTAATTTACTAGATAAAGTTTGATTTGATAGGCCCTGAACCTTCTGCTCACAAGTTAGTTAACATTACATTTTCCCCTTACTCTTTCTTTTTAAGCTTCAAGCTCATGGTTGATTTCCCTGTCATGAATAATTAATAAAGTAAACTGTTCTGCTGGATGAATTAGAAAGGAGACAGAACAGCAAAATAGCCTTTTCCCTTTATAATAGCTGTAGAAAAGGGTGGTTGTGAAAGAAGGGTATCAATATATGCACAAATGTTCAATATTTCACAGAGCAGCAGTGGCTATCTGGAGACACACAACCAAAGTTAGCTGCAGGGCAAACCAGCTCACACCTCATTCAAGTTACATACATTGGAGCCAGAATAATGTATTTTACAACATTCATACTATCTGTATGTAAACAAACAAAATGCCCAGGTTTTGACACAGTTAAACATCCAAAAACTGAGTTAGCAGAGTTTACCTATAGCAAATCCCAAAACCTGACCTGTGGAAATGCATTATTTCTTTGCTAGCTTTTTAAAACCTTTCTTAGTTCTTATTTCTCTTTACATAAATCAAATTTTTCCATTAAATGCTCATCCCAAAAATTAGAAAGCAAAACAATGAACAAAAGCTAAAAAAACTCCACATTTGCACTGCACCTGAGGTGCTAAACATATAGTTCCTATATGGAATTTTTTCACACTGGCTGTTGACAACAGAAAATATTGTAGCTATGCTTCAGCATGTTTCACAGCAGATTGGTTGAAATCTCTACTTTCTCTCAAAATCCCTGTGCTCTGTTCCTCCAGCTCAGAAGAGAAACATGTTTTCATATCCAAAAATGGTATACAAATTTTCCTTTGGTTAAGAAACACTTGAGTTGAATTAAAAAAGAAGTAGCAATGGCAAGTTTTGCATCAGAAGATGGAAGAGATGTTTCTTGATATGTTGAGATCACCTTTATCTCCAGCAGCCCAATTATTCTTATAAAAGGACATATGAAGCATGTTTCCCAGATTTAGTGAATTCCCTCTTTTCCCTTCAAAATTCCCCAGGAAATTTCTTTACCCTGCTGTCTGGACTACAAAACAGAATTTCTCAGGGGAATAAAAAAACCCCACATGCCTTGATTCTAAACTAATAACAGCTCTGAATGTGTCTCTGCTGTAATTTAAGAAGCCTAAGGGTGTAATTACACAAATGAATTACTGAGAGGTAGATTTACTGTATTTTGACCATTCTGTTAAAAGCCTACATATATATGCTCTTTCTCTAAAGTAACTGAAGTTATTTTACCTTCCATTCACAAAAAGACACCCATATTTACACCACATTGTCAGAATTTGGATTGTCTTGGCTTTATGCCTGACTCAGAAAAAAATGAAGTGCTGTGCAACCAATAATGATGCCCAACTTGTGATATTAATATGTTCTTTTTTAGAGAAGAAAAAAGTGCACAATATTCATTTCAAAATCTGTTGGAGAAACTGCTAATTAGGAGAAAGCAATCCCTTTAAAAAGTGTGCTCCTCACTAACATCACACTCCCCAAATTAAAAGCTAATATTTAAAAATGTCTTTCTATTATTTGCCTCTGAGTTCTGAGCCTCGAAAGGCTTTGAATAATCATCTTTCATCATCAAGAAAGACAGGAGATTTTCACTATATGAATTCTGAAGTGCTCATATAGCTCCAATTGAATCATAACTGAAATGATACTTCTGATTATAATCCACAAGCAGGGCAAAACCTGTGTTTTCCTGCAAAAGTTCATGTTTCAGATACATCCTCAAGAAGAAATCTCGGTGACCTCAGACTTCCTTTCTCACTGAAAATGATCCTATTAGCCCAGTGTTTCTTCCACATTATAAAATACATAACATGTTCTAAGTAGAACTCCTTTTTTTTATTATTATTGCAAAGGCATAGTTGCTGTGATAGACAGTAACAGGAAAGTGTATTTGGAAAAATCAATAGCAAGAGCAAAGGTGTGAAACAGCTTGTCCTTTGCCAATGCACTTTGGTTACTGAGATGATCAAAACACTTAAAGAATAATGATATAGCAAAATCTGATCAGAAAATGAAAGGCAAGCCATTTCAAGCAGTATTTTCTCTACAAAGTTAAGAGTTTTATGGAGAATAAATAAAAAAAATAAACAACTCAAGAACAATTCCATTTGGCCTTCAGATAAAGAAAAATAAAATATTATGGGTTTTAATAAATAAAGTAGTACATCATGGAGATTGCAATAATGAATCTGAGTACTTCCACCCCCTTCTCATTGTTAGATTATAACTGGTTTTCTCACCATTTCCCTTTGAAGATGATGATAGCTTTGTGATGATCAGGCAGGACTGGAGCTCAGGCCTCACAAAGGAGCCTCATGGCCTATAGAGGGTAATGAAACATTTTTTCTTGAGTATATTTTACCTCAACCCGAATGTTTGTCTGTTCTCACATTCACTTCCCAAATATTTCTAAGGCTATCAGCAAGAAAACCACTAATATTGTCTAGAATACTTCAGGTTGGTGACACAAACATATTTAGCTTTGCCATCCTCATGGGCAGGCTTGGTGAACACAGCTCCAGGGAGGGCTCCATCCAGGCTCTTCCCAAGCGCTNAGACTTTTCCCAAAGCACTCTATGCCTTTGCTAGCCTATTGTCTATCTCTCTGTCAATCTTACCATCCGAGGAGATGAGGCTGCCTAGGGAATTAAACTGTTGGACTGATTTAAGCTCTGAATTGCCAGTGATGATATGAGGATGTTGAAAAACTTCCTGAGGTGCAGATTGATATAAAACTTCTGCTTTCTTTGAGCTAACTTCCAGCCCAAAAAGCTGAGCAGTGGCTGCAAAGCAGGACGTTAAACACTGTAGAGCTTTGTATTTTAAACAGACAGTGATACACTACAAGTATTTTCATTCCATCTTTAAATGTAGTATAATTTAAAAAGTGATACTCCTCCGCCCACTTTCAGGTCACCTGTAATGCAACTTTGTATTAGAATAACAAAAACCATCCAATGTCAGTATTACAGCATTCACTATTTTCAGTTCACAGTTATCTACTTAATTTCAGTCCTCAAAAAAACCAAGTTGCTTAGATTTCAGCAACTTAAATCTGATGGGTTATTTTACTTAAAATGATTCCTACTGAAAGCTGGCTCTAACCCAGTTTGCTATGCAGAGGTAAGCCAATGATTTGCCCCTGCCCTCCAGTTGTTATACGAGCTGCCATTGCAAAGCCTCTCAGAAGGATAAGCAAAGCTCTTCTATAAGTACCCAAGGACATTCACTGTCATGACTGGTCAGTTTTATCTCTTAGTGGCATTGTCTAGTCTCATGGACTTCCCTTGCTCTCAGCTAAGCTGGCTGAATTTGCATCTGCCCCTAAATGCTGCCAAATCCCACAGTGATCATAAATCAGAGCTCTTCGCCACAGTAGTTCATAGATCAATATATTAACACGGACTAAAATCAATGATGGTTTGCATTAATGTGCTAGATTTTGAATGGCAGCACCTTAGGACCAGACCCACTGCTCTTTGGCCAGTTTGGGGACTGGTGAGCACCACTCAATGGGTGTGATAGACAGCTGGAGGTGATAACCTTTTAAATTGTCCTAGCTTGGATCAGTCAAGCTTGGCAAACAGAATTCATTAAAAACTCCTTTCTCCTAACACAAAAGAAGTACCTAGACCTTTCCCTATTTCCTAGTCTGGCTTTCTATCCTTCTGCTTCTAGAAGAATATATCCTTTAGTCATACTTTATGTCTGCAAACTCTTCCTCTCCATCATCTGTTTTCTCCATTTCCTCAGTTAAACTCAGAATTAACAGCTAATGTTTTTTTCCATTGCTCATCCTTGTCATTTTGTTTAGGTAATCATCTATTTAATACCTCTTGAATTCTGTACTAAATTAGGTCTGAACATAATCTGAACATATAAAAATGTACAGTGAAAAACCTAGAAGTTTTCAGTTCCACAACATTTAATATATTAAAGTTATAATGCTATATTATTGGTCATGACAAGGCTTAGAGCTCATTTGTTTCAGAAGCATATCCTATAACTTGGACATAAGTTGATTAAAAAGACCTAAAATATCTATTTTGCTTTGAGTGCCTATTAAATTCTTCCCCCTACACAAACACTGCAAAATATCATTCATTTGATACATAGAACATCTATTAACTTAATACAAGGCAACAGGACACATAACTACTAACTCATCTGTCCTAGGGCTGCACAACAGAATGAGGCAATTCCAGTAGCCTTCCCTTTGTTTGAGGGCATTGTTTGTTTGGTCCTATTTAAATACAGTTGTGGAGAGCACAAAGAGTCTGCAGTAGGAAGCATTCAGGTTTAGCCAGGTTGGGGCTACAAAAGAATTTTCTCCCAGGCAGAGCTGCAAGAAGTTTTTGCTTTCATAGCTTGAAGAGTTAGTTGCTCACTTCATAGCTCTTCCAAGAGTCTTGTCTGACTAATTCTTTCTTCCTGCTCCGTCAACCTAGGACATGAGCTAATCCCTTCATCATTTTCACTGCCACTACATAGGTTTTTCTGCACTAAAGACTGAAGTTTGCTCTAGAGTTTTGGTGTCTGTAGTGCAGTAAGAGTACACAGGGAGATGCAGCAAACCACCAGCTCCTTTAAGCTTCAACTTAAACTATAGGAAAGACAAGTACAGACAGAAAGAATCTTCCCATTCAGAAAGGCCTTTGGTTTCTGTCCTGTACAAGGTACTTGAAGTTGTCACAGATACTCAATACCATTTTCCAAATCCTATTTTGGCCAAGAGTGACTACACTACAGTGCTGTGTAAATCACCAGAGACACTCTACACAAAATTCATCCTGGAGAAAAGCAGTTGCATCAATGTCAAAACATCTGTGTGAACATAACACAGCCTGGTTCATTAGAAGAAATGCAGATGTTTTTACTCCTCTCTTAACTGCAAATCCTTTTTTCAGTTGAGAAAATGAACCTGCAGCTGTGTTCTCATGCCTACCTTTCCACACTGAATTGCTTTGATGGTCCATCTGACAATTTTTACAGCACCTCATCCTACTTCATGAAGTCACACAGTCTCCACTGCCTGATAGGCATTATCCCTTTTTTTTTGGATGTCTGCTTTGTTTTTCATTGCAACAATCTACACCACTTTGAGAGTCACTGGAACATCTTACCTGAAGGGAATAGAACTCTTCCTTTCTGCCTGTCTGTTGCACTGCTTCCAAAACAAAGACACAGCTCACACATTCTTAGTCTATGATAAGGGAAAAACAAAAGTGGGCCAAAATGTAAGTGGTGTGGAGCTGCAATCAGGATAGAAGAATTTGAAGCAAGAGTGAAGGAAGGACAGCAATACTTTTAAGACAGAAAACACACATCCCAAATCATGAGGAGCTGGACAGGATGCCAGAGTACAACTTAATTTTATGTCAACATGGGCAATGGTCATAAAAATATCAATACTGGGACTAATGATTCTTTTTGAAGAATGGACCTGGCATCAGAAACTCTTTTTTTTTGCTAGGAATCTGTTCAGACAGGACATAAATGATTCAGACTCCTTTAACTCTTTTCCATCTCCTGACTGAGCTGCTACAGAGCAGGAAGTTTCCCAGTGCCACAAGGGCAGAGAATGCTAAATAACAGCTCTCTTGTTTTTGTGGTGCAAGTCAACCATACAGAAGTAGTGAGAGACAAGCTCTGCCTGTTCTCATAAGGGGAATTGAACTAGAGATCCTCTTCTGACTTCAAATTCCACATGCTGCTTCTCTTCTCCTTCCAGTTGCTCAAAATTGTAGCCAAAATTTCTCATCTAGGCCAAGCCACACAATAGTAATTTGGCAGCAAGCTACAAATGCAAATTACCAGAAAAGCATCACCTTTTTTTCCCTTAAAAACCTAAAATCTTCTACACCACACAACATGACACAAACACACTGCTGGCAACGTGAAGTGGAATTTGAGAGACAGAAAGTGTGCTAGCCATAATATCACATGAAAGGACTAGCACTTTGCTGTTTCTTGAGTATGCAGTATAACCTTCTAGAAAAGTATGAAGAAAACCCTGTTATTTTAATGATCATGTATATTCTACTTGCCTCTCTCCTATAGGTATATGGGATTTGCTTCCATGGATTAGTGCAAGGCTGCTTGAAGAATGTTAGATGTAATCACCAAGCTGACCTCCTCAGAAATTGTATTCCCTTTGTCCCTCAACGTGTGCCCTTCTAATGTCATTAATGAGATGTCTGGCCTCATGCAGCCACCTTAATGGCAAATGTAATGCAGAGCAGCAGCAAAACAACAGCATAGAGATCCCATATCTCAGCTCTGTGGGCAAGCAGGATGAAAAGTGGAAAAAAAGGGATTTTTCTGTCTTCAGGGAAGACACTCTAAAAACACCAATACAAAACCTGTGCCATAGAAACAAACAAACAAAAAAAAGCACCCCAAAACCACCACAACAAATTCTCTTCATGCCCTTACTTTTCCCACCAATTCCACTTTACAAGCATCAAGTCCCAGCAGCTTTATATTTTCAAGTTAGCCACATAGATCAATGTAATAAATGTGGAGCCTCAGATTTTATTATTCAGGCATCAAAGTGCATTTAGTCTTGAGCACAGGATGCCAGGGAATTAATCCCAGAGTACTAAAAGCTAAAAGGTGCACACGCTGAAAGATGTGTGCACGAAGAGAAGACAGACAGGAGCAGATCTTGTTGGAGATCAGTGCTTCTTCCTTCAACTCCAAATGTTCTCATGGGCCATCAAGCTCTTCCTTAGCCTAACACTGAAATTTAGAGGGTAAACAAGATTTTCTTTTAAAACTCCTTGCTCTATTCTATGTAAATTTGAATCTGGTTTAGAATGTGTGTGATATAAATATTATTTCTGTGGCCAGAAGACACTGGTCTTTTTTTATTCATTAAATGCTGAGGTTCCATCAATTTTCTATTTCTACAGGTACTTCTACTGAGAAAAAGACAGAATTCACAACTTGAGCAGAGATGTAACTCTTCAAAGTTTTAGCACATGTACATCATCTTAAATTGTCTCACTACACTCATTGATTTCAACAGGAACCTTCCTAACACATTAACTTCAACATGAGTGGTCATTGTAGCACGAGGTTCCTGAACAGCAATGCCAGTTATAAAAAGGAAATTAGCTTGAATCTCCAATCCCCTGCATAAGATACACTAGTCCTTTCAAAATGTCTTTTTTGCTTGTTTTTTGTTTCTTTCCATTAGGCAGAGATGGAAGAAATCCAACAAATCCTATGGTACAGAATCCCCAGAAATTGCTTCTTCCTGCTATTGAGCAAGGAGTTTTATTTGATCATGAAACCTGGCTTTTCTTTCTTCTGACTCTACCTCTTTTCTTTTTGTGCTTATCCACCTAGATCTCCTTGCTTTTATTCTTTTGAGAAACATCATGCATTTGCAATAAAAAAGTGTCAAGGTTAAAACATATGTATGCTTTTTCTCATCTCCTTTTCCTGCTTATAACGTGGACAACTGAAAGCAGTTGAGCTAAGACAAATCTTTTACTAAATCAAGAACTCAGAGCCTCTGGTGTTCTTTCATTATTGGGATTCTTCAGCTCTAATCATCTTCAGTTCTCAAACCCAGAGGGTACAGGATAACAAGAGTTAAGTGAGTTGCTTAGGGAAAATGCCTTCTAGGACTAAGTCTAATTGTCAATATTGAAAAGATAATCTAATAATCTATTATCCCACAGAGATTTATATTTTAATTTAACTTGGCTAATTAGGCCTACAAATGTAAGGATCTACAAATACCCTTTAATGCTATTGATGGGAGAAATCTGACTGGAAGTAAAGCTGTGACATTTGTTTGTTAGAGATTTAGATCATGCCTTTGTCTTCTAAATATTCAATGCCAAAAAGCAAGTCCTTTGAGGAAATTGCTCTCCCAAGAGAAGGTCAAAATACTTCCCTCATTAGGTCCATTAGAAAAGAGTCTGATATAACTGTAAAGATAAAGTTTAATTTACAAATTTGTTCAAAGACAAGGAATTAATCAACAGAATATTAAAAACAAAAGTATTTTGACAGTGGCCTTTCAAGTTCAAAGCAAAGAGGAGTGATGGTTTCCACACACCAGCTTTTGGTAACAGGAATTTCAAACTTACTTAACCATCTTTCTTTCAAACCTGTTAAATAAACAACTTCACTCCTTTTACAATTTTACTAATTCAGTCTCCCATCTTGCACAGTTGGTGCTTGTATTATCCATTTGTGAAATCACTTAGAAACACACTAAAGGAAGATTCCCAGGGTTACAATATGATTCAGGTTTACATGGAAATCTCAAAGCTAACTCTATGCTTAGGCAGACATCTCAGTAGCTATACATTACATACTTATGAGTTAAACAAGTGGTTACATGCTGTGAGAAATTAGTGTTCAGGAACATTTGGTTCAAAATCAATAAAAATGATTTGTCAGATTAGTTGACAGATGAGCCATGTCATGGAAATCATGATCACAGTGTCCATTGCAGGTTGCAAGAAAGGCCTGGTATATCATACTGACTAGATTGCCTAATAAATAAATGTAATTTTCTTCTTTGAGGCCATCTGTATTACCCTCAGGCCCTTACTGGCAATCATCTGTAGGCAGGCAGCAGTGCTAAGGAAACTCAAGATTAAATACAGGAGGTAGATGTGCAAGCAAGGCAGGGTGATAAATCCAAACAGGCTGCTGCTGCACCGTGGAGACCACCAGTTTGGCACTGAAAGGCCAGTTCAAAATCTGTATTATAACCTTGAACATGATGCTATGTTCTTAACACTATACTGATTTCAGGCACAAGTTGACTCAAACAAAGCCTTTTTGAATGGATTTCTGGCCAACATTTCCACTTCAAAGACTGCTGTGTTCTCTTCCAGGTCAGAAGTACCTGCAATGCTCATCTCCTCCCCACCTTTCTTCCCTTCTTGGAGGTAGATACAACTTAATGCCTCATGCAAAACAAGGCTGATGAGTCACTGTGCTGATTTCCCACTGTACTATATACTAGACACAGTGGGAAAGAAAACAGAAGTTTTACATCAACCTGCACCTCAGGAAGTTTTTCATCATCCTCATATCATCATTGGCAATTCAGAGCTTAAATCAGTCCAACAGTTTAATTCCCTAGGCAGCCTCATCTCCTCGGATGGTAAGATTGACAGAGAGATAGACAATAGGCTAGCAAAGGCATAGAGTGCTTTGGGAAAACTCTATCAAAGAGTCTGGAGAAATAAACACTTGAAGCAAAGTCCAAAGCTCAGTGTTTCTAGAGCCATTGTGCTCTCTACTCTTTTCTAGGGTTCCCAAGCATGGCTCATCTATGGCCACCACCTACGACTCTTGGAGCGCTTCCAGCAGCGCTGTCTCCGCACAATCCTAAACATCCATTGGACAGATGCTGGGACTAATCCGTGTGTCCTAGAACAAGCAGCAATTCCAAGCCTTGAGGCCATGCTGCTGAGAACGCAGCTGCGTTGGGCAGCTCACGGCTCCAGCATGAACAACTCCTGCCTGCCTAAGATCATGCTCCATGGGCAACTTGCCCCTGGCTGTGGCAAGAGAGGAGCCCCGAAGAGGAGATGCAAGGAGTCCCTGCAACAACAGCTCAGCCTTGGCCATATTGCTGCCCTGAACTGCTCTCCTCTGGCCTCCACTCAGCAGCTCTGCACACACACTAGTTTGAATGGCGCCCATGGTTTGGAGCAGGCACGCAGGATCACTCTGCAGGAGAAAAGACAGCGCAGAAAGAATCGTGTCTTGCAGCTTCTACCTCCTGAGGAGTCCTTGTGCTGTGCCTTTGGCAACCGCTCTGGTCTGTCCCAAATTGGCCTTTGCAGCCAGCAGCGCTTGGAAAAAGCGCTTGGGAAGAGCCTGGATGGAGCCCTCCCTGGAGCTGTGTTCACCAAGCCTGCCCATGACCATGATATACATGATGATGCCATATACAATCTGAAACTGCTTGAAGTCTGCAGGTTGGAAGGAATGAATCACATTTTTTTTTTCAGATTTGGCAAAGGAATACAGAGATGAATAATGATAAAATAGAGTATGATGAGTATGACCAAATAGTCTCAAGTGATCATTAATATCCTGTCTGGAAACAGTAAGTAAATGAGTTGTCTAATGCCTAGTGATTAAAGCAGAAAAATATCAGTCTAAAACCAATGCAAGGTTTTTAGGTGTAATGAAAATGTGAAAAAAATCATCAGCTCTCAATTAAGAAGTCTCTTATTATGATTCATTATGACTTCATTTCTGGTCTTTCTGAATTGCTTTTAAATTCCTAATTTTACTAGGAATTTTAACTCCGTGTTACTCTAAAAATCTATTTGCTCTCTTTATTTCTCAGTGTAGGGGTGAGCAACTGCACTTTGACTTGCTTACATCACTTATTTATTATAACCCTGATTAAATATTTAATCCCATGGATAGGCTATGGAAATTATTATGAAGTGCTGACAGTGGTGGGTGTTAACAGTTACTTTAGTCATTTAGGAGAGATGTAAAGAACCATTAAGCTCCTTTATGAAATCAAGCAGCTGAAGCAATAACTATTGGACAACTCTAACGAAATACTGTCCTTCCCATCCCACATCACCCTAATTCCAGGAGATGGCTAGGCCCAAGGATGTGAATGAGTTCTGCTACTGTTTGAGGAGAATTAGTGAATTATTTTAGAGTACAAGCAGAAATATAAACATAGTAAGCAAGCACAAAACT
The DNA here is from genome assembly GCA_013396975.1 of Bucco capensis. NCBI lineage: Eukaryota > Metazoa > Chordata > Aves > Piciformes > Bucconidae > Bucco > Bucco capensis. The sequence continues at coordinate 35,719 of VWZO01013650.1, forward strand.
GTCACAACTGTATAGCAGCACGACTCAATAAAAAAATATTAAAGAAAAATGCCCACTTCTTGGCTGAGTGATAAGTCATAGGGAGCCATTAACAAGGAATATTCTCTTTTCTAAATATTCTCTAAGACAGCAATATATGATCTGGGAACTTTCTTACACACAAGTTGTAAGAAGTTAATCAGCGATATCTGATCCTAGGATTTTTTTTCCATTAATACCAATACAAAAAGATCCAGTTTAGAAAACACTTCTAGTAAAAATAACTGGGTTACATGCACTATTTCTGTATTTCATTAGTAATTGTCCTCTTTGGGGGGAGAGTCACCCTATTTTCACTGACAAAACTGTTGAACAATCCACTGTGTAAAATGCTACATACAGTTAAAAAAAATGAGGCATGTTGTTGTTATTTACAATGCCTCAGGAAGGAATCATGTCTCATAGACATGGAGTAAACCAGATGGTATGACAAAGGAAATTGGGAGTCATTAAATTGCAGAGAGGGAAAAGGATGTTGTAGAAGAAAATTAAAGAGCTAAAAGGCACATATGCCTTGTAGAGGAAAAAAAACCCAACAACTGGGGAAATACTTTTGTATCTCCCTGTGAACTACTAAAGGCAGAAAGCATGAAAAATATTTTAATTTCTTTTTATTTTGTTTTGGGGATTTTTTTTGCTTTGTTTTCTGAAGGACAGTTCTGCTAAGAGTTTTATAAGTCAGTATCAGTTCAGATAAAAGTGTCTTAAAAAGTCTTCCTGTGAGCAATGTTCTTGTTTCATTATTTTATTCTCAAAGAAGCACTTGCTTAGCTTCTCCTCCTTTGAAGAGGAAAAAGACTATCAACTACCAGATTTAAGAAACAAAGAAGAAAGTCTTTGAACTAAAATTAACTATGGTATTTCAGGCTGTTATTATTAAACTGCAATCTCCTGTACCATCAAAGAAATAAGTCAGTATAAACCCAGTATCACTTATTAATTCTTAAAATTGGCTGTAAATGTAAAGCTGGCATAAGTCAGTATAGGTTACCAGCTGCTGTAAATCTGTGTTGACACAGCATGTGCAGAGCTGGACCCACCCTTTAGTCCTAAGGTTCATCTGCCAGGGCCTAGCAAGCTTGGACGCTGGCAGCCAAGTCCTTAGGATGGAGGTTTAACCTCTTAGCTGGAAGGCCTTACAGGGCTAAACAAGCTCCATCTGCCCAGGTTTGGAATCAGAGTTGTCCTTCTCCTAGGATGACTGCCAGAAGGCTAATGAGCTCATCCTGCCCGTCCAAGGATTCTAGGAACATGGGGATCACTCCCCACACTTTCCCGTGGGCAATGAGTTTAATGCTCCCTCTGCTGTGGGCACAGTTATGGCACCAGGGGCCACAGGAGACCACAAGGGATTTTCAAACTGTGCCACTCAAGACACTTAACACTCACACAAATCAAGACCACTGGCACCACTCACCCAGGGAACAAGGCACTGACCTGAAGCAGTCAACACATCAGTTAATGTTCTAACTACATCTCAAAGATATATTTTCCCAGAGGGATGTTATTTCCCATCCACAGGCTGCTCTCTGTGGCCCTGTGTGACAATAGTGAGAAGGTTGCATGATCACAAAATTGTATACAAGAATGATTCTTCATAGATGTGAAATTATTACCTGATGGTCAGAAGATCCATACTAGAAGTGCTTGCACATCCAATAAGTCTTATCTTCAAATACAACCTCTTCATGTGTTTTATCTGATGCAATGCTTTGCATACTCTGAAAAGTATCCAATAGCAGAAGAAACATTCTTGAGACCAACTCATACAAGTTAAAACAACATTCAGAGGAAAAGAATCATCAAAATAATCAATCAAAAGAATAATAACAGAGTGGGAAACTACAGTTTGTTCTGTAAGAAGGGAAAGCAACTACCTGCTCTAGTTTGGGATGTCCCTGGCCACTGCAGGGGGGTTGGACTAGATGACCTCCAGAGCTCCCTTCCAACCCAAACCATTCTACAAGTCTATAAATACATTGAATGAAGAATTCCATGAAAATTATTCACTCATGTCTAGCACAAATAGTAAATTTTACAAGTCTGCAAAATTGAAAGAGTATCATGTGCTACTTTCACAGCAACTCCTTCATGTGTAAAACTTGCTTGTCTGTCAAATTCTTTCTGCAAAAAATGACAGGCTCAAAGGGCTTGTCATATACAGCATCTGCTTCCAGATAATCCTACTGCACCATTCCAATCTTCTTGCCCACCAATTTAAATAAGGAGGAATCAAACACATAGCCATCACTGGGCTTTGCTGTGTCAGGAAATGTGAAGTGTCTGCAGATATACTCTAATTATGAATTGATGTGTCATAAGTCAAGGCACTCCAATTGGCATTAGCTAACAGAGCGAGCTGCAAATGATTCTAATAGTGAGGCTGTGTTATAAAAACAAGTGCTCATCCAGAATCCTGTTTTGCTGTCATCAGCAAAATAAATATCATTATTTTGGTAAAGCCAGGTAAGCAGTTTTCTCTAACCAGAGTGAGTAAGGGGAGGTAGAGTCCTTTCACACATTTTCTTCTAATATTTTAACAAACAGCAGTATTGAATCAAATGAAACACATTAAAGCAAACAATAGCTTTCCTTAGATTGCTTGCCTCTCCCTAGAAGTGGTGTGAAGTTTACAGAAGTAATTTGTATCAAGTCATTATTATGTCACCCCCATTTCAAGCCCATTTTGGGTAAGAAGCAACACTCTCTGGGTGAGAGGATTCCACATCATAACCATTAGTGCAAACTCTCAACAGCACCCAGCTGTTGAAGATTACCCCAGACAGTTCAGATCCTGTAGACTATCTTATCATTTATTCTAGAACCAAGGTAAAGAGCTAATTTTATGAAGAGCACTCATTAATTATTTCCTTCCTATAGGTACCAAGAAGAATACTCTTCTTGCTCTTTAATTCAAGGTAGTGCTGTTGCCACATCTTCTGTTGGCACTTAAAATGCAGTTTCATGCCACGTCATCAATCAAAATTTATGTAATTTCCAAAGGCATTAAACTCCCTGAAAAACTGAGAAATGAATACTTTTGATGTATTAGAAATTTCTGGGATTTTTAAGGAACTTTCCCCTTCCCTCTTAGGATTGTGGAATAAAGAAGACTTTCTTATCCTGTGAGAAAATCTGTTTGCATGAAAGTCTGCTCTGAGTTTTGCAGGAGGTAAAAAAAAACAAAAGTGCTAAGAGGTTGGGTTTTTCCTCTAAATTGGAGACCTCATGCAATATAAAGCTAAACTGATGTATTTTTTTAATGGAAGGAGAACGACTACCTCAAGTTTTTTTACTGTTTCCAAAATGTCAAGAGCCAGTTTATTTATTTACTAGAATATACACTTTAGCTCATGCTTGACCATATATCTTTTTCTTACACTGTATTACACAAAGCTCTAATGACAGCATTAAATGGAGCTCCATGCTTTGAGCAGATAATAAAGTGATAGAATAGGTACTAATCTTTATAGATGCATGTTTATGTCACTAATAAAGATGTAATTTATGCCAAAATGTAAAAGACTCTTGATGCTGAACATAGATTTAATGTAGTGGCTTTCCCTTGGGGTCAAAACTCAAAGAAAGAGCAATAGAGAATTACAGTGGGAAGCACCATGAGATAATCTATCTGCTCTGGGGAGAAGGCAGAGCCACTTGTAACACTCATTACAGACTTTCTAGGTCAGCAGGCTGAGCACATGAAGGATGAAGAGGAATTATAGGTTTCACTTTCCCTTCCTGGTGAGTTTATGGTGTTCTTTGCCACGTTTAGATGTGTCAATAGGAGCAAACAACTCCATTGTAGTACATCAGTCATAAAAAATTCATAATTTTTATAATATCCTTGGTGTTTTTAATAACATAATCTTTAGACTGTCACTAGACACCCAGATTTAGCCTTTTGTACTTGTTTCTTACTTCTGAGGAGAAAGCTGGAGGCCTAATGACTCCCATTTTTCAAAGCATTTATTCCTGTCATAGACAAGCTTTTGGGAGAAGGAGGGGAGATGGTGGGGACAGCTGCTTGGATGCCTTCTGTTTGTTCATTTCTTTCTTTCCACTTGCAGAATATTTACTCTGGAATATTACACTGTTAGAATTTGCTGTGTTTATCAGGGACATGTTTGCAGTTTGAAGAACCCTGGTGTGCAAATTGAGAGGAGCACAGACACGTATCAAGGCTGCTCTTTTGTTCATGGAGAATGTTAACAACCATGGTTCAGAGGTTACTGATAAACAGGACAACATCATGCACTTAAAACTGCAGACATTAGAAAAAAAGAACATTTTTCTACTCTACAGGAGCAGCTCATAGTCATAAATGTTGGGAAAATATCACTAATGCTGGTCATTTCTGAATCCTATGTTATTTCACCTTAAAATTTCATTTTAAAAATGTTTTTAACAATAAAAAGAAATACACAGAGCCCCAGAAGAAAGAAAAGCTGGAGAGCACAGTCCAACCATAGCAGAGTTTTGAGTGTGCTCTGGGAACAGGAACTCCTCCATATGTGATGCTGACCATAGGCTGCCTAAGGATTATCCTATTTTCTGCTCTCCTCAGATGCTTGCTCAGCTAAGGTTATGGTGACAAGATTACATGACAGTAAATCATTTCCTACCAGAAAATAGAGCTGACTAAATGAAGAAACTGTGGGACAGATATATTTACTGTCATTTTTCCACTCCTTTGGAGTTTCCATGGCTCATGTTTTATGTTTTCTTTCTTCAAAAGTGATTACTCTTAGAATGTTCATACTCAAATAAAAATGCAATTTAACTACTGTAGCACATTCTAAACCACTTGCAATCAAGGAGTTCATCTGAAAGGAACAATATTTAAGCAACATCAGAACACTCAGATAGGGACTATTCAGCTTTAGGAGCTGCCAAATGATTTTTTTCCCTATGAATAATTCTTCATCTGTGAGACATTGCTGCATTTCTCTTAGCAGTCTTAATTAAAGTGTAAATGTTACAATATAAACAGATAGCAGGAATTGTATCTGGGAAGAAGTTCTACAAGACAGGAATTTAATGGGTTATTTAAATACAAGTAGGCATATATATAGGTAGAGCTATAGCTCTAAAAAAGTGAATGGAAGCTGACAGGATTACGAGAGAACTGTATCTAGTTTTCATGGTTGCTCCCAAAATCATGCTTATTATTGTAGCTTCTGAGAGTCTTTTCTATTCCCTGTCCCCTCCAGGTAAAAAGATAAAGGTTGAAGAGTGGATGGAGTCACATTCTCCCTCTCCTCCTCCTCCTTCGTTGCATCAACCAACACAACTAAAAACACAAGTGCATTTCATTCCTTATTGCACTGAAAAAGGGTTAAGAAACTGATGGCAATTAGCCTCATTGTACAACCTTTTCCTGTTTCATCTTCCTGCTGAAAAGTGTCTTTTGCTGAACAAGTTTTAAGTGAGTGAATTACCATGATTGCTCATTGCTGTGTAAATCACGTTTACAACTTTCTAAGTGTGACCCTTAGTAGCATAATCCAAAAATATGGTTTGTAAGCAATTTATGCACCTTAAAGAATAAACACCTCCAATTTTGCCTCATCAGCAATCTCTGTCTTCATAACTGTCTGAAGCTAAAAACACTAAGCAAAGGCTAATAGTTGATACAAATTTTGGAGTTCAATATTTTGAGTTTAGAAAGTTTAGCCTATATAAATTATGCATCAAGGATACTGCAAGTATTTTGCCCAAAAGACACCTTTCCTTGTTATTTATCTTTCTTTGAGATGCAGAACAGAAGTGCTATGCCTGAAGACAGCAGCGGAGACAAAATTCCTATCAATACACTTAAATAGCTCAAAATACCTCAGAGTGAGAGCAACTTACCACTCCAGCATTCTGGCAAGTCATATATTGGTTTTAACAGTAAATAAACCTTGCAAAGAACCTCAGTAATTTATTTATATACTCTCCAACATCAGTCAATCAAAGTAAAGAACAACTGAACTCGAGGAGTTTGGGCAGGCAACATCTCTATCTCTATAACCTTTTGATATGAAGCAATGCAATAAAATCCAAGACTGATTTCCTGCCTATTAGCATTAGGTGCTTCCTATCTAAGAAGTGACATTTTCACCTAATGAAAAAGATGTTTCAGTTCTAATTCAGACACTCAGTTCCCAGAAATGTCTGAACAAGATCTGACTGTTGCACAAGGACTTTGTCAGGTAAGATACAAAAATTCATAGGTCACAAATTTCAGCACATAAGATAATGAAACAAATGATGTACTAAAGTAGAGAAAGCTTAGAAAAATGTCCTATGGCAAAAATGGTCTTTATTTCTCCCTCTTGATTTAATCTTGCTATGTATTTTTAGTAACTTTTAAGCAGATCTGGACACCTCCAGCAGTCATGGATGACTTTGACTCCTGAGACTGCAGTGTAACAGAGTATAAAGACACAAGTCAGTAATCTTGGGGAAAAATAATAAATGCCAGTGAAAGTTAAAGTGAAATAGAAGAAAAAAATCAATCATCTGCCAAAATTGGCTAAGAGCTGGTCAATGAAACTATTTCAGATCTGTTTTCCACTTATCTGTTTTCCCATCCTGAAAATAGCATTCCTCATTTTTATCAGTGGAAAAATGACTGAGTTTTGTGTCTCTTCTGAAATCATACTATGGACAGTTGTGGTAGGAAGATGGAATAAAGGACATGTGAAGAGTCAGAGCCATGAGGAATGACAGTATTCTCTGTCCTAATTACCTATCTATTCCTTTGTTCCAGAAGTTAATGGTGAAGCCTTATAAGCCATGCTTACTTCAGACAGCAATAAAAGGAAAACATAGTTAAATTCAGAAACATGATATAGAATATTTTTTATTCTAAATAAAACCAGGAGGCAGAACACTGAGAAGTACTTTGAAGAAGTTTAGAAACTGAGGGACATTAGGATTCACATGATGCATTTCCCAGGAAATTGCCAAACCCTTTCACCTCTTTTCTTAGCTCTAATTCAATTTGATGTTCAGGATCACAGTCTATTCTTTGTGAGAGGCTTTCAAAGTACAATGGCAAAATAAATTATTTCTATTTCCCCAGGTGCAAACAATAAACCAGTGTTGGAACAAAGGTCCCTGTGGCCTTGCATCCTACCTCTGACTGGCTGGCTGGCCTTAAAAATCTTCCAGGGCTGGGGCTGCCACCAGCTCTCTGGGCAACCTGTTCCAGTGTCTCACCACCCTCATGGGGAAGAACTTCCTCCTAACATCCAACCTAAATCTCCCCTCCTTTAGTTTGGATCCATTCCCCTAGTCCTAGCACTGCCTGACATCCTAACAAGTCCTTCCCCAGCTCTCTTATAGCCCCTGCAGATCCTGCAAGGCCACAAGAAGATCTCCTGGGAGCCTTCTCTTCTCCAGACTGAATAATCCCAATTCTCTCAGCCTGTCCTCAGAGGAGAGGTGCTCCAGCCTCTGATCACCCTCATGGCTCTTCTCTGGACATGTTCCAGCAATTTCAATTTTCCCTTTTCAAAACACAGGCTCTGGAGAGATGCCAGTGTGGTATCTCATGGGGGAATCATTGGATGGTTTCTATTTCAGTATCTATTCCTCAACTAGCATTCTTAAAAGTGTTTGCTCCTGAGCTGATGGTTTCACAGAGCTGTCAAACATCCTGTCATTTCATCTTGGATAAGAAGAGGTAATTTAGAGTTCACCACTGTTTATAAACTTTAAACTGCTTTTCCACAAGAATATTACTTTGCATTTATCAATTTTGAATTTCATCTGCCATCTTATTGCTCCATCACTTGGTAATGGGTCTCTTCACAATAAAACAACATCTTGTGGTTAGAATCTTAAATCCAATCTGCAGAGCTTTGCTGGGAACTCCCTCTCCACACCTGCTGCACAGCTCAGCTCTTGAACCATGTTACTGTATAACCCTCCTGTAGGATTCTTCTCTGTCAGAGTAACTCATCATAGAATCCTAGACTGGTTTGGGTTGGAAGGGAGCTCTGGAGCTC